>FJUW01000003.1:463272-974280 GCA_900074885.1 Rhynchosporium graminicola
GAGTCTGCACCTTCTATATATACAAGGAGGGTATGCCTAAGGCACCGATACTAGCCCGTATCTGCCACGTATACTATACGCTATCATATTACCCCCTTCTAAGATAAAAGCTCGCCCTCGAGCCTTAAAGAATCGAATAAAGGAAATAAAGTAAGTATAAAACGTAGTTAAATCTTAAGATAACCTTCTAAATTTCTATTAAACCGAAACCGTAGATACCGAGTTTTACTAAATAAGTAAAGCTAAGCGAGTAATTGAAATACTTAAAGGTTACGAAAAAAGGAGAGGTCTAAATCGAATTCTAACGAAGCTAAAAGATTAAGGAGAGTCGGATATTTTCGTTAAGTAGATATAGAAAGTATTAAATTAAAGGTTCTAGTAGAGAGAGGTCGATTCTACCGAGGGGGATAAATTATACCGGGGTATAAGGGTTACGAGTCGGATTCCGGCAATTTCCGCTAAGGTAATAAGCTACTTCGTCCTAGCCTAAAAGTAAGGTTTTTTACTATTAGAGCTACTTTCGGAAGGTTAAAGTCGAGTAAAGGGATAAAAGTTCTTTTCTAGTAAAAGGAGGTCGATTCTACCGAGGGGGATAAATTATACCGGGGTATAAGAGTTACGAGTCGGATTCCGGCAATTTCTGCTAAGGTAATAAGCTACTTCGTCCTAGCTTAAAAGCAAGGTTTTTCGCTATTAGAGCTACTTTCGGAAGGTTAAAGTCAGGTGAGGGGATAATAAATATTAGGGCCTATAGGGAAGTTTCCACCTAAAATTCGTCTGCTGTTTTATTTCGTACGTACGAAGGAACGAGTTTCGAAGTATCCGAGAGTGACTTCGCAGTAATACTAGTGCTTCTAAGGCTGAATTACGTTCAAATTCCCAGCTATCCGAGAGATCTCTAGAATCTCGGCTCTTTTGAAAACCTAACCGTCGAATTCGTAATTGATAGTACTAACTATTTCCGTATGATTCCGAAGTACAAAAATCTAAGGTAAGTAGAGATAACTCAGCGAAGAGCTCCCTAGTAGTCGTACGTGCGAATCGAGTTTTCTAGGTGAGATATTATTTAATACCGTCCCCGGCGGTCTTGATCTTTCTGTTTAATATAATGATACAAGACTTAAGGCGGTATATAAGTAAGAATAAACAAGTAAGGAAGCTAAGAGCGATCTTATATAGTCTAGTACGAAGGAAACAGAAAGATATAGAGCTCTGAAGGAGTCTGCACCTTCTATATATATAAGGAGGGTATGCCTAAGGCACCGATACTGGCCCGTATCTGCCACGTATACCATGCGCCGTCATAATACTTTGTATTTGCCTTATAATATTTGAATTAACTCTTTCTTGATATTCTTAATTAAACGAAGGAGGATCTGCTTTCGAGCAGTGGACGATACGGAGACAGACGCCTCGGACTATATATAGTAGATCCGGCTGCTTTATATACGCGTGTGTAAGAAAGCTAGTACCTTAGCCCTACTATTAGTATTATTACTATATGTATACTTACGATATAGAGATAGACGCCTCGGACTATACATGATAGATCTAGCTACTTTACCTACGATACGGAATAGACGCCTCGGACTATATATAGTAGATCCGGCTATTTATATAACTACTATATAAGTAGTAAAAGAAGATAATACTATTATAGGAGTAGTAATTATAATAATACTAGAATATATAGTTCATGATATTAGAATAATAACCCCCTCAGTAGCTACTAGATGCCTTCGAGGCATAAAGACGATAAGTTGCTAAGCTAGTAGTATAATAAGCAAGTTCGATAGCTACTTTAGCTAACAGGATCGAAGACATAGAAGTATAACGAAATGCACTGCTAGTACTACTAGTAATACTAATCCTAATCGATATAATACGATGGATAACCCCGTAACTGATTACGTCCACGAAGTAATATATATTAAACCCGAAAAGTTCGATAGTACTAACTAACTTAGCCTAGTTCACCCGGTTCAAAACAAGCCAGCAACTTACAAACCAACCGAGCCATTGAAGCGCGCACTACCCTTCAATTGGCTAATGCCTGTCGCCACTCGATGTTGGACCAGGATTTGGGCAGCTTCAGCTTCGAGCGCTTAAGTATAGTCCCAAGTGACAGCTGAGTGTGCACGTTCCAACAAATTGCGACCACAGCCCCAGAAACTTTAGAGCCAGTTGAAAACCTTAGCGTCGCCTGCGAAGCGCCTAATTCGAAACAGGAGTTATCGCAAAGAGCGACGACATTTCCATTGCCGTTCCTCTCCTTCTCAACAAACAGCCCTCATAACCAGCAACTAAACGGCGAAGCTTGAGAATCGGAAGAGGCAGCTTGTTGAAACAGATACCTCGGAAGACGATCTTCCTTCACGGTCTTCGGAAAGGCTCAGATCAAACATCACTCGGCGTTCTGGGACTCTCTCTCGAAGGTTTGACTCATCCGCGAGCTTTGAAGGAATTGATTCTCCGGAATCAACCATTTATATGTTGGCGTTGAATGAGATTTGGTATTGCCCGATCTCCTGCTGATGGTATTGGGTGCGAAGTGCAAAGGCAAGGCGTGATGGGTTGGATGTGAGCTTGAAGGTTTTGTAAGCATGTGTATGTGAACAAGCAAAGATGGAGAAGACACAAGCGGAGGACAGATATGGCAAGTTAAGAGCGTTCTTGATTGCTATTATGATACAATTTACATTGACGATGTGAGAACGACCACTCCAAAGTTCCATTCCAAGAAACATCAAGCGAGGATGTAGAGCTGCAATCGATAGGAGCATGCATACCGATCCGCAACGTAGGGGAATCCCTTTGTTGTTCTTTTGATACCTATATGCAGTTTCCGAGCCTGGTTTACCTCAAAGGGCTTAAGCACCCAGTCAAGGCGGTATTGTCCTACACAGGCGCGATGCTTGTTGCTATAGTTGAGAAGCATGCCAATGATAGGTTTGTGACCGGCAGTCTTGTCGATGCATAGGGTTATTTTCATGACATCTCTCATAGAACAAAAAGAATAAAACCAAGGTTCGTTGTATGTTGTCTGAAACCCTAATGATATAGGAATTAGGGATTTTGGGTAAGCTCGCGATACTGGCTTCTCGGTGTGTTCAAACCCTAGAAACTTGATTTCATTTCCCATCGATATTGAGTCCCATTCGTTGAAGTAGATTCGCGACGAATTCCTTGGTGGGGTATAGATACGATCGAATTGATAATCGGCATTCGAGGAAGGCGGTGGCCTATAGGATCCAAATAAAGTGGTTCGTTTTTGATTGGTGGTAAACTAGAAATAATCAAATGAGCGACGTGAGCAAATCATGGGCTAGCATTTCCTTACCATTAATCCCAGGGAGTCTGGCCTAACATGCCTGAACCCGAAGCGCCTGCAAACCTCTGTTACGTATTCATCTTGGTCCATAGGCATATATATCCAAACCATTGACCAACCAAAAAGAGCATCGACTTCCTGATAAAAAGTAAGGTCTATCTTCTGATCATGTGTATGTATGGTTGCAATGCCCGCTCCATTTGTAGCCATAGAGTATCCGGTTGTGTGCGCAGCATTACAGTCGAAAAAGGACATCCGAAGGCCATCCGGTTCCACAGGTGGAGTTTGGAGGCTCACGAGGTCAACAATTGTGACGGTTGGTGCTTGAATCGGCCAATATATGCGAGCGGGAGCAGTGACACTTTGCTGTTGACTATCGACGAGATCCCTAACTTTCAATCCCTGGCTTGGCATTAGCCTTACAAAACAAGAGAATCTCTCTTGGACTGACATCAGTTCTTGTCCTGATTTGGAGATACAACAAGGTTCGGAGAGCTGTCTCCACCATAGTCCTGGGATCCTGAGCCTGGACTTGGATGGCGAAGATAAATGTATTTGTCTGATTCCGAGATGATCCTCCCCGATGTAAACGTTCCGAATGTCGCTTGGACTTTGACTTTCAAGCAGAAGTATCTCTCCTAGCTTGGCTGTCGACCGAGCAAAATTTCGTAGGCTTCGAATGTAACGGATACCTTCAATCATGATATGGCGAACGTACACGTCTTGAGAGAGGTCAATGACAGAATCACTTGCGCTATCCTTATTTGCTAGCTCCTGGGCAGTGACAATTGCACATTCCCGTATAAGATATCCAGAAATCATCCAGCATATTTCATTAGGGAGCCCTTTTGCCCAGGAAGCCCTCAGCCTTTTTGTGAGAATGTGTAGCATGCGGTCCGTACGTCGTCGTTCTTCAAGTATCGGGGGCCGAAAGCTATATTCTGTAGTGGCGAGAAACTTTGGCGATACTGTGTAGAGTCTAAAACTATAGCACTCGCCGTGGAAACAAGATCTCTGGTGACCACTAAACCTGCAATCGTGGCGGCAACACATGTGGAATTTAAGATCGAGGATGTCATCATCGTAGAAGGTTGAATTTCGGAAGAATGGAAATTCAGAAGACACAAGTTGGTCATTGACAGCTGAAGAATGTAAGCAAAGGTCAAAAGATCGTGTTAAGTGGTTGCTACCAGCAACAACAACTTCCCCATCCTCTAGCTTAAACTGGCACAGCCTGCAACGGTCTTGTGAAATACAATAATATGCCATGGTGGTTGGATCAAAATGTCCATACTTGTTTGGCAAAGCAGTTGGGAGAAGGAATTTGTCCAGACGTTCATTGTTTGCACGAATCCGGGGTCATGTAGGGAGATGGTAAGTCAGAGAACAGGAGTAACCGTTCTGCCGGTCTCATCTTCTCTTGTTCGGCTGTAGAAGGATGAATTGTGTGAGGCTCTGACTTGGCGGCTGCCTCAGGATGTACATTTTTAATGGCCAAGTTCGCGCTAGTCAGCTGGACTGGGGAGCCCGACTCATCGACAAAGACATCTTACCTGTAAGGCCCTGCGACTAGGAGGTTGTATGCGCGAGAGGTTACTGAGTATTTCGCAGGAAAAGAAAGAAATTGGATTTTTTTTTGCGAGATTGAGAGTATTGTGATTTTGATTCTTTCAGAATACAAGCTGCAGAATATACATAGGTATGCCGTGAAGGTAAAAAATACAAAGTCAGGCACACATAATAGGCGAAGATGAAGAGGCGGCGGGAGCACCCGCGTCTAGACTCAATTTGGAATAGTAAGACAGCCCTGGGTGGTGCACGTGCACATGCGCGATGGCAAGCTGGCTGGATGGCTGGCTAACTGGGACCTGCCTTCTCGAATGCCCTCATAACTCTCAATCGCCTCTAAACTACCCTCAACACCTACCAGCCACACCTCATACACTCATTTATTAAGAGACGCCTGAAAAAGCCTTCTCTAATACCCTCTGTGCTAACTCATGTAGTTGCCCGTTCCCCGTCGAGTTGGCCGATTAAAGCCATTCAGCCATTCCCCAACCCCTCTGTCCACTTACAAGCACACCATACATCTCTTATCACTCTAAATCGTCCCTCGAATCTCCGGATACTGCCACATACACCTCCAGCTCGTACAACTCCCTACCTACCTAGTAAGTGATCGCAAGGCCCTTCCCAGCTCCTCTACGGCCTCATATTCCATCCTACTGCATTATTATCAAACTCTGGCCATGTCTTCTAGCCAATCTACAGTGGCATCCCAAGCAAGTCAGTGGCAGAATGGCAAGAAGACTAAGGGTAAAGCCAAAACCAAGTCTGCGGCCAAGCCAGCCCTCAGCGGAATCGATTATTCGGGCATAAGGCCATAAGGCACACACGCATAGCACACCAATTCCTGTACATGCCGCTTTTATTTGCTTAAGAATTGACTTAGAGAAATCGTACGAAAGTAGGGACAAGGGTCTACTCTAGCACTTCTACAATAACAAAACTACGCCTGATAAATAATTTGAAAAGAGTAACCTTATTAGTTATGATAGGTTTAACTATTCGAATGCTCTACTAAATAATTTAATAGCGTATAAAGTAGTAGTTTTGACGAGGAAAATAAGTATTAGAGAAGGTGTAGCCTCGCTTAATTTATCGCGATAAAGTAGCATGCCTGTGCTTTCATGCCTGATGCAGGGCTGATTTCAGGTGTATGTATGCCTTGTGGCCTCATGCCCGAATAATCGATTCCCTCTCAGCGTCCACTGAAATCTTCAAATTATTCCGTGACTTTAAATATCCTTCAAGTAAAGGCTTCAAATAATTACGTGACATTGAATTGTCACTTTATTAAAGTCGTCAAACAATTACATGACATTGAATAATTGCTTTAGTAAAGTCATCAAATGATTATATGACTCCTAGTCGCTATTTTTTAAAAAGCTTTAGAAAAGTTATCATATAATTAGACAATATTGAAAGATTCTTGTAGTAAAGTCGTCAAATTATTAGATGACATTATTAGTATGCCTTTTTAATAAAGTTATCAAATGATTACATAACTCCTAATTGTAATCTTTAGTAAAGTCATCACTTTGTTAGATAACGTTGAAATATCCTTCTACTAAAGTCTTTAAATTATTACGTGATATTGAAATGTAGTTTTAGTAAAGTCATTAATTAATTACATGGAAAAATTACCTTGGTGAAGTCTTGACATTGAATTGTCACATTATTAAAGTCATTAAATTTTTATATGATATTGCATAATTGCCTTAGTAAAGTCTTGAAAATATTATATGATATTGAAATGTCAATTTACTGAAGTGGTCAAATTATTCCGTGATATTGAAATGTCACTTTGGTAAAGTTGTCAAATAATTACATAACATTAGTAGGCCATCGTTGTAAAGTTATGAACCAATTTCACGACATTTATTTGTCACTTCCGTAATGTTCCATGGCATTTTCGTGACATTACTCCAGAGAATTACCTAGGTAGCTTGCGATGCGTGACTTGCTTTTCCCGCTCTTTGCCTCGGCTAGTAGGAAGCTAGTCGACTTCAGGACTAGACTATACTAGACTAGCTCGCTGTGCATGCGCACGTGCCCATTATGGTAAGCGACAAACAACATTCAAAGAACAATAAACACAACACGTCCTAGAAAAGTCAAGATCGTTCTCTGGAACGATACTATTCCCGCTGAAGTTTTTGTACTTTGAAATAGAGAAGATACGACAAGGCAGAGAGAAACATAGTAAATAAAGTCAAGTAGCGGAAATGCAACATTAAATACGGTTGATAATAAGTATTATTACAACCGCGGCTATCTTCTAAGGATTAAAAACTAAATATACATATATGTGTGTGTTGAAGTGAATTATAAAGAATGAGGTTCTGTGTGACAATTGACAAAGGAAAAAAATTTAGAGATCCATCAAAAGGCCAAGCCAAGGCTTATGCCTTTCTGTGACATGGCTCAGTCGTCCATGGCTCTTGAGTGAGAAAAGTTTGGAATGTTTAAGCCTTGCAAACTGGGCCAGACTCTTGGTTGTCAGATCCATCATCTTCGTTGTCGGAATCTCCACCGTCATGGGTGATACCATCAGCTTCATGCTCTGAGCTGTCATCTCCGTGGTCGGCACCTTCATCGCTGTGGTCCCAGTTTCCACCCTCGTTTTCAGGGTTGGTTGGGTTAGGAGATGGGCCAGTGACAGGTTTTGGGGCCGGGGTACCGTTAGAAGGGGTGGATGGAGATGGGCTACCAGTGATAGGCTTTGGGGCCGGGGTACCGTTAGAAGGGGTGGATGGAGATGGGCTGCCAGTGATAGGCTTTGGGGCCGGGGTACCGTTAGAAGGGGTGGATGGAGATGGGCTGCCAGTGATAGGCTTTGGGGCCGGGGTACCGTTAGAAGGGGTGGATGGAGATGAGCCACCGTTGGAAGGCTTGGGTACCGGGGCAACAGCAGGAGGAGGTGGGCTACCACCGTTGGAAGGTTTTGGTACCGGGGCAACAGCAGGAGGAGGTGGGCTACCACCGTTGGAAGGTTTTGGTACCGGGGCAACAGCAGGAGAAGATGGGCTACCGCCGTTGGAAGGCTTTGGACCATTTGTGCTTGAGCCAGTGCCACATAGCCAGCCGACAAGTTCGCCTTGGGCGTCAGCACCCATGCTTACACCTTCGGGAGAGAACAGGAAAGCACCAGCTTCAGCTCTCGCAGATCCAGAGACCGAGGCTGCAGTCTGTCCACCAAGGGCAAGACCAAAGACGCCCTTGACATTTGCGCTCATCGCGGCGTTACCCGCGATTATGCCTGAGAGCTTTCCTGCTGCCTCAGCGTCGAACTTGAATCCAGCACCCGCACCTGCTCCTACGCCAGCTGATCCCGAGCCGCTGATTCCGAATGAGAGCCAAGTGGCGGCAATTCCACGCAGCTCAGCGGAAAGTGGGCAAGATGAGGAAGAGAGAAATCCTGAGAAAGATGCGGCTGCGGATGGGGACAAAGATGAAGAGAGTTTCCCAGAAGCACAAGCTTGGAGAGATCCCAAGATACCAGCCTCGATGCCTGCACTTCCAGAGCCAGAGAGGAAGCCACCAAATGATGCTTGTGCACCGGCATTGAGAGCCCCGGAAACTTCAAAGCTGCCAGAAATCTGGGCTCCGCCAGCAATGTAGCCTATTGATGTATACATTAGTCAACGTTCCTTGAGCTCGAGGACGACGATTTAATACTCGAGTAATGTTGAATAGATAAATGACTTACCATAGGCATCAGCCGAAGTACCAGCTTTTGTGTAAGCACCAACATCTCCTTTAACCCATGCCTGGCAAGCGCCCTTCAGATCAGCATCGAATGGGCATTCTGGGCCAGACAACCAGCCCGACAAAGATCCAGAGATAGATGAGCTGAGGGAAGATGAGACACCACCAGCTGCACAGGCTTGCAGTCCACCTTGAATATCAAATCCAAGGCCGGCGAAGGCTGAACCTCCGATGAATGAAGAGAGCGATCCCTGGGCACTTCCGTATAGAACAACGTTGCCACCTGCAGAAACCTGTCCGCCGGCACCGCCTAAATGCAGAAATGTCAGGTGATGTTCGGAGAAAAAAATATCAAGAACAAAAGAGAGAGCCTTACCATTAATTCCACCGCCAATTCCACCGCTAACTCCACCGCCAAATCCAAATCCCCCTCCAACACTGCCGCCGACACCGCCTGAGACACCGCCCGAAACCCATCCACCAAGGCTTCCCTTCAGTCCGGCACTGAGGGTGCATTGCGGGCTAGAAAGATAAGCAGACAGCGATCCTCGAGCACCAGCGCTCAGTGACTCGGCATATCCACCAGCAGCAGAGATCTGTAAAGATCCCATAATACCAGCGTCCAGAGATGCACCGTTCATTGCAAGGTATGCTACGAGCTCAGCTTGTTCACCTGCACTGATAGAGGAGCATGCACAAGCACCACCTTCGTGACCCTTCGCAATGACGCCATTGAAGTAAGCAACAGCACCACCAGCGGCAACGACGTATGGTTGAGCCAAGAGAGATGCTTGGATAGCTCCTTTGGCGATACCATCCAGGGCGACTGATGCTTCAGCACCGCACCATGCATCGATCTTTCCACATGTAGTAACATCGAAGTACGCCGAGCCAGAGCCCTTGATCCAGGCCGAAAGTGCAGCTCTGTCTTCGCTGTCGACCGATCCGGAGACGGCTCCTGTAGCGCAAGCTTCCATGGCCATAGCAACACCGACGCTGAATCCAGCTGAGCCCGAGATTGTCCCAGATACCCCCCCAGCTACACCTCCACTAACTTGTCCTCCCCCAAAACCGCCAAAGTAAGGGATTGGGAAGGTTCTGCGGTTTGCAGGCGCGACGTGGGGAGCGGCAATGGCCATTGAGGCCAAGATGGCCATGACGGAAATTTTCTTAACCATCGTTGCGGTGGTGAGAAGTTGAAAGTACGAAAAAAAGATGTAACAAATTTGTTTCAGTAACGAGAGTCGAAGCTTAGCACCTTAACGAATGAGTACTGTAGCGAGAAAGAATGTGTGAATGTGTGTTAGATGAATAGAAGTGGAAAGAACTGTAGCGAGATAACGATTTCCAGACGGGAGTTGCTACTCTGTTATAGAGATCCAGAGAGGCCTGTGTGATAAGCTAAAGAGCTATTTTGAATACAATTAAGCTTGGATGCCAATGCTCCATAACGCTTCATTTCTGATCACTTCAGTAGCTGCACTGCCTCTCTCCATAATTAGCACTATTCTTCAAGTGATTGTGAGAGATCTTTCTCTGCCTTACCTTTCTCGGCTGGTCAGTGGCGCAACAAATCTCGGCGTCACCAAAATCTCTTCTGAGCACAGTAAAGGACTTTCCTTGTCTCCACTTGGTGAT
This sequence comes from Rhynchosporium graminicola, assembly GCA_900074885.1. NCBI lineage: Eukaryota > Fungi > Ascomycota > Leotiomycetes > Helotiales > Ploettnerulaceae > Rhynchosporium > Rhynchosporium graminicola. The sequence continues at coordinate 473,513 of FJUW01000003.1, forward strand.
GAAGACCAAGATGATTTGAATCCATCAGTAAATTGGGCTCAGTAGGGTAGCTTTGACATGTATCTAGCTCGATCGGGCTTGAAGCGCTCGCGTGGTCTTAGTAGCAGCCTCGCCCAAATGTGCTTGCCCCTCCAAGAGGAATGAAGTAGATTTGACATCTGATATACTATTGCAGGCTCACTCCCTTCAAAAATATAAAATAAAGAAGATTGCAATTGAATCGATTCTGCACCCCCAAATATGAACCGTTAATTTCTGACATTCGCAATAAGAAAAGATTAAAAGGCGACATGTGGCAAGTGCCAAGTGCCAAGACATACTCCAAGGCGCCGGAAAGGAGAAAGCACTGCACTGCACTTCACTGCACAGCACTGCACTCCCGGGCCTCCTCGAGGTAGCCGTCTGCCGTCCCGTCTTCACGATGTCCCCTTCAATTCGAGGCTCTTAATCATGTGAAAGTCGAGACTTCAAGACATAATCATGATCTGCGAGGATCGGATGATCTATGTCTGTGTCCAAGTCCGTGCTGTGCTAGACTCAGGGGAAATCAAGTCTCTGCCAACCCTCATTTCAGCCGCCGTGAAATGTAGATAGTCAAGCTTCGAGGGACCGTCAGGAACGCTTTCCGAATTACGCTGGGTTACGGTAGAGCCCGTTGGCCTACCTTACTTAACCTCCTCACTTTGACCCCTTCTAATTCAAATGTCCTGCTACCAGCGACTAGCGCTCTCTAGTCTTCCACCAGCAACTCGATTAGACTTAAGTACTCAGATCCCGCGATGATGTTTAGAGAACTTCGGGAAAGGCCAGAATTGGCATGAGCTGCCCGAAACATCTAGTAGATTACGACAAGTCCAGGCCCGATGACATTAACACAGTAGGTATGTTTCAACTATTTATCATCGGCCCATAGTGCTAGTGAGCCAGTGGTAAAGAAAGCCTTCGCGTTTATAAGGGCATCTAGCGAGCGAAGCTGAGCACAATCTCATTCGAGTTCATTCAAGAAAGACCATAGATTGAGGAAACAAAAAGATGACAACGCGAGGTAGAAGCTGTAGGCTGCCCTTCCTTCCAGAAGATGTCGGAACGGTAGCTTGCGTGATGGAGAAAGAGAGAGCTTCTGTCTGGCTAGTCCGACTAATTCTAACGTTCAAGGATAATACTAATGGGACAGCATTTCAAGTCGTGAATAGCTGTTGAGCATAGGTGGGGAACAAAAACAGAGGAGCATCGAACGCATTCTATCACAAAAAATGCTGCGGACTGCAATAATGGTCGAGACCATAGCTTGGAAAGAGCTGGAAAGCTTGTCATGCTGATCATTGATGATAATTCTGGATTGAGACACGCTGCTGGCGTGCAATGCAATGTCAGGGCAATTGTTGTGATCCGAAGCGATACTGGGATGTTGGCCTTGAAGACTCGAAGCAGCACTTGGCGCTCGTTCTTTTCTAGCATCTGCATACAGTGAAGTCGCAATTTTATACGTACAGTAGATGAGCTCCAGACGTAGCTGGAAGAAACAAATTCTTTCGGTTTGAAAATGAGCTCCATCCAAACCTCCTTCAACCAAGCATCTCCAGGTCGTATTCGTTTCCCTTTGCCAACGCCTGCTTCCAGGCTGGTCTTTCATATACTCTCAATCTCCAAGCATGTAGTTTCGGGTATTCTTTCTCCAAATCTGCATAACCCCGAATAGCAATAACATCCAAGGGCCAATTCATCACAAAGTCGGCCTGGCCCAAACTCTTGCCATTAAACCATTCTGCATCTCCCAATTCGCCCTCCAAATACACGAGGTCCTTCTTGAACTCCGCGTTCGAGAAGAAGTTGTCGAATCCCTTCTTGATACGCCTCATGATAAAGCTAAAAGGCCAAGGTGTATTTTTCTCCGCAAGATCAAACAGCATTTCCAGACTCGCAAGCGGGAACAAGGAAGCGCCAGCGAAAGAACGCAGTGTGTCTTCGCGGACCCAGTCTTCTGTAGCGAATCTGCCGTCTGCATCATAGGTTTTGAGGAGGTAAGTTGTTATCGTCAAGCTCTCGATCAGAACTCGGCCTTCAGCCGTTACGAGTGTTGGGGCACGACCAAGTGGGTGAACGGAAGCCAATTCCTTCGGCGCACGCTTGTCTTTTGCACCTCGCGAATGTAGGACTACATTGTACTCGAGTTTGTATTCGATGGCGAGCTCTTCGAGGAGCCAGAGGATGCGCTGAGATTGGGAGTTCTGGCAGGTGTTAGCTAGATCCAATGCTGCCGGGGCTGACGGACACTGAGGTGGTGGAGGGTTGGTACTCCAGATTTCAATCCCTCAGTAGCAGACATTTTGTTTTGTACCCGATCTTGTCTTCATATTCACGATCGATGTGGGGTCGGTGACAGAAACGGCATAATATGTATACAGGTATGTAGCAGCTTCAGATTCAGGCAGCTTCAGGAAGTATAAACCGCGCTAGTGGGAATCACATCTTCCATTTTTGTTTAGCCAGATACTTCTATACGTATAAAACATATCTTGGAAGCTCTGAACAAAGGGAATCCTTTGTTCGTAGTCTTGATATGCTTTCAAAAGACAACGTACCCATGATCATCTGCTAAATAATTATGATCGAGCTATGAGGTGTATGAATGTAACAAGGATATGTGCATTGCCTGTGCCACCCGAGGCCCCTTGTTTGATTGACAACAACCGCTTATCTGACCATCAAAAGCGGCAAATAATGTAAGGAAAGCTTCTAATATTCATCAGTTCTATGATTTCTGTGCTATATCTTCACCTTGCTCCTCCCGCGTTTATTTTCTGCTATTCTGCCAACTAGCCGCTCGAATATCCTCCTTTCTTACCGCGTCTGCATCAAAGTCACTCCATACTGCATCATGGTATCTTCAACGGTACATATTAGCAAGAAACTAATTGTACTGCACATTGGGGATCCCGTGAAATGGAACACCGAACTTTTCAGTACCTTCTCAAAGGATTTCACAGTTGTGAGACCATCGTTAGAAGAGCGTCATCGAGATGAATTCATGAAGGGATTGAAGGAGAAGCGATGGGGTGATTTCTCTGCTATCTTCAGACCTTTTTGGAACACGGGAGGTGAAATGGGCAGATGGGACAAGGATCTCTTACCTTTGGTACCTGCGTCATGCAAAATATTTGCGTCGGCAGGAGCGGGTTTCGATTGGGCTGATGTTGATTTACTTGCTGAGAAAGGTATGTCATTCGCAGTTCTAGGTCTTGATGGTATTAATGGTAGTGATAGGAATCGTCTACTGTAACAGGTTCGTCGAAGTCAAGATGTAAATTTCATATCTGACAAGTCCAGTGCTGCTGCATCGACCGAGTCCGTGGCTGACTTCGCCATCTTCCTCATCCTGGCTACCTTCCGGAATCTTACATGGTGTACAACAGCAGCTCGTGCTTCGCCGGAAGAGTTCAAGAACTGCCATGAGAATGCAGCAGTCGTATCTCGTAATCCTCAGGGTAATGTCCTTGGTATCATTGGGCTCGGTAATATCGGCTTCGAAATCGCACGCAAAGCTTATCTCGCTTTCGGGATGAAGATCAAGTACTATGACGTTGCTCGAAAGGATGCTGCAAAGGAAGTAGAGATTGAGGCGGAATTCTGTCCTGACTTCAATGCCATGCTGGCGACCAGTGACTGTGTCGTTCTTGCAACGCCTGCAAGTTCAGACGGAAAGAAAGTCATCGACAAAGAAAGACTTGCAAACTTCAAAATGGGATCTAGATTTGTGAATATTGCGAGAGGCTCTTTGGTGGATGAAGAGGCTGTTGCTGACGCTATTGATAAGGGACGACTGGTCGGTGTCGGGATGGATGTGCACGAGTTTGAGCCGAAGGTTAACGAGAGACTTAAGGCTTCAAGATTGGTCACTCTGACTTCTCATAATGCTGGAGGAACTTTAGAGACGTAAGTTCACTCCTTCGAAAACCCTGTTGTGCTTACCGTGATAGGCATATGGGATTCGAGACCCTTGCGATGAAGAACATTGACTTAGTGCTCAAAGGTAATGAGCCTCTGACTCCAGTCAACAAACACCTGCTCAAGGCTTCAGCTTCAACCTAAAGCTATGATCTCTGAGGGAAGAATATTCTCTCTCTCTGTTAGCGTGATACCAATCACTTCAGACCTCGAAGATGTTAAAAAACACATATGCCTAATTACTCCCTGTTGTGCCGTAAAGTACTAATCGCTGTTTATCTCTGCTGTCGCACGCCGGTTAGAGCAGAGGCTGTCCTGATCAAAGGCAGGTATAAGATCCTTATCGGATCTTTACTACCGTTTCTTCCACATGCCCTGTATTTCTTCTTCGCCCTGTCTATCTCAATTTCTGGAGGTCGGCGTTATGTTCCATCGCCTGATTATTTTCTCTCTCAGCACCTTGAATGTAAACAGTTCTTCGAGGTTTGAACGAGGGACTATTCCAGTCACGTGACGATAGACTGCCCTTTCAGCTTGCTTTGATACTGAATGTGGGAAATTCTATCGTATCAGATACCTATAGTGCATGCAATCCCTCTTGTAATAGTCCGTGCCTTATCAAGCTTGCAGTTTTGGCGTTCGAGGAAGAGAAGCGCCCTATGAAAGGTTTACCTGCGTCGAAGGCGCACGCTGTACGCTTGGTAATCAGAGACGACGAATCAGTTCTTGATTAGTCCAGAATTTTCGCGCCATCTCAAAACCACCGAGATAGAGTGGGTAGTGCTTTTGGCTTTAGTGGACTTGGACGCTGGGAGCATTTCCTGCGTTCAGATTGAAAGCATGCTCACTCATCATAGTGCAGGATGAAAAATTACGAAAGACAGTGATCAAGGGAGGTAGCTTGTTATTTGGTTGCAATGGCTCATTTATATAAAGTCAGGTTATGGTATCAAGGGTTTTGGCTACACTGACACATCATTGTCTCATCAAAATAATCAAAACAAGGCTACCGATTTGAAGATGTATTTGGGATCACTCGGTCTATCAATTGCTTCACTGGTAACAGCATCATTAGGATGTGGGATTGATAGATCTCCCCAATTTGCTCCAGTCCCTGATTCGGCGAAAGGAATACCTATTGGACCTGGAGGATATGGAATTGAATCTTACGGGAAAGGGGCTTACATGGTGACCGAAGGAAACTATCAAGGCTAGTCAAAAAATCCTTATTACTGCGTCCCTCTGATATTTTTTCTCAGCTCTTTTTTTCATCTCAACCAAAGGAGTGATTGTCATCGACTGTCCTCCTACCATCGGGCACATGCTGCTATGGGCCATCGGGAACGTCACTTCCATTCCGATTACCCATGTCATCTACAGTCACTCTCATGCAGATCACATAGGAGGTGTCTTCCTTTTTGGAAACAAGGTCATAACAATCGCTCACTCCGAAACGGCTCGGTACTTGACCTTGACGCCAGATCCCAATCGCCCGATTCCTCACGTCACATTCACTAAATCCTACACACTTTGCGTAGGTAATCAGACTCTGGAACTTGACTACAAAGGAGAGAATCATCTGATTGGGAACATCTTCATCTACGCACCTGTGCAAAAAGTTCTGATGCTAGTTGATGTCATTTATCCCGGATGGACGCCATTTGCACTTCTTGGACAGACCAAAAATGTCCCTGGATTCATACTTTCTCAGTATGTACTAGGGTGGCCACTTTCATACTCACGATATACCTGAAACATACCTCATTCTCTTTCCCAGTGCCATTTGAAGGATTGACCGCTGACTTCACTGTGAAGCTACCAAATCCTCGAGTACGACTTTATGCATATCAGTGGTGGTCATCTGGGCCGTTCTGGCAATCGTGCCGACGTTCTTATTCAGCTCGAGTACGTCCTCGATCTCAAACGCAACTGTGAAAATGCCATCAACACTAGTGCGACAGGCGACCCAGACATCGGAGCTGCAGCCCTCTTTGGTCCAGTCAAAGCCAAGAATCCAGGGAATGGATGGGCACCGTTCAAAGTTTATTTGGATGTCATGGCTGATTACTGTGCGAATACCACGAATGAGAAGTGGTTGGGACGCTTGGCTGCTGCGGATGTCTTTCAGTTTGAAAACGCCGGGGTTATGATCGAAAGTTTGAGGATCGATTTTGGGATTCTGGGTCCCTCTGCTACTGTCTGACCTTTCAGACCTAAGAGCAGCAAGAAGAGATCCTTAGAATTGTGGGGATAGCGTGGGCAGCTTATATAAGCTTCTCTTTTTCTACCAAATAGCGATGACTTTAGAGCACTGTTCAACCTTGCTTGAAGCAATATCAATATTGCGCTAGACATGTGAAGGCATTTACAAATGCAAGCTCGAGTCCAAGACTCGGCAGAACATGTTCGATGCAAGGAAGATCGTAACTTTCGTTAAAGGTGCAAAAGGAGATACTGAACTCCATTTCGGAGATCGATAGAAGACGCTTCAAGGTTTGTTGGCATACAAGCCAGAGGGTCAGCTGCTTGGGAGACTTGCTGAACAGTCCGGACTCAAGATCATAACACAGGGTAATATCAAAATGACCCCAGTTTTAAACAAGACCAATTTTCGTAGTGTCTTCGGCTAGTAGAAAATTGACCAGGCGATTTCGGATTTCAATTACAACAAGGCTTGAGAAAGTGAAGTTTCGTCAGACCTCAGACTCCTCTTCGAATGGCCGTTAGCTGCCAGGGCTACAACTTACAACCGTCCTGTATTACAACCTTCAATTGATAACGGGCAGTCTCAAAGCACTGACTACCCTGTGTGGACCGCCACAGTCGTTCCCAAGATTTCGCCAAGTGAAGCGGAGCTCTTGCCAACCCTCCAACATCCGCCAACAACAAAATCTAGGCTCATCCTTCCACAATTTGTACCGTCCAGTTTAGAAGTCCTTCATCGCCAAGTCAGCTCGCCTGCTTGTCATATTTCTGAGCGCTGCAGTATTACATCTGCCAATTTAGAGAGGCAGAACGCCGGCTGACGATGATCATAGACAATTCCCTTTCTCGAACAGAAAACTTTTAGCCAAGGAGATTTGGGTTGAGCATTCGCCTCAGCTGTGGATCTCCGTACATCTTTGGCATAAGCCGTGGGATGATACTTGCCTGGGCCTATGATGTCAAGCGTCGAGATTGAAGTGCTCAAGAACACTTTTATGATCTTACCAAAATTACAAAAGCTGAATGTGCTGAGAAGATGATCCCAAAAAGAAATTGAATAAACCTACCCGGTTCGTCTCAAGTTTCGAAGCTCAAAAATATGATAGCACTGAGCCTGTCTTAATACTCAATATTGACTCGACGTTAGACATGGCTCTCCATATTTTACTGGCGTTACGGGCACTCCGAAAAAAAACACAAGACATCGTATCCATAGTTTCCCCAACGCCAAGTTGATGGATGAATTCCAAGAAATGGAGATGGTGGGGAAACGTTCTGTGTCTTCTACTTAAGATGACAGCATTCCCTCGTCATCAAGAGCTTAACATGCATCTCAAGTAAGACTCAAGCATTATTCCAGAATCCAATTCCATGCCCCGGACTTCGTGAAAATATATCGACAGTCACTATGGCGGACCCAGCGCCTCGCATCTCGGACGATGAGAAGACTGTCCACAACGAAAATGAGTTCCGTGATACGAGAAGTGCTTCCCTTATTGCGAAGGAGGGACCCCTCGACGAAAACGGCAAGGTAGCCGTAAGTGCCAAATTGAAAAACCCTCTTTCTGGCATGAATAAGGAAGAGCTTCTCGCCGATGTCGAGCTCTTTGCCAAAGAAAAGGACCTCGAAGATATCCTACCACTGCTGCAGAGAGGAGCTCTTGTTGCGCAAAACCCCAAGAACTTTGAAAATATCTCGGAACTTAGGCCAGATGAGAAGGAATGGATCCGAAAAGAGACGACTAATCGCTGGAAGCAGCCGAAGATGTTGTTTTACATGACAGGTCAGTCATCTGCTCGAACAATCGGTGATATCTGCTGAACTCTATGCCTGTAGTCTTGTGTGCCGGCTCTGCCATTGTCCAAGGAATGGATCAGACTGCCGTAAATGGCGCACAATCTTTCTACTTTGTAAGTCCAGCTCGCTTCGCCATTTGCTGTGCTGCAAAAGCTGCTCCTAGAAAGGTCATCAGTTCAACTTTCATTCAACAGTATGCTGACCTCGATTGTCCTTCCAGGAAGAGTTTGGTATAGGCCCTGAACGGGTCTGGCTTCGAGGCCTTCTCAACGGTGCTCCCTACTTATGCTCAGCTCTTATCGGCTGTTGGACAACCAAACCCCTTAACTACTATTTTGGACGGAGAGGTTGTATTTTTATCTCCTGTGTCATCTCCTTCATCACTGTACGTACCATTTCAGCTGTCATATGGGTTCAGAGCTTATATCTCCAAGGGCATCTGGATGGCTGCTGCTGATAGCTGGTATAATCTTCTAATCGCCAGATTTGCCCTCGGCCTCGCAGTGGGCGCCAAAAGTTCCACCACGCCCGTCTACGCAGCTGAATGTGCGCCGCCCGCAATCCGAGGAGCATTAACGATGATGTGGCAGATGTGGACCGCGTTTGGCATCATGCTAGGATTCGTCGTCTCCGTTGCCTTCGAAAATGTGCGGTACACAGAAGGTGTTTTCCCGTACTGGAACTGGCGCCTCATGCTCGCCAGTACATCCATACCACCATTCTTCGTCTGTATGCAAGTATACTTTGTGCCCGAATCACCGCGTTGGTATATGACGAAAGGAAAATACAGAAAAGCGTACGAAGCCCTTTGCAGATTCAGAAACTGTGAAGTGATGGCAGCGAGAGATATCTACTATATTCACAAGTCGCTCGTCATCGAGGAGAAGTTACGCGAGGGGAAAAATCTGTGGAAGGAATTCTTCTTCGTTCCGCGAAATCGCCGTGCAGCGCAATCCTCCTTCTTCGTCATGTTCATGCAGCGTGAGTTCGGTCAGGAAACTAAGCTTTGGGATATTGCTAATGTGAACAGAGTTCTGTGGTGTCAACGTCATTGCATACTATTCGACCGAAATCTTTATTTCAGGAGGCTTTACGCGCTCTAATGCTCTGCTTGTATCCCTTGGAACGGGTATCGTCAACTTTTTGTGTGAGTGGCCAATTCCTCTTGAAAATATCGCTTCGCAAAACTTGTACTAACACGCCACAGTCGCGATCCCCGCTGTCAAAACCATCGACACATTCGGGCGACGGAACCTGCTTTTGACGACCTTCCCGTTAATGGGACTTTGTCTACTCTTTACAGGCTTCAGTTTCTTCATTACAGCTGACCAAGCTCGTCTTGGCTGTGTCGCAACCGGAGTATATCTCTTCATGGTCGTCTACTCGCCCGGTGCAGGACCGGTTCCTTTCACGTATAGCGCTGAAGCATTCCCACTGTACATCAGAGAGGTTGGAATGGCGTTCGCTACAGCGACGACATGGGGCTTCAACTTTATCCTCAGTCTGACCTGGCCAGCGCTCGTCCAGGCATTTACTGAACAAGGTGTAAGCTCCCTCCTTCCAGGAAAAAAAAAAGAATATCGCTGATTGTACACTAAATAGGCTTTTGGATGGTACGCCGCTTGGAACTTCATCGGATGGACGTACGCCTATTTCTGTCTCCAGGAAACAATGCGTCTCTCGTTGGAAGAGCTCGATACTATTTTCAGTGTTAGGGTCCGAGATCATGCTAGGTATTATCGCACGATGCTACCATGGTATTTTAATAAGTGGATTCTGAGAAAAGATGTTGCACCTAGGGGCATTTTGTACGACTTGGAGTAGAAGTGGCTTAAGCAGATAGATGATTAGGCTGGCTGATATGAAGATAGTTCGGAAGACAATGGAAGTATGACTTATGAGGGGATACAGAAAGATCTGTCGCGTATAATACTTTGACATGTCAGATGCTTCTCTTCTCAAATAGTGTTAGAAAGGTGCCTGTCGAATAATAATCATAGCAACTGTACTTGAACTTCCATCCTATCTTTGATGCTGAAGCCTTTGATAGCTAAGCATCTGAAAGCAGCTAGAAAAAAAAAGGTACTTACAATAGTCGATGTTCGCTAGTAGTCATCTCATTAGTGTTTCGTGACTTTTACTATAATAATCAAGTAAAGATTTAAATTTATCACTAATCTCATGACTATACTTGATACTCATATTGCGAGCTATTCTTGGTACCTTAGTTTGCCACTTTCTTTCTAAGATCGTCAGCCAATGTGTCTCCGAGAATCAGGGGATGTACCTAGACGTTGTGTGACCTTCTATTGTATACCAGAATCGATTGCGAGGTGTCTGAGAGGAGAAGTGCAAAACGACAGTTGCAAAATGGCCTATTGAAGTGAAAAAAATATGTTCATGGAGGATTAAGATGCTACAGCAAGCCAAACAATGACAAGACATTCTCGGGTATATACAATCCATGTTCGCTGTCTCTCTTTTGCAACACAATTCTATTTCACTCCCATGGTGGTCCTACGGTCTTCGAGGTTCATGCTGTGACTGGTCGACTAGCACATAACTCTATTCTAATATCTCCTACCTACTCTCTGACCATTCCTAAGACTACTGTAAAAGGAGTGCCACCAAGTCATTTTTGCCCTTCGTGTCTGACGGCGTGCTCGTAGTATTTTTCAGCCCTATTCGTCCATCAGTCATATTTTCGAATAGCCTATACTCCTCCAAATCCATCATCACTATTAATTAAAGACAGAGAGAGCTACCTACAGCAGTTGCCATAATTGACCGGTACATTCAATGTCAGATCCGACTTGTACGCCGCGCCTTTGCAAATCTTGTTTCCAGAGTTCCGGTTCATGCTTGCGCAGGCACGCGCACAGTCGTCGACCGAATACACCGTCAGGGCCACAATGTCGTTCTTTGCGCCTGGAAAATCGCGACCGCAGACTAGGTTGAAGACATAGGGTGATCCAAGGTTCATCTGGATTTGCGTGCCATCGATCGTGGGGCAATCGAGAAATACTGTTCCAGCTGTTGGAACCATGATTATTGATGAGGTAGTACTGCTGCTACTTGTGGGCGATGTTTCTGTTCCTGATGCGGTGCTAGATGGGAATGCGTCCAAAGATGTAGGCGTCGCTGACGCGGTGCTGAATACTGTGCTTGTACATACGGCTGCGTTGCTGTTTACAACGTTTGCACTGACTATTGTTAGTCTCGTTGCAATGCCAACCCAATGCCATCTCTGTTTCCTTATTTTCAAAGCCTCGCCTACGTGATGAAGCCAAAGAAAACAAGCGAAACTCACCTCTTTGCATTGTTGACGGCCATCGTTCCCCCAACACCACCTCCGATCGCTGCCACGAGAGTAACTACAACCAGGGCCAAACTCAAGAAGAAAGTCGCAGGCCTAACTCCACATATCGTCCTTTGTTTCCTCGCATCTGACTCGGGCGATGCGTAATAATAATTCGGAGGGACAGCGCTCTGAGGCGGCTGGTCCGCATAGAATTTGTCCGCCACGGTGACTTGATGTTGGCCCGGAGGCGATACTTCGAGATCTGAGTGAGGAGGAGTAAAGACTTCAGGCGAGGAAGACATCACAATGTATTCCCCTCTCATGAAGAAGAAGTGGCCGCGCGAAGAGCAGAAGAAGAGGCAAACAAGCGCGAGAAACGAATGGGGTTCGAGCGTCCGTAGCACTTACATATTCAAGCAAGCTACATCTTGAAGCGTGGGGAGGGGACGGGTGTAATTACAATGCACAGACTGCATGAGGACTTTGAGGAGCGCCTTGCTGACCTGCCTAGAATGTGTTCTGTGGATAGAAATACATGAAGATCGCGCTTAAAGAGGCACAGTCCGCAGGCGATATGGAGACGAAGGATCTTGGCGTGTATTTATTTCAAGCTTCGCGTACTGATTTTGGAGGCGCCGGAGGCTCCAAATGCCAATTTTGTCAGCTTTATCCACTTCCTCCAGCGGGGATGCGGCGCAGTTCATGGCTATTTTTCCAATTAATGGATCCAGCCAACCAATTCCCTTGCTCGGCTACAGGGCTTACTGTACAACCTGCAATAGCTGGAATTGTGTATTAATGAATTATACGAAGGACTGGCTGTGAACCGCTGAGCCTCCGAACCAATCCATCGGTCATCCGCGAATACGGAATGAAAGTAGTAATTCCAGAACATAAGCATAGTACTAAGAATATTATAATATTTTGAATCGGCACAACTCCTTGCGCTGGACGAAATTGTGAATGAATAAAGCAATACATCATGTACCGCGTGCTAGTCAAGTTTCACAGCTTTGCTGTGACTTCATGCCATCTCGCTCGAGTCTATGCATCCACAGCCCAGATTCACTGATTGAAAGCCTCGTATAGATTTCTCCATAGCAAAAAATTGGGAAGTGGAAATCGTATGCTGAGATCACGCTTGTTTTGAAGTTTGTGCTATCATGAGGACCGGGCGGCTGAACCCGAACCCTCGTGCACAGAGATTAAGAGATACAGCTTTGTAACCAATCAGACGAGATATTTCATAGGTGAGATATCCGATCAGTCTCGATAAATTTCAAATTGAGATGGATCTGATATTCGGTGGGAGACAATCCCCAAAGTAAAGCCTCGAAGATCTCGCTCTCTTAAGCCAGACCGAGTGCCTTTTCTACGTGGTGTTCGTCGAGTCTCACTATTATCCAAGAATTCTGGTGTTCAAAAATTAATGCCCGATAGCCTTCGCAAAGTCCTTCAAGAACAGCCATCTGCTTTCTTCAGCCCAGCCTTTCGACTTGAAATCATTGGCGTATTTAGGGAAGAAATCCACTACGTCCAGCAAGGTTTCATCGTGCGCCATAATAACAAAGACTTCATCGTGTGCATCCGCTTCGATGACCTTTCCGACAGTAGCTTCGGCTTCTTCAGAGTCATGTGCGACACCTGATCCATCATCTGGTTTGGCAATCGCGTAGAACGGTTTGTGCTTATCTCCGTCGCGGTACAGGTCGTCGAACAATGATCCCGGGCAGGGAATTTTGCTCATGCGGTCGAAGGGATTTGGGGAAATCGATTCGGGCAGATGGATGTACTGAGAGGGTCTGAATTCCCCTCCGTGGTGGCAAGCGTCCCCGCCCATAAATATGAAGGAGTTGGGATTCGAGGTCACTCTTGCGAGTCCGCAAATATGCCCCACAGCATGTCCTGGGCTATCAAGTAGATAGAAAGATCCATCACCAAAATAGTCGAAGGCATCGAAACGTCCGATCTTGATTCCTTGATTGAAGACTATTTCCCGAAGCTCTCTACCTTCATAATCGCTCTCTCGTACCGGAGAATCCTTGTTTGTGGGATATCCTGGCATGAGGGCTTTCTTGAACCCAGGTCCAACGATCAAAGCCGTGTTACTGTCAAAGGTCGATACGTCGCCGGTATGATCCCAATGCCACTTCAACAATTTAGTATGGTGAAAATACGATATCTTAGGCTCGGGATCGGGATCGGGATCGGAATCAGGATCAGCGAAGTAAACTGATCCTGATCCAAGATCACTGAAATTTCAAGGGCTGGAAGTATACATACATGGCTCCAAACAATCCCCTCGATGCTTTTTCCATCGACTCCGTTTCCTTCAATTATATCCCGAACTCCTTGATTTACCTTCGCAGACCAGCCACCGTCCTTGATTCGGCTCACAATCCTAGGTGCGTAATTCTCAACATCCTTTCGGACTCCGAGGTCAAATAGGAGAGATCTTTCGGAAGGGTGTTCGATCAAAAAGGAGTATGCCGGGCAGGAGAGGTGGGTGAAGCCTTTGATCTGAGGAGTGACGAAGGGTTCCAGTGGTATACCTCCGATCTTAGAGGTAGTGTCGATGATCCGGACCTTGACAGTTGTGTCGGAGGTCGGGATCTTGAGATCTGGTGCTGATTGAGCCATGTTTGTTATAGATATGGGAGCTTGGAATTGATCAAGGAGCTGACATTCAAGAAAGGCGAGAGAGCCTCAATTAAACCAACATTTGAACCAACATAAGCCAATGAGATTCTCCACGATTCGACTTGATTGAATAAGCAAGCTCATAGTTCCATTAAAGCAACAGAACAGACCGGGACACTTGACGTCACTTGCCGTCAAAGCTCAAGCGAATTACACTCACTTACCTATGAACTGCATTCTTTAGAAATTAGAATCCATTCTGCTTCGACATCGAGCAATTATTACTTTTGTGGTCTAGCTCACAATTTTCAGCAAGTTGACCCGATGGCATGGAAAATGAGGTTATTCCCAATATCAGACTGGGATGTGAGTACGAGATCATATGCACCTTCAATGAGGTAACGACAAAAGAAATGCTGAATGGTGGGGTAAGCTGTTATATACACACTCCTTATTTTGGCCTGCGGAAGTGTCCTTCTCCAAAGGGACACAGTAGATCCCAAAGCAGTCAAGCGTTCGAGGGGTGACTTTATTGATCTGTTAGGCGACTCCCGTCAGTTTCTGCCCCTCAAAGTCGCAAAATTTTGAGATGCAACTTCTTTTGCTTTGGAGTCATCCCGTTCGAGTTCCGTACCCTCGAGGGCACTGACAGTACCATTAGTACCATTAGTACCATTTTCCCATCCAGGTCCAGCCTGCACTATATCCAAGATGGTTGTTAAAGAATACTTGAGCTACAATGATGTAAGGCGCATTTGTCTTTCCCTGTAAGGCGCGCAAGACTAATCAGATGAAAACAGGTCCATAAGTTGTGCCAGGAGGCGGCACCGCGCATTTTAGAAGATTTCAAGCCGCAACTTATCATTGCAATCGGTGGTGGAGGATACGTGCCTGCTCGAATTCTGCGATCATTCCTCAAGCAGCCAGGGTCGCCAAATATTCCCATCCAAGCCATCGGACTTTCCCTCTACGAGGCCCTTCCTCCCTCCCACGCTTCAGGCGCAAATACTCCCGGCGAGATCGAGCAGCTCGGTACCAAGGTCACAAGGACACAATGGCTGGATTTGACGAGTTTGGGCGAGATGGAGAACTTGGTCGGAAAGCGCATCTTGATCGTAGATGAGGTTGATGATACCAGGACGACATTAGAGTATGCCGTCAAGGAGTTGGAGAAAGATGTGGAGCTTGCTAGACAAAAGCTTGGAGGAGTAGGAGAGAAGACTGTGTTCTCGATCTTTGTTTTACACGTAAGTGTTACTTGACCTGCACCATTTTCTGCTCTCGGGGCTGCATGCTGATCAATCAACAGAATAAGAACAAGGAGAAGAAAGGGAATCTGCCCGAAGATATGCTCAACGAAAACAGATACTTGGCTGCTAGAACTGTTCCGGATGTTTGGATCTGCTACCCTTGGGAGGCTATAGATATTGATGCTCATGATGAGTTGGCGAAGAAGCAGCCGGCAAAGTAGGTTTGAGAGAGATCCTGCGACTAGATCTTACTTGATGATATATGTCATAAAAGAGATAATCAGGCGGATCGCAAAGCAACTTGATGATTCGTGTTTATGAACATGAATAGTAATAGCCATCATGACATCCAAAATTGAAATTCATACCTAAGGCGGGGTCAAAGAGTGTGCCTATCACTTCGTTATCTTAGCGCCAACCCATATTTTATGCATCGGCTGAAGGGGGGAGGAGCCTTGATATGTCGTGTACTAGGTACTGTAGTACTACGACATCCGCGCCACATATCGCGTTTGCTTCCCCTGGCACTTTTCCGGTCTGGCTTACCTATCTTATCATACATTGAAACGGCTATAACCACATTATCCACTACTCGCTAGCAATATAACATATCTTCCTATCTATCATTTCTCGGTTACAGTCTTTTGTGTTTCAAGAGCTTCACACTGTTGTAGTCTTTAATTTAGCACAAGACACTTCGGCATTAGATAAGCAGCTATGGGAGAAGCACCACCCCAAGAAAAGGAATTTATACTCATAATAATCCCATTTCCTCTCGACGACAAAGTTAAAGGTCTATTAAACAGCATCCGACGAAAACATCATCATGTCGAGATCGAATATCGCTTTCTGGCTGCCACAGGGGTGGATCGCCAAGACGTTTCATCCATCCCAAAAGGTAGAGTCAAGTCATCTTTCCAGTCTGTCTTTCAAAAACATTCTTTGACAAATGCAAGGTTCATGGAAAAAGGCTACAATCCTTGTGACATTCAACTCCCTCCCACCATCTCTGGATCTCGTGCCAAATCTCAAACTGCTTCACCTTTTCAGCGCCGGAGCAAATCACATCTTTCATACTCCTCTCTGGAAAGATACGGATATCACTATCACCAACAGCTCTGGTGTCCATAGTCCGCAAATCGCAGAATGGGTTATGTTGCAAATCCTCGCTCATTCGCATCAAGAGAAGATCTTGTTAGAATGGCAGAAACAGCATAAGTGGGGTCAGCATTCGGAGCTGAACTTCGTCAAAGATGGTGTCGGTCAGCGGTTGGGTGTCTTGGGATATGGAGCCATTGGACGTCAAAGTACGTACCGAAAGATTGTTTACTAATCACATGTTCGGCAATATTTCGTTGTGTAACTATTCACTAACGCTGGAACTTTCGATTCTCAGCTGCGCGAATTTGCAGCGCACTAGGTATGGATGTGATCGCCTATACAGCCTCCCCACGCACCACCCTCGAGAGCAAGAAAGACGTAGGCTATATCGTCCCTGGTACAGGCGATCCAGACGGTCTTATCCCTAGCGCCTGGTACTCCGGAATGGACAAGTCTTCACTCCACAACTTCCTCAAGCAAGACATTGATGTCCTCCTCATCGCTGTCCCCTTAACACCAGCAACCACGCATTTTCTTGGCGCACAAGAATTCGCCATCCTAGGGAAACGCAACGCTTTCATCGTTAACATCGCCCGTGGCGCTATCCTGAAACAAGACGATCTGATTGCTGCGCTGAAGAAACCTATCAAGGAGGGAGGATTGAGAGGTGCTGCGCTGGATGTTACGGATCCGGAGCCATTGCCTAAGGAGAGTGAATTGTGGGAATTGGAGAATGTGGTTGTGACGCCGCACATTAGTGGATTGGGGACGCATTATGTGGATCGCAGTTTTGATATCTTGGAGAAAAATTTGAGTAACTTGGAGACGGGGAAGAGGTTATTGAATGTCGTTAACAGAGGGAAGGGCTATTAGAAAGCTAAAGAGGAAAGGGAAAAAGATCGGTAAAAAGGAAAGTTTTGGGAGGCTGGGAAGGCGGTAGATAGAGCCAGCTATAATTTTCAGATAGAATCTTCCCATCCGAAATTAGCTCATCTAAAATGTCCTTAAGCTCTCTGATCCAGATCTATATGACGTGTTAGAATTGGAAAGGCACTTGCTCTTTGGACCAGTCAAAGCATTCTCATATAAGGCATTCATTGACAAAGTAGGTCTGTTACTAGGAAGCAAGCTGTGAAGAAGGGGTGCCTAGAACAGAAAATGGCCTGCCATTACGGTAACCACAAGTCCGAATTTCGGCACTTCTTCATAGTGACAATCAAGCAGCCTTTCGCTGGAAGATAGCCTGGTGATTCGGCCAACCAAGTGAACGATCACAGATAGCTTCATTTTCGTTGTCTTGGTCTAATTATCATTAGATGTATCGCATTTCTCATTCTGCCATATGATCTGTTTGTCCGCCGTCAGAAGTTTCATCTATGCTTCAATGTAAAGAATTGTATCATTTAATTCGCCTGCTTGATATGAAGCGTCCCATTTGGAAGGTCTATTCGGAAGCTGCTTCAAACTGGGAACAAGACCTCGACTCCTAAGCAACCAGTGCTGATCTTCCAAACACAAATATCTCGATCTCCTCGTCTTCCCCACCCAATACTGGCAAAGGTAATTTGATGCTCTCTTTGATCGCCCAGCCACCTTCTCCCATAAGAGTGAAGAACACAGCTTCGCTTGAATGCCTGACCTTCATCGCAAGTAATATCATCAGACTCTGGTTCTCTTGTGCGAGCCTGCCAAGAGTGATCACAAGATCAGGAACAACATCTGGATTGTAGGTGCAGTCGGCAACTAGTATCAGGTTCCATTGAACGGAACCAATCTTAGGGGGCACAGGCACTGACCAGTCCAGTATACTGTGACTAGGAGCTGAGGAGCATAGAGACATGTTGTAGGTCAGGATGGAGGTAGCTTCCGGAAGATCTGTCAGGCTCATTCGAGATATAGTGGGAAGCAGTTGGTGTAATGTTATCCCAACAATACCACAACCAGCACCAAGCTCTAAGACATTGAGTCCAGGCTTTGAAAGTATATTCTGGAGGGTAGGCAGGTTGGGGAGGGAACTGGAGCCCGATAGAGTCTTAATTTTGGCCGAAAGATAGGCAGAGAGAACAAGACCAGCATCCCTACCATACTTTGTCAGTTGTGGCAAGGATATGACGTACCTGGAGCTCACCAAACATGTCTGGCGATACTTTCACCGGCCTCCTCCCATATTTTGATGTTATCTGAAGCGCCATAGTCGAATGACCGCTCAATCGTTCCGCTGCCTTTTGAATTGCCCCTTAATGAAACAACGCCTCCATAGTCTTCACAGCCCTCCCATGTATGCGAGAGAACTTGTTCAAAGCTATCGACCCTGTGCTGCTCTTCCTTCCCTTTAATCACCATATTGACCTCGACACCTGCGCGTAATATTTGTGGCACAACTGGGACCTCGATTGGCAAACCTTTGAAGCCATGACTTCTTGTCCAAAGATATTCCTTGAATCTGCTACTATCGGACAGCGGATTCCCGTGTGTATCTTCAAGTCGAACGATAAGGGGTAGATCGAAGTAGAGAAACGAATCACCAAGATCTGTAGTGATTGTAATGACCGCACTCAGAGAGTGGAGGCCACGGCTATCCTGTGTCTTCTTTGGTGCTTTCAAAAACCGAATATAGTGCATCTTCTATTCGCACCCTTCATCCAATGGGCCTGCCTTGAGCTGTCTTTGGGGAAACAATTTGTTCTCAGATCCAACTGTAATGAATACCGCTGCCCGCTTATAGGTGTTCCTGGATTTTGGTCTCTGCAAAGAGTTTCCTCCAGTCCTCCTCACTTATCTCGGTCTTTGGGAAGCTGGTGGGGAATGATTCGCTTTTCCTTCGATATTCTTCGCTCGAGGTCGCGGTAGGATGGACGGCAGCCAATTCGGGTCAGGCGGGTCTATGATCGTTCGTGAGGAGGAGACTGGAGGGCAACCAAAGCTACCACCGAACTGGTCAACGGCTGAGCTGATTAGGAACCTTATATGTTCTAATCGTAAATATCTGAAGACTATTATTGTTGAGTGGGTGTTGATTCGAAGGCTCGTGATGTAGCTAGTTTTGGCGGGATGTGATTTTCCTCAGATCCACGTAGGCTTGGCACGCTAGTAGAGGAGTAATTTTAATATTACCCTCTATTGACTTACCTCAGTTTTTAAGCGAGACCTTCTGTCAATAATTCACCATGTCAAGTGTCGATTGTATCTATCATATTTGGACAGTATCTTCGCATTTACGTTGAACAAACAATTCTTTGCTTGCCTAATATCAAGCAAAATTTTGCCTAACACATGGCAGTCAAGTTGTCTATTCTGAGTCAGTCCCTAAGCTTTCGCCAAACAGACATTAAAAGACTTTAAAAATGTATGTTAAGGCAGAACAATATGTAGCTTCTTGGGAACTGATACTCACGAATCAGGATGACAATTCAAATTAGTTATTGTCTTACTAGAATCTTTTTGATTCAGCTCTACTCAAGTGGCATTTCACCTGCCGAGGCAAGAGTTAAAGTGAATGTCACAACAGCCAAAAGTCAATAAAGCTCCTGGAAAAAGTGCAGAATATGCTATTAAAAGCTTAGTATTTCTGAAGAGAGATAAGTGTTATTTTAATAAGATCTCTGATCTCCATTCAAGGATAGCAGCTAAGATGGACACCACTGAATGGTTCATCGTGCCCCAATTTTGAACCTCCTATCATAAAATGAATCAGTGATATTCGAGTAATGCGACAATAGGAAAAGACATCTTCTGATTCTCTATAAAATGAATGCCTTCGGGTTCCCTTCTGCAAATAGTAAATTCAACACCTAATAACAAGACCAGAATCCAAGAATACTTCGGCTAATCTTAAGTCTTAAGTCTTCGTCCGGAAACGCTAAGCACAAGTACGACCTATCGTCAAGCAATCATCTTCCTATCTCTTCCCATAAGTCTTTCAATTCCATCAGGCTAAGAACAAAACCAAGATGTCAGATGCAGAATCAGGGATACCTAAGGCCTGTTTTGCGCTCAATCCAGTGTGCTGGATCGGTTTCATCGTCTGGTAAGCATCGTGTCCAGTCTACTGTAGTCTTTTGTAGGCAGAGATCGGGTTCATGAGAGATTAAACTTATTGCTCTTCTTATAGGCTCGCCTTCTGCAAAGATGGGGACAATCCATATGGGGGACACAAAAAGCCACACCCTAGAAAACACCATAGACACCCCAGAAAACACCCAAGGCGACACCGACATGAACGCTAGGTCAATCAATATTCAAAGTTAACACAGCGTCGTAGATTCTACATGGGACTATCCAAAGGCAAAGCGAAGGGAATCAGGCTCATATCATTGGAAGTAGCATAGTGCAATGATGAGTGGCAAATAACGTTCTGTTATTGCAAGTGTGTGATTAAGTCTTAAAATACAATGGTCTGGTCTAAAGTTACCACAATACCACTCAGCCAAGCCCGGGACACCATCTCTCCATCCCAAACTCATAATCCATATTGCTCCCATGAGTTGCCTCTTCCAGTATATATTGCACCTATGACCCTCTCGGTCGAACTTCATTCCCCAGCATTTTGGCCAAATTCAATAGAAAAAGTCGATCTTTAAACAATATCGACCACAACACACGATCCAAATCCGTCCTTTCCTTGTATATTCTGGCGAACCTGCATGACACAGCCAGTACACTTGATCTTCGGCACCGTGAAGATGATATCGTGAGGACCACGTGGCACTTCATTGCTCACCCCACCATTAACTCCCTCGAGATTCTTGGTGATCTTTGCGACGTCCTTGAACGAAGTTCCTTTACCGGTAGTGTCGAAGGAAACGGACAAAGGTCCGCCTCCGTCACCGTTAGTCATGGACCACTACAGAAGTTTAGTATGTTAAATTGCCAATTTTTCGGGATGGGCTATCGATCCTAAACTTTGAAGGTGGAGAGTGTACTCACGGTCGTGGTGCCAGATGAACCGGCTTTGAAAGTAGCGGCGGCTTTCCCGCTGATGGTAACTCCTGCACCGCATCCCTGGGCTGGTATCCTGATGTCTGGATTTCCTTGAGGTGCACCTGTATGCATGATAGCGAGTGGTTTGATCAGGTGACCGTGGGCATTGACAGCGGTGGCACATGCGAGCACAGTGAAGATGGAAGTGGCGAATTGCATGTTGATCTAAGGTGAGGTTGAGTAGATGGTAGATTTTGGTTTAAGTCAAAGTAAGATTTTATTTCACAATAGACACCTGGCCGAGAAAGAACTGGTGAGTAGAAAGCGAGAAGAATGTGACACCGGGTACGAATCAGAGAAATGAAAGCGGGTGAGTGAGAAAGAAGATAGTGCGTGTCCAAAGCCTCTATATCTATACTTCATCTGGCTGGGGTTGCAAACAAAACGATCGCCTCGCTTGGTTAGCGCCGAGATATCAATGGATTTGTCGTCCAAAGTTACCTTAGTAGAGGCCGTTTGCACAATTATGGAGACTTTCTATGCCGTCCCGGGTATCTCTTCAGGCGACAATTTGTAGGGCTAGTTCTGACTTACTCAGTTAAGGCTTTAGGAGATAAAGTTGTCTCGAGGCATGGCTTTTGTCAGGGCGAAACAACGCGAGCGATACCTATCCAGGAGAGAATATGTTAGGTATCCACTAAAAAGAACATCAATGCCGTTCGAACGGTAGCCTTAAAAGGTGGGTACATGCTATAGTGGATAGTTTCATTGATCTCCCATGGTATTAGAGTTAGCGTCTTGGTGAAGCCTAACCCTGTAGAGAATATTCCCCATACTAACCCCTGGCAGAGGGTCTCTAGTGAGGGGGACACCATCCTCCAGGTTCGTCTGTCCGCACGTCATGCAATACAAACCCAATTCGGATGATTCTGGATCCTGTCAACAGGGTGGGCAACTTCAAGCGGACAGACCAAGGTAAATAGTGTCAAGTCTCTGTGCGAAGATAGGAGAAGTGCTGCGATGATGTTGGACAAGTTCGACTTTGACGAGAACCTGCGACTACCTAGATAAAATTATTGAACTTGTGAGCGTTGAGTACTACAATTTCCTCTAGTCACCCAAAAAGAGCGACGAAAATATCACAGGAATTTGCATCGGGTAATGATTTCGAGTCACACACACATTTGGTGGCTGCTTTGTTTGGGCGATAACCCTAACTTAAATCATGAATCTGCCCGGGGTAAGCACATATGCCTGAGCTGACTAGGATATCATCTACAGAATTTTGCTGGCAGTATTTGGCGGTAACTAGCAGAAGTGCTCCCAGCTACCTGGGTCGGTATACGCACGGACAGCGATCTCTGTCTCATGAACCTGGGATGTTGAGTCAGGGTCCGTTTTAGTGCCAACTCTATAGGTTAAATTCTAACCCCCCTCTGGTTTAAACGTTAAAATTCAGCTATAGTAAGGGCGTAGGATTTAACGTTTAACCAGGGAGGGGATAGTATTGTGCTCGTCGATCCCGTGCTAGGTGCCTTCGGTCTTTTATTCTAATTGCGAAAGTATAGCATGCACCCGGTGCTGAAGCTATAGGCTCGCTCCTTCTCTAGTTGCTCATTACAGAGTCTATGATTGTGCATATAATCATTGACTGGTATGAGATAATCGAAAAAAGCGTGATGTGTAAGTTACTCATCCTAATGAGCTCTGGACTGAGGCATACTACAACGGAAGAACACATACTAGCAAGTGGTCTACATAAATCTTTCTCGGTTTCTCTCTGGTTCTAAAAAAGTAAAACTACAGCGGTGGGCTTGCAGGGAAGTTTCTATTTGATATGATTCTAGAACTCAGCCCCGATAGGCTAAGCTTCACTAACCGAAGTAAAGTGGGCTTCAAACAGCCTTCTGAAGTCTCCTCGAAGCAAACAATCACACAAATCGAAAGTATGCCTGCAGCCTGCATCTGAAATCATCTTACTCTTGTAAGTCGACTTCGTGAGCGCTAGTGCACCGTCAGAAACACGGAAAGGCCACCATTTGATTCCGCCTATCATTTCACCTCTGCCCATTTCTGTCAACTGAGAGAGAGTTTGTCGGGCGTGCCAGCTTTTGGCATTTTCATGCAGAAGATGAGAGGTGTTTCACAGCTCCACAAAATGTTCCTCCAAAGGGTGCTATTGTAGCAGTTTAGCGCCGGGTTCTGACTAGTACTCAACTGATCGGAATCAAGATTAAGATTAAATTGCCAAGACAAAGTCAGATTCAGGATTAGCTACTGTACAATTCCGACTCTCACAATCCCCCCCTGAATGTTTCCTAGCGTGGCAAGGCTGGCACTGTCCAAGGAAACATTCCGGGGATACTGTAGGATATCTGAGCGTAAAGTAATAAGAAACTAGGATACCTTGAACCAGAGATAAACAATTCACAAAGACTAAGAAGTGCCCGCTTTCCCTGTTGTTTGTTAGCCCTAAGAGGAGATAGGAGATTCTACACTAAAATGCCAGCACCCTTTGGATATGGTGGGTTAATGCGGTAATCCTCCTTCTACGGGTAAGAGCTTCTCCTCAAGCTCGCGAATCTTACTTAGTGAAAGTCGAGCGTCTCCCAGTCTTTGGGTAAATCCAAACATCATGAAGCCCTGGAGGCAATCAAGGAATTATAAAAATTCCTAAGAACGGCTGGTAACCAGGCTCCGGGACCCCGAGATGCCTTAATTATTTTGTTGCGATTCGCGATTTACTGTTCGGCGCCGTCACGCCTTATCCATGTTCCGGTCCTTATTAACTTCGTCAGAAGCGTAGCGAGTCCGCTATCTAAAGTCAATATTTTGCCACACTTGGTCTGGGCTGAGGTCCGTCACTCACTAGAACATTATAAGTAGACTCGAGTCGCGAGAGTTTGGACGAGAAACTATGTTGCGTGTCGTGTCGTACGAAGGTACGAATGGTTCTCTTCCTATCCAATACGATCACGCGGGAGCAGAGCAAATCAAAGCAGCAAGCCAATCACCACGCACTGCGGTTGAGTATTGTTCCTGGTAGACTGATGAAGCTTCCGCGGCCCTCGAGCCTTTGCCTGATCTGGGAATAAACAGATAGTCAAATTACTCAGTTTCTCCACAAGGCTGAACCATTCCGCAGCGGGTTTGCAGGGAATTTCTAGCAGAAAACGAGTAGTGCGATTATGTCAGTGCGTTCTGATGGTGTTACTCTATTTACCTAGTCAGGAGCCTCAAAAACCTGGTCGAGCAGGGACAAATGACACTTAACCGCTGTACCTCCGTAGACTGTGATGGATTGCATGATCGTATCCTACAATGAGAATTGTGACCTCTGATATGATCACATATACCCAAGACGATTGCAACAACAAATTGAGATATCAAATACTGACTAGACTATGTACATGTTTGAAGCCTTCCACAAATATCTAGATCCGAACTCCATTGCTCCCTTTACTCATCACCACCATAAACTCATGAACACTCCATCTCACTTCTTACAACACTCCGCCTGCCCTCCAGCAACAACTAATTTCGACGTTTTATCAGCAGCATCATGCACCTTTCCCTGTCCAAGAATCTGGCTCGGTGTACTAGCGTAGCTAGGTGGGACATCCAGCGCTGGGTTCCTCAAGAAGAAATTTCTCGGTCGCAGCATAAGAGTCATAGGCTCGGCAGGCATGACGGGGAAATCTTCGGGAGCCGGGAAATGAGTGATTCCGAAGGTATGCCAGAGCACAATGTCAGTGTTGTCGATTGAGGCGTCGCCGTCGGCGATCCATTCTGGTATTCCACGGGAGGGCTCGCCTGAGGTTTGGGGTACGTGGCGACCGGCGGGGAGGATTTGGTCGTCGTCGTCTGGTTGGGTATTAGTTCTAGTCATAAAAATTGACAGGAAATGGGGGATTAAACTTACATTTTGTGACATGAACCGCATGTCTTGCGAAACCAGCTCGTTTCCAGACCAGAGACCCTTCTTTTGGCAGCAGTCCGGGGACTTCTCTACTCACTAGCTTGTAAGATACTGGTTTCTGACTGTATGGGTTAAGCTTGTTGGTATTGGCCATGTCCCAAGTCCTCGAAGTAGCTCCATCGTAGTCGCTGATAGCTTCCTTCACAGTAGTGTACTTGGTCTTGTTTGCGAAGAATGCATTCCCGTATGGGTTTTCCTTGCTGCCAACCTCGCCTGCTCCTGGCGTAGCATCAACTTGGAAAACAGTGTTATTTGGTCCGTCAATATTGGGGTCGATTCTCAGACAGAATAGATGTTGATGGTTGTGTGCATTAACTCCTGGGTAGACTTCTGTTCCCCAGCCTTTGGTATCCTCGCCAGGGTTCATGGCAGAAGTGTTTAAGATACCAGTAAGCTTGATCTCCAACTGGACAACACCATCCTGATGGAAAATCCAATACACACAGTATTCGTAGTTTGCGGCAGTGAAAATGTGGGAAATGATGAGCTTGCGGCCTCGAGTGACGATGACCGAATCATCGCGGAAATCCGTGTGCTTGAACAAAATACCATCGTCCTCTTCGTGGATGCAAATCGCGTTCTTGATCGTCGTACTCTCTCCTGCACGGTTGACAAAAGCTGCACTATGAGATGATTAGTTTAATTCCTCTCGAAATATCCCGGACTTAACAAGGGATAAAGGAGGTCACTCATACTCCATGTAGTGAATAGCTCCTTTACAGTCACATCCCAAGGCCAGACTGTTTGTCATATATCCTCCGCCATATTCGCCTAAATCGAAAGCATGCTTCCGCTGATGAGGATGCTCTGGGTTCCCATAAGGAACAACCATCTCAGCCATTGACAATCTGTAAAAGATAGGCCTGACAGTTCCCTTATCATTAAAGGTGATGTTGTTCAGAACAATGCCCTCCTTGTAGTTGAAACCTACATGGACATTCCAATTCTGCCAATCGATCGATCGGCCCTGAATCTTGAACGAGACACCCTCCGGTTGTGTGATATTGATTGGCTTGAGATCTGTTCGGTAACCTCCATCTGCCTCAATACTAGCTGGATGGTAGTTGTTCGGCTTAGCCCTGTTGACTGGCCTGCGTACTTCTGGGATATCAATGTGGATGATTTCTTGCTTGTCGGCATCAAAAATCGGACAGAAGTCGAGGGGGAAGGTGTACTGGCAGTCATCCATATGTGGTCGGTAATACATGAGTGCTTGTTGAAGTCGAACATCGCTGCCGAATCTGTGATCGTATCCAATTGTCCAAGCTATAGATATCAGTGATATTCCCGAATTTTGAGTATTAGGAGTTACTCACGATCGCAATAGACTTTGTGCATATCTTCCGCTGGGATTCCACTGATCACACATTGCTCAATGACCTTGGGATCTTTTCGTACAACATGTTCAACAATTTGCAAATCCTCCATAGTGATCTGGAGCCAGTTAGTCAGTGATGCTCCTGCGAACTCCCAAATTTTACTTACCAAAGGCTGTACACCCTCCATGTGCTCCCACTTGACGATCTTTCCGGTCTTCAAGTCCACTAATCCATCATAAACTTTTCCACCAGGTGCAAGTGCGACAACATCTGCGATTCTCGCGGGGAGAGGAGTGGTCTTCGGAGCTTCCAGCCACCTCAACATCTCCTTCTTCGGTGGCTCACGTAGAGTGACGGCATTAAAGAAAAGCTTTCCATGTTCCTTCTTCACAATTGCAACAGCAGCTTCGATCTCGGCATTAGCGAGGGGATCGAAGGGATGCGGAGGGTCAGCAGTGCCAGTGAAGTGCTGAGTAACAGACTTGAGTCTATCGAGCGCCATTGTGTGTAGGTATGCTAGAAGTGTACTGAACGGGTGAGGAACGAGGCTCTGGCAAGTCAATGGGTAGCAATAGTTCACAGGATAATTAGAGGGGCAGAGGTCAATGGATATATATCAATTCCTGACGGGATCTGGAGTATCAAATCGGGTCTGGATAGCGACGGTATAGAAAGTGGGATGTAGAAACTGATTCGATTCAAAGCTACGAAGGAGCTCTAGAAGATCGGACTTGCGTGAATCAAATCAATTGCTAGATGTGTAACCTGGAGCCTCCAATGCCACGATAGTCTCGCCGTTGCGATTCCGGTTCCATCTAATTCCCAGGTTGCTATAGACTTGCTCTGGTTGGATGAGGGGTTGATAAGAGATATCGCGGGATTTCTTGCCCACGATGAGTTTAGCGTATGTGGGGTACGCTTTTGGCAAAGACCTCGAATACGTTGAGCTACATCCCGAATCAAGAGCTTCTATCCTGGGGGACAGAGGTACAAGCTGATCGGTGAGCCACTATCACCATACGTGCGAAACCGGCTTGTATGTCGGGCCCGTTTCGCAAGGACTACCTCTGATCATCCGACAAGTGGTTCACGGGTCACGTGATATTTCGCGAGGACGTTTCGACAGTGGCTCAATCGTATGCTCAATTACTAGGGGGCCTGTTCAGAAGCTCTTAGAATCCGTTCGGGAACAGAAAGAACATTTTCCGCCTTGTCTAGTTGTCGTGTGTCACAGAGATGAAGGTCAGAAAATCAGCAGCGATTTCGAGCGGACACTAACCACAATGTCATTCATTCATTCCGCTTCACTACATACTACTAGTAAACAGAACGTGTTGGTATCGCTCTGTCGTAGTACGTATAATCAAGCAGTCTGCGTGAGCCAATGTACAGTGATAGTTATGGTAGTATTATCAGTGATATCGTGGCTACAGAATCTAGGTAGTCGAGACTCCGGAAGGGAAATATATCTGGCTGGCTAAACCCCGGCGTAGATACTCGACTAACTCGTGACTATGAACCAACAGAACGCTTTCACAGGTCTGTTGGATTATGGAAGCTTCGTTTCTCAATAGTTTCGGGATCAAATATTACCATGCTCAAGGGTATTCCCAAGCCAAACATACACATACATAAACTCCTTTCATCCATCAACACCACACGTAAACCATCCTTGAAGGTTCGTCCCCCAAGTTTTGATCACAGCATCACTCGTCACCATTTTCTGCTAAATAGATCTGAGAGAAGCTACAGGTAGCCGGTATGTCTGACTCTGCTTAACCACAAGAGGCTGTGCCTCCGCTCCCAATTGCATTGCACGGTATTGTAAAATCTCCGCACTATTTCAATTAGATCATATGTATTTCCGAGTTCCATGTACTTACAGTCTGAAGGCTGCCACATGGAAAGTAAAAGTCCTTGCGTTTATTCAAGGTCCTACAGAAGTAATTGCCACTTCCCTGCTCGACACAGGTCTGTAAGAATTAGAAAATATACCGTAATTCGCGCGTCTTGCATTCCTCGAATGTATTTGCCTTAGCATTCACGATGGAATGGCTGGATGCCCATACCCTGATGAGCAGGCGCAAGTAGATTACAGCAGAGGACACACGAAATGTGTTTTCTGGCCTTGCGCAAATCTGTGAAGATGTCTTCTGTCGCGTCTACGCAGGAACTTAGCCTATTACATTCCGTGATGGGCCCCTTTTGGCCAAGAGCAGGCTATGAGTATATAAAACTCGAAGTTATATCTATATATTCCAGTTGCAATAATAGTGCGGAGACAGAGGACATTACCAGGCAGTTGGAAGTGTGGCTATACCTTATGTGGGAAATATTACGGGAAAGGGACAGGGAAAGGGCATGGGTCATGGGTGATGAAATGGTGCCAGAGGAGTCGGCATCTGCCCGCTTACTTTCCTTTTTTTTAGATTTCTCCGTTGTAATCCTGAAATACGAGATAAGTGATACTTATGGAGGTACAGCTGTTAAGTATTGTCCCTAGTCGACTGGTATCTTAATGCTCTTAACTAAGTAGAGTAATCCTATCAGAACGCCTTGACTTGATCGTAGCAACTTGTTTATAGTGATTCTTCGGTTTAGCGTGATTCTTCAGTAAATAACGCCGGTACACCGCCTTTTAGTATGAACTCTACTAAATATTAATATACTATAATTATTAGAACTAGAAACTACTAAAGCTCTATGATTACTATACCGATTTGCCTCCAAACTACGTCTTTTTAAAGCTCTTAATCTATAGAGTATATATTAAGTCTACTATAACGTCAATATTATAGCTCCTAATCTGCTAGTATAGAAAACATACTAAATCGATTAAGTACTACGTTCAGGAGAGAATCTTAACCTGCGCGCCTTAGTAAGAGAGTATAGAATAATATATAAGATAATTTACTAGCGTAATCGTCGAATCCAATAAGATAAGGCTCTAAATCGACGCCGGAGAGGTCCTTAGCTAGTAATAACTGATAATATAGAGCTATATATTATAGCTCTATTAGAGAGAGATCCAGATCTATACTTAGATAAGATTACTACTTACCTTTACGAAGCTTATATTATCGATATATCGATTAATCAAGTCTCTAAAGCTCTCAAACGAATTAAATATACTAAGAAGGTACTCTTAGTATCTGCGGCCTAACGAAACGACGAATTAATCGCTACTTAGAAGAATAAGATAGTATTCTAGAATTCTAAATACATTTACTTTATCGATAAATCTGCTTATAACGAACGTATAGCAGAAAGAAGGAGAGGTTAGGCTCTAAGAGGAGCTCTAGTAGAGGTATCGAGGGTTCTAAAAAGGTCGATAAGGTAGTTAATATTACTAGTATACTCTATAAAGGAGTATTATTAGCCTTTAATCTTCTAAGGCTCTATTACTATAGAGATCTTCACTAAGTAGCTTAAAAAGAGTATCTTACTAGAGTATATTAAGCTTAGAATCAGAGTTATTATTATAGATAACGCCTCTATCTATAGAGCTCCTAAAGTCGCTATCTTATACGTTACCTTCGGTCTTCAGCTTAAATATCTCCTACTATATTACCCCTTTTTCAACCTAATTAAAGAGAGTTTCGCAGATCTAAAAGCGTAGATTAGAAGAAATTAGAGGTAGAAATAGTATACCTAGGAGGAGTTTAAAAGCTTCTTAATACTAGCTATATATATAGTTGGAATTAGAGCTAAAGCTCAACGTAGAGCAAGGGCATATTTTCGCTATTATAAGTACTAAGGTCTTGAAGAAGAAGAAGAAGAAGAAGGCATATAAATAGCTATAATTACTAGAAATTTACTCTCTACTCCTCCTCCTCCTCCTCCTCCTCCTCCTCCTCCTCCTCTTCTATAGTTTATTATACTTCTTACTAATTATACTACTTCTTAAATGCCTTCAATTTTATCTTTATAACCTTTAAGACTCTAGCTTTTATTCCAAGCTCTATTCCCTCTCTAATCGTCGTCTCTGATATTAAAGCTATATTATACTCTTACTCTATAAATATCTTAATAACGAAATCGAATTATAAAGCTATAGAAGCTTTAGGGGGTAGTAAGAGCTTATAAAGAAACGTTTTCAGCGTAAATAACACCTCCTCAGAATTACTACTACTACGTAGTAGGCTCGACTCTCGCAGATCTGCTATCGTTAGAAACTCACTCTTAGCTCTCTTCTATAGTCGATTTAGAGGTAATTAAGGTTCAGGCAGTCGATATTTATAGTCTAAAGGAGGTATATTAAGTTAAGGGTATATCGGAGGTCGAAAATAGCCCTATAGGCTAGGAGTATAAGGAGACTATACCGGAGGAGGTTAAGGAGGTTATATTATAGGGTACTAATATAGGAAGCTATTTAGAGGCTAATAAGGCGTCTGCAGAGGGTATTAGGCTCCTGTTCGACGTTCTGATAATAAAGATAAATCATAGTAAGACTCTCTCTTCTTCTGCTTCCTCTCTTTTCTCTTCTTTATTTCTTCTACCTCTCGACGCTTAGTAAGCTCTCTTAATAAGTCTCCTCTATAAAGTATAGAAAGCTTATTAATTATAGTAACTCCTTCTTTAATATTATAGCCCTAGCGAGTTAAATAGCTCCTGAAAGGTAATAGTACTTATTATCATTTACCTAGTAAAAGTGAGTAGTTAAACTATAAGAGCTAACTTTATAAGCTTATAGTACTTGAATTAAGGTTAAGAGCTCCTTAAAAGTTCCTTTTTTAGCTTAACGGCTTAGTTTCTCCTCCTCTATCAACTATACTATTACTATACGAGGTTTCTTAGTGTAATGGGTCTGTGCGCCTAGTGCCTCCTACTCCTGTATTTCAGAATTAGAGAGGAAGAAAGAACCTTCTCTCCTTAGTAATTAGTTTCTATATTAACTAGATTATTATTAGTGAACCTCTAGCGACTATTCTACTATTCTATTATACCTATTTACCTTAGCGTACTAAGTGATTATTATATTCTAATTACTTTTACTTAATATTAGCCTAAATAATTATAATAGCTTAAAGCGGAGAATCTTTTACTATATTAACCTGACCTATACTCTAAGACGACTCTATTAGGGCCCAGATAATACCCGGCGATATACTAGTAGATAACCTTTTAGTTCTATAAGAGAAACTCCGATTACTAAAGAAACAGAATAATATCCTAGATAACCTTATAGTTAAGTACTAACGAATATTCGGCGAAGACCTTACTTAATACCCTTCGGAAGCTACTATAAGAGTACGACTCTACTAAGCTTATATATCCGAAGACCTTACCTTAAGTATAGAGAGAGATACTAGTCGATTAGTAGCTCCTAAAGAATCGCTAATTCCTCGCTAAGATAAAAGTAAATATATAATTCTACCGGAATATAAGGGTAAGAGCTAAAGAAAGCTTACTAAGTACTTATAAGCTTATAACTAAGTCTTCGACTATAATACTAAAAGGTACTTAACTAATCTCGTTAAGATTAAATAAGTAGTAATATTACTCTATAAGGAACTAGCGAACGCTTAAGAAAAGTTTAAGAAATATACTCTAGATACTCTTTATAAGATAACTTAGGAAAGTTATAAAGAGTTCTTAGCGAATCTCTAGTTACTTCTTATCTTATAAAAAGTAGCTAACTTATAAGCCTACGAGAACGCTCGCTAAAAGCTAGGTTAACTAATTAGAGAGTTCGTGAATTACCTTAAAGAAAAAGAGAAATAACTCGAACCCTTTACTAAGCGCTAATTACGAGATATCTTATTTAATAAGATTCGCCCGGAGATTCGCTAGAAAATCGTCGAGAATAGCTAAGCTAATAGACTTTAGACCTAAGACTAAGTTTTTTCTACTATTACTCTTTAAGAGACTTATATCTTATCTAGAGATACTAATAGTAATAAAAGATAAAAGGAACCTAAAGAGCAGAAATATAAGGAGTTAAACGCGAAGAAGGATAACTCGTATAAATACTAGCGAAGAACTAATAATTAATAAGATAAGAGCTAATAAAGATAAGAAAGGAGGAAAGATCTAAATAGTATACCTATTAGGGATTAGCTAATAAGATAGAATATCTCTAAGGTTTAGTACTACTTCTATAATAAATATAAATATATCTCTCTAAACTATTTAAAATTAAATACTAGTAATACTAAAGATAAACACTAAGGAAAGCTATAACTCGTAGTATCTTCTATATCTAGACCGGGTTTACTAGATAATAAGATAGAAATCTAAATAAAGATTCTATCCTAAGGTAAGTAGAAATCGATAACTACTCTTATTAATAATAGAGTAGAAGATAACTTTATATTAAGACTAGTTACTAAAGAATACGAGCTTAAACTTACTAGCGAAGGACTAAGGACTTTCTAGATACTTTCATAGAATAAGAGCGTTATCTTTAGTACTATAGTCGCCTAGGTAGAGATAGCTAATTCGATTAGATAGACTAGAGTCGATACTCTTTAGCTAAGAGTTATCGATATGCTAAGTATAGACCTGATATTAGGGTAACTATAGTTAGAGGATATAGATCCTCGGATCAGCTTTAAGAATAAGTAATAGAAGTTCCTATAACGTTCCTGGTTCTGACTAGTACGCGGTATATAGGCTCGTCGGTTAGTATTAGCTATAAAGTAAAGTAAATAAGAAGTTCGGTTCTTAATTAGAATTAAGACGTTATAAGCAGGTATTAATTACTATATGAATTTAAGCACGAAGCTCCTATCTAATAGCAGAAGTGCTAATCTTATATAGAATCTTCGTTCCCTTATACTAGCTATGTAAGACTGTCTTATAGAGCGCGTAAGCTCTCGCGACTTATCTAGTAGTCTAGTATATCACGTGATCCTAGATCACCTATAGCTATAATACTATTATTACTTTAATATAGGTAGATATATAGTACTACTCGCTAGTTTATACTATAACTATATTAGTGCCTTTCCTCTAATAGTACTAACTCTTTTCTAGTACTAAAACCCGTCTAGTACTTACTACTAAGTAGTACTATTAGTATTCTAGTACTAGGATAGTTTTAGTACTAAGAACTATACTAGTTCGTGATACTATCCCCTTTCTGTCTTAGCGTGTCCTTACGCTTAAGTACGCCTAAGGAAATATCGATAACTGCTTATAGCTATCTCCTTCTTTTATTATGCTCCCTGAACGCTTAACTAAATAAGTTAATTATATTATACTTAGAAGATAAATAGAATTAAGTAGTAAAATTATAATATTATATACTAGATATAAAAAGGCGGAATATAAAGAGTATATATCGCCTTACGATCCTAAACTAACTAGATATAATTATTACGCTTAACTAAATAAATCCTATAATATTCGTATAAGGAACCGGATACTTATAGCTTCCGAATAGGAAAGTCTTAATTCCTAAATCGAAAAATTAGAAGATAAGGAAGACTTAGCTATAGTCGAGTTCTATATACGAATTATAAAGTTAAAGAAATAGAAATATTTCTTATATAAATAGTAATAAAAGATAATTACTACTAATCTGAACTCGATAGCTAAGCTCGATACTCTTAAAGCTCTAGAAAAGGAAGAAAAGGAGAAATAGGAAAAGGAGGAGGTACTTAATAATACTAAGTTAGCGGGCGCGGAACTCTCTAGTTCTAATATCTCTATCGACCTCTCGTTCGACCTGACGGTCGAACTTCCTTTTAACTTTACTAACTTACTCTAAGTAGATCTAGGTTTTATTAATAGAAATTAGCTAGTAATACTAAGTAGTAAAAGCTTAACTTAAGTTCTTATATATTTTCCGAATATAAGTAGTTCTTCTATTTTATTAAGTATCTGATAATTTCTCGTTTATACTAATAGTCTAGTAGTTCCTCTATATCATATTCTACGAGTAAGTTAACTAGTTTAGCGTATATCTTCAGGGCTAGTAGTACTCTTAGTAATACTTTTTCTAATAAGGATATATAGAATATTAAGAATATCTTCTTTATTATAGCTAGTAGCTAGAGTTTATAATTCAAAGGTCCTTTAACTTATTTAATTTTAAATAGTCTAAGTTTCTTATAGTCTAGCTTATTACTTAGTCTCTATATATTAATATTTTTTCATAGAAAGTAAACCTTATCCCTCTCTTATAGCGTTAGCTTCTAATTACGATTTTTATTATAGTAATATATATTCTTCTCTGCTATAAACCGGAGTTCTTCTATAAGTTCCTTATAGAAGTCTTAGATATTCCTAACTTAGATACGAGCTATATTATTATCCTTAACTATTAAGTTAGGTTCTTTATAAGCGATAGGTTCGTATATTATAACCCTTGGCTGTAACAGGTGACATAGCCCTGCGGCTCGGCAGGCAGACTAATCTACGTGGCTAGCTCTATACTGCATAGAGAAGCTATAGGTTACGTGACGAAAGTTATATACTGAATTAGCTTATAGTTCCTGAACTAGATAATAATTCAGATAATTCAGATAATTCAATAGAACGAAAGTTCTATATATACTAGCACGTCTACTCACTAGATAGAAGCTTTATGCTTAACTTAAATATAGTATCTTACTTATACTTAGTAACTTATAAAGATTACTAGACTTGATCTAGTAATAGCGTCCCTGCTTACCTAACTAATCTCTTTCGTACTCTAGGATAAATACTACGCCTTACTATACGTTACACTTTAAGTACTATACTAATAGGTACTAGCGTATATATCAGATCAAGTAAGATATATCTATCTTAGGAAGCTCTTAAGGAGTACCTACTTTATTATTAATATCTAAAAGGATCGATATACCTACTACTCTAGTTATAGAGATTAATAAGAATATTCGATATAAAAATATTAAAGCTTTTATAGGAGAACGTAATAAGCTTTAAGGATTTATACTCTAATTCCGACTCTATATTAAATTCAATAGCGATCGTTTTCGGTCTAATACTAAGATAGTCCTTTAGGCAGTTACCCTACTCGAAAGTAAAGCCTTAAATTAGATTAAAGGGTTTCTCGAGGACTACCTTATCTATAGTAATAAAGAAGAAGTTATTAACGCTAATAAAGCCGAGTAAACTACTATCGATATATTTACTATATAGGACGGATTCCTTAAAGAATTAAAAGCTAATTTTAGAGTTATAGATAAACAGAAGAAGGTAGAAAGAGCTATCGAAGCTCTATAATAGAAGGGGTTAGTAACTGCTTATACTAGGGACTTTTAGCGCTACTCTACTCGTACCGAATAGAGTAACGAAGCACTTATATACGTATACTAAAAAGGTCTTAAGGACTTTATTAAAGACGAGCTTATACGCTATAGAGCTAGGGTTATTACCTTTAGCTAACTTATTAAGGCTATGTGCAAAATCGATAATAATTAGTATAAACGTAGTATAGAGAAGAAAGGAAAGTTCGACTCTAACTATAGGCGAATAGGTAAAAGAGGATTCAGGAGTAAGGTTAACTACTCTAGTTATAACAAACGAGACTATAGAGACCCTATAGAACTCGACGCTATATATAAGAAAGAATTATCACTATAGTAATAAATAAAATATATATAAGATTATACTTATTTTAATTATAGAAAACTAAGATACCTCGTAAGGAACTATAAGAGTAGTTAAAGTAAAGGAAACAGATCCTAGGGTTATCTACTACGATAAGAACTTAACGCTACTATCTAAGGGAGAGGGAGTTATAACGAACTAATAATATTATATACTAGCTATATCTAAGAAGAACTAGCATTAGATAATAACTATATTAATATTAACTTAGATAATAAGAAGGAACTCCGCGAGGCTATAAATTAACTCGACGTCGAGAACTTAGGACCCGGTTCTAATATACTCTCTGAATATAGCTCTAACGGATTAGAAATCACTTTTAAAGAATATATACGACTTCTTATCGCTATAGGTAAGAAGAGTATTAGGATAGCTTACGCCGAAGCAGAGGAAATCTTCGAAAATAGTATAATAGAAGTTATCGAGAAATCGCTACCCTATAACGATATAAAGTTAGAAGCTATCTAATATTAGAAGGACTTAGCGGAAGTATACTTAGACTTATTAATACGAATCTATTATATACTCTAAGGATATAAGGATATACTAAGCGAAACCGAACAAGGGGTTCGACGCAGTTAGTAATACTAGGATACTATTAGAGAAAATATAGATTATATACTAATTATATAAATAAGATTAGCGGTTTATAGAGGATTACGAGAATAAGTAAAAGACGAACTCCGAAAGATCGAAAAGAAGGACGATATACTATAGATTAATTACTCGCGATATACTGCACTTATATAGTTATCCTGCTAGACTGACTTATATAACGTCTATTACGATAGAAAGGAGAACGCTGACTTTTAGCCTTAGAAATAGATATTAGTATTCTGGCCTATAGAAGATAATAATAATATCTACTATATAGCCCTAGAAGTACTAGAGATATTAAAAAACTAGGAGGTCTCGGCGATAAAAGGCTATCGATAAGTAATTATAAAGAGCCTAGGAACTTATATAATAAAGAACTTTATATAATAAGAAAGGGATAATAACTATTCCTAATAGTCTATTTCAGAGGATAAGCGCTTAGAGCTATAGTAGACTCTAGAGCTATAGGTAATTTTATAGATTATAAAATAGTAGTAAACTATAGGTTCAGACTAATTAAGAAGGAACTCTTATATTATCTATTCGCGTTAGATAAGGATACTATCGGAAATAAGAACAGATATATAACTCTCTAAACTAATTAGTTAAATATAAAAATACTAAAAGGATATACCGAAGATATTAAGTTTAATATCGTTAACTTAAGCGCTTATAAGTTAGTACTCAGTATACTATAGTTAAAACTCTATAACTCTACTATTAACTAGTAGAAAAAGCGAATTATAATAAACTATTATTAGTATAGGAGCGATTATAGAGCACTTAAATAAGCAGATAATAACCTGAAGCGAGACGAGTTATATATAGCTCTCTCGACTAATAAGGACTAAACTCAGGCCTTTATACTAAAGCGAATACTAGTAGCGTATAAGGATTATAAGTAACTTTTCCGGGAAGCTCCTAAGAACAAGGCTCTTCTATAGTACTAACTATAAGATTACGAGATACCCTTAGAACTAGGAAAAACGCCTGGCTTCGGACTAATATACTAATAATCCGCAGTAGAGTTAAAAACCCTAAAGAAATATATAGATAATAACCTAATAAAAAGTTTCATACGACTATCTACTTCCTTAGCTGCGAGTCCGATACTCTTCGTTCTGAAGAAAGATAGGAAACTCTGCTTATATATCGACTACTATAATATTAATAGTATTACGATTAAGGATTAGTACTTATTACTCCTAATAAATAAGCTATACGATCGATTATAAGGAGCTACTATATTTACAATACTAGATATAAGAGGAGTATATAACCTTATACGGATAAAACCCGGCGAAGAATAAAAGATAGCGTTTAGAATACGCTATAGCTTATATAAATACTAAGTTATACTATTCGGGCTTACGAACGTACTTATATTATGCTAATAGAAAATTAATAACTAATTATATAAATACCTCGATATTTTCGTAGTCGCTTACTTAGATAATATACTTATCTACTCTAAGATAAAAACCGAGTATATTTAATACGTATATAAGGTACTTAAGAAACTTAAGAGCGCTAAGCTACTTCTTAAACTAGAGAAATACGAATTTCACTAGGAAGAAATCCACTTCTTAGGATTTATTATCAGATAATATAGAGTCCGAATAGACCTGATTAAGGTTAAGGTAATACTTATATAGCTAATACTAAGTAGCGTAAAGGAAGTATAATCCTTCCTCGGATTCGCGAATTTCTATAGAAGATTTATTAAGAATTACTTTATAGTAGCTAAAGTACTTACGGATCTTACTAAGAAGGACTAGGACTTTATTTAGATAACTATAGCAGAAGAAGCGTTCCGGATATTAAAAGAATACTTTACTAACGTACTTATCTTAGCTACTTACGATCTAAACCTCGAGATAGTAATAGAAACTAACACTTCGGATTTCGTACTAGGGGTATACTTAAGCTAGAAGTATAGTAAATAACTATATCCTATCGCGTATTACTTATAGACGTTTTTACTCGCAGAGCTTAACTATAATATATATAATAAGGAACTACTTACTATAGTAGCCGCTTATAAGTAATAGTAATACTATTTAGAAGGAGTAAAGCACGTTATTTAGATTTAGACTAATTATAAGAATCTAATATTATTCATATTAACGAAAATATTAAATAAGAGATAAGTTAAGTAGTTAGAGGAACTCTCGACTCTGAAGTTTAATATTACTTATAGAAAAGGTAGTGAAAATATAAGAGCTAACGCTCTTAGTAGATAATAAGACTACTCGGGAAAACCTATAGAGAGGCCCCGAGCTATCTTTAAAGAGGGAAAGGAAAGAATAGAATATAACTACGAAATCCTAGTAATAGTTATAATATTAGAAGATAAATACCTTATAAACTAAATTAAAAACGTATATATAATAGATAAATACGTATAGCGAGTTACTAGTAAATCTATAGACGACTTTATAATAGACGAAGATAGCCTCCTTAGGTTCAAAGGACTTATATATATCCTAAGTAAACTAAGACGGATATTCGTAATAGAGTAATACTTATTACTTATATATAGTTACTAAGGGATTATAAGAACCTTCGAACGAATAACTAAGGACTATTACTTTCTAGGTATAAGAAAGTAAATAGAAAACGTTATCAGAGAATACGATATATATATAAAAAGTAAGTTAAGTAGATACGTACTATATAGTCTTCTTAAATTACTAGTAATATCTACTAGAGTATAGGAGTCGATTACGTTTAATTTTATTATTAAACTACTATTATTAAAAGAACTAATAACTAATATAGTATTTAATACTATCTAAGTTATTACGGATCGACTTACTAAATATAGATACTTCGTGCTATATAAGGAAGGAAGTAACGCTAAGGAACTTGCGTATATATTCCTTAAGATAGTAGTAAGCTAATACGAGCTACTTAATAAGATTATCTCAGATTAAGATAAATTATTTACCTTTAAGTTTTAGATATTACTTATAAACTAACTTAAGCTTAACTATAAAATATTAACTATATTTTACTTATAGATAGATAGATAAACGGAATAACTAAATTAATTAATAGAATAGTACTTGCGTAGCTATATTAATAGGGAATAGAGTAATTAGGTCGAACTGCTTCCCTTTACTTAGTTTATATATAATAGCGCTAAGAACGAAACTACCTCGGTTTCCCTGTTCTTCGCTAACTATAGCTTCGAACCCGAAGTATACTAATAACTAAGAAGAGACCTTATTAGCGCGTAAGAATCTATAGTCCTAGTATATAAGATATAGGACTTATAATAATAACTATCTAAAGATATCGACTTCTCGAACGCGAGAACTACGAAGTATAATAACTAGAAGTATAGTATAGGACCTCCGCTTAAGAGGGGGAATAAAGTATATTTACTACGAAAATATATTAAAATAAAATAACTAAGTACGAAACTAGATTTTAAGAAACTCGGACTATTCGAAAGACTAGAAGAAGTAGGACTTATAAATTTCAGACTATAGCTACTATAGGGATCTCGACTATATCTTATATTCTATGTATTATTACTAGAACTTACTAATAGAGATATATCCCTAGCGATAGATAAAGAACTCTAACTTAAGAACGAACTAGACGTATATAATATAGAGAAATTACTAGATACTCGGACTATAATATAAGATTAGTAGGAATATTTAGTAAAATAGAAAAGGTATAGAGATAAGGAAAACTTATAGGAACTTATACGAAACCTAAACTATCCGGATTTACTTCGATAGTTCTAGTTAAAAACCTAGGCGACTCTTAAGAAGAATTATTACTAAAACCTAAGGCGATCTATAGAGGATCGGAAGGATCGAAATAGTTTAGCTACTCCACGAGAGCAGGATCTAAGGCCTCGATATCAGGTAAGGATATAGGCTCCTCTTACTCCTTTATTATATATTCTTTTTCTTCGATAGCTTCTAACTTATCTAGAGAATAAAGACTATAACGTAATATCTCAGCTGCTTTTATACGAAAGAATTCTCTTTATTTATTAATCCGAAGGATCTTAGCTTATTAGAAAGCTAGACGTTTAATTAGCTTTTACTAATCCTATTAAGCTTTCTTATAAGCTTAAGTAAGATCGGCCTCGGTTCTCTCTAACTTATATTATTTACTTTTTAAAGGACCTTATATATCATATTTCGTATTTCTACTAGCGCGAATATATTTAGTATAACGATTAGAGTTAGAGGAAATAATATAGACTTAATAAGAATCTTTATTATAGCGAGAATAAGATAGTATTTTGAAACTATAATAAAGGATACGAGATAGGAGGTTTTATTAGTTCTCTTTAAAACGTTCGTAATAAGTAAGTAATATAATAAAAGAAGAAGATAGTTATTATAGAAGGTCGATATTTCTTAATTAGGTATCTAAGCTAGAAGCGCGGGACGCGCTAAGCTAGAAAGGGGATAGTATTATAACTCTTAGCTATAACAGGTGATATAGCCCTAAGGCTCAGCAGGTAGACTAACTTATATAGCTAGCTCTATACTATATAGAGAAGCTATAGGTCACGTGACGAAGGTTATATACTAAATTAGCCTATAGTTCCTGAACTAGATAATAATTCAGATAATTCAGATAATTCAATAGAACGAAAGTTCTATATATACTAGTATATCTACTCACTAGATAGAAGCTTCGTGCTTAACTTAAATATAGTATCTTACTTATACTTAGTAACTTATAAAGATTATCAGACTTGATCTAGTGATAGTGTTCCTGCCTACCTAACTAACCTCTTTCGCACTCTAGGACGAATACCACGTTCTACCGTACGTTATATCGTAACTATAATTCGCGAAGAATAGTATAACTTTTATTATTTCCGTAGTCGAGCTATTATATACGAGTTCTACTAATAGTAATAGTTCTACCTAATTGTTTTATTAATAATTAATAT
Organism: Rhynchosporium graminicola; assembly: GCA_900074885.1. Lineage (NCBI taxonomy): Eukaryota > Fungi > Ascomycota > Leotiomycetes > Helotiales > Ploettnerulaceae > Rhynchosporium > Rhynchosporium graminicola. Next base: position 515,065 of record FJUW01000003.1, read on the forward strand.
AGTAGCGTAAGTATACTTTAACTATTTAGTTTATTCTTTTGTTTCCTCTATTAATCTAAAGATAAAAAGCTATTAATAGTTTTTATTTAGTCCCTAAGAACTTTATTAAAGTATTCTAGAACTTTAATATAAATAACTTATCTCGATCTGATACGATTTCTTCAGGTACTTTATACTTAGAGACTACCTCCTTAAGGTATACTTATACTAAGTATTCGGCTATAAGAGTAGATAAGACTAGTACTAAGATTATATACTTAGTAAGTCTCTTTATAATAATAAGTATTATATTATAGCTAACTCCTATAATCGGGTCCTTCGATAGTAGTAATAGCCTTATAAAGTCCTATAATATCGATTTCCAAGATATTAGTAGTATTAGTACTATAATTATCTACCTATAAGGTGCATATCGGGAAGACTTATTCCTAATATAAGTATTATAATTAGCTAGTATTTCTTTAATTACTCGACGGAGTCCTTCCGACTAGTAGTTTCTTAAAATCCCTAGATATATTCTTTATATCCCTTAGTATTTATACGTAGGAAGCTTATATTATTCTTTAACGTATACTTCTACTAAGCTTAGCAGAAGCTAAATCTTCCTATTAACTCGTATAATACTATTCTTAATTATATTCCTTATAATAAGTTCCTTAGTCTTATCCAGGGATATTCTATCCTTCTTCTAGGCCTCCTTTAAAGTATTATACTAAGGTCTCTTAATTTCTTACTTAATCGCAGTAGCTTCTTAGATATTAATAACTATATCTCTATTATCTAGCTATCTAAGTAAGGCAGTCTTATTATAGACCTTATTATTCTTATAACTTAGTAATCTACTTAGAGTATCTACTCGTATATTATCCTTTCTTTATATATACTTAATAACTAAATTAAAAGAGGCGAGTTCCTCTAATTATTAGGCTAATTAATAATTATCTAAGACTTTAGTAATTATAAAAGTTCAGAGATTTATATAGTTAGTATAGATAATAACTAGGAACTTAGCTCCTTATAAGTATATTTTCTAGTATTTAAGTACTTTAATAATTACTATAAGTTCTTTCTTATAGATATTATAATTCTATTTAGCTAGAGATATTTTCTCTGAAAAGTAAGCGACTAAGTATAATCGTCTTTCGTTATCTCGCTATAAGTATATTACGCTAGTATAAGTATTAGAGGTATCTGTTTCTATTATACTTTCCTTTTCTTTATCGAAACTATATAAGATTAGTTCTTTTATAAATTCTTTCTTAATTCTCTAAAAAGCTTTTTTATACTAGCTAGTCTAAGTAAAAGGAACGCCTTTCCTTATTAAGCTTATAAGTAGTTTAGTAATCTTAGAATAATTTCTAATAAATTATTAGTAGAAGTTAGCGAAACTGAATTATAATTATATATCTTTAATATTCTTTAGAGATTCTTATTCTTTTATAGCTTTAATTTTCTCTAAGTTAATACTTATCTCTCTAAGGCGAATAATATATTTTAGAAAAGTAACTTACTTAACTAAGAATTTATATTTCGATATCTTTAGTCTAGAATCTACTTTATATAATACTTCTATAACTTAAGTAATATAGCTCTAGTATACCTCGATAGTCTCTAAGTATACTAAGATATTATCTAAGTAATATATAGCGAATTTCCTAATAAAGTCCTTAAGAATATTATTATTCTATTTTTAATATATAACTAGAGTATTAGATAAGCTAAATAGTATTACTATATATTCTTATAGCCCTAAGAGTAATATAAAAGTAATCTTCTACTTATATCCCTCTTTAATTCGGATTGAATTAAACGCGTTATATTAATCTAACTTAGTATATATCTTTACTCTAGCTAGCTTATCCCGTAGGTACTACGTATTTAGTAAAGGATATATATCTCTTATAGTTCTACTATTAATTATCTGATAGTCTCTATATAGTCTTCTTTTAAGATCTCCTGCTTTCTTAACTACTAGTATATTAATAGCGTATAATAACTTAGATTTCCGAATCTATCTTTTCTTTATATCTAACTCTTAATACTCCTTAAGTGTCTTTATAGTATTATAATTATAATAGCGAAGTTTCTCTATAATAAGTATAAATCTATCTTTAAAGTTTATCTTATAATCCTAAGGTTTATACTTAAGTAGAGCTCTTATATCCTGCGGATCCTCGAATAATTTCGAGAACTTCTTATATAGTTTAAGTAGCTATTCTCGAATATTATCTATTTAGCTAGGATAATTCCTAGGTTCTATTTAACTAAGAACTTAACTTAATTAGCTAGAGTCTATTAGCGTTATTATTAAGGAGGCAGCGCTAGCCTCTTATTTATTAGCTAGTTAACTGCGCTTATATTTATAGTTACTAAATATAACTCTCTTAGTTATCTAGTCTATACTAAGATTATAGTTATATAGTTATAATATTCCTAATACGATATTATATTATCCGATAAGTATAATATCGAAGTAAAGCGTTTTTTTATATTTATTAATAATTATCTTTATTCCTCTTATCTTTCTGCGGACTTATCTATCTAATCCGGCGTCTTTTCTATCTAATAAAGTAAAGTAATATAGTTTCGGGTTAATAATAGTAGGAATATTCTATTTCTTGATAAAAGCTAAGTTTATAAAGCGTTTTATAGCTCCTGAATTGATAAGTGCTTTTATCTTAATATTATCTATTATAACTAGTAAGATTAACTAATCGAACTCTCTAGTAATAATAAGCTTTAAGTATAATAGTTTTATTATAGAGTAATTATATACTTCTTTAATAATTCTCCTTATTATTTCGTCTAACTAAGTTCTAAGGCCGGGTTCGTAAGTAATTAGAGTATAAGGTATATAGTAATAGAGATTAACTTACCTTTAAATCAGATCTAGTATTATTCTTTAATAAGTAGCTAGTTCTAACGGGTACTATCTTCTCTACTAATAATATTCCCCTTTTATTTCCTTAGTAATAGCTTAAGTATCTTTAATTTAAAGGAACTGATCTAATTATTCGAATTCTTTTAGTTCTAGTTCTCCTTCGAGGTTAGCTATATAATAATCTAATTATTTCTTAATATCCCTAGTATTAACTTAGAATATAATAGTAGTAGTATCGCAATAGATAATAACGTAATCTATACCCGAGTTAGATATATTATAAGTTTAGTAATATTCTATAAAATCGGACTTAGTTCTATTATAAACTTATATTCTTTTTCTATTATTATAATTTCGAAGAGTCTAGTTTTTATTATTATATAGAAAGTTATTATATAAATAGTTTCTTTTATCTATAATACTCTAGCTTTCTTAGTCTTTATCTAGAAGTTTAATTAAGTTCTCTTCGAATCCTTCGCTAGATTTATAAGTTATAAAGTCCTTCTAACTCTATTCTACGCTAGAAGCTTCTTAGTAATCTAGCTTTCTTTTAGCTAATCCGAATTCTCTCTTAAGTTTATTCTAGGGTTTTCCTCTCTACTTCTTCTTCTAAGAATAATTATAAGCGAGGTATTCTAGCTTACTATACGTATAATATAAGCTTTTCTCTTAATATTTATCTTTCTCAGATTAGCTCTTAGATCTTCTTTTTACTTTATCTATTTCTATTAGATTATAATAATTATATTTATTATTTAAGTAAAGTTAAAAATTTCCTTAATTTTTACTATATTATTATAGAAATTAAAGTTTCTAGAGGTAAATAAGTATAAAGTATTCTCCTTTTTCCTTTACTTATTCTTAGATTCGTTTATTAATAGTAGTAGATAATCTAATTAAGTCCTCTAAAGTACTTAGTTTATTAGCTTTAGAGAGCTTATTCTTAATATAGTCCTTAAGGCCTCGATAGTATTAGGCTCTTAATCTATTATCTATCTAGTCTAACTATATAGAATATTAGTAGAACTCGGTAGTATATTTATAGATAGATCCTTATTATCGAGTTCCGAGTAAGTGCTTCTTATCTTATTCCTTCTTATTAAGGTCTTTAAAGACTCCTTTAATAGTATTAGTAAAACTTATAGGAGTTCGAAAGATAATTTAGCTTTTTTCAGTTATAGTAGTAGAATAAGCTCTAGATAAGTATCTATTAACTAAGTAATTACTTAAAGCTAGCTTAATCTAATAAGCTATAATATTACAGAGGAATAAGGCGATCTATAGGACTTTAAGAGAGTCTGCTTCGAACTTATCCTTATTAAAAGTAAAGTATATCTAGTACTAGAGGATAAATTATCTTAGTTTATTATAGTTCTTATAATAAGTATTAAGTAAGTTTATACAAAGTAGTATACTCTTATCGACCTTATTAACCTTATCCGGCTTACTAGTCTAGGAGCTTTCTCTTACGATAGATCCTTCTTTAGTAGCTATTTCGTTCTTACTAATAATACTTTAAGTAAGGTGCTTAAAGTATAACATTCCTAGTTCTAACTAGTACGCGGTATATAGGCTTATTAGTTAGTATTAGCTATAAAGTAAAGTAAATAAGAAGTTCGGTTCTTAATTAGAATTAAGATATTATAAGTAGGTATTAATTACTATATGAATTTAAGTATAAAGCTCCTATCTAATAGTAGAAGTGCTAGTCTTATATAGAATCTTCGTTCCCTTATGCTAGCTATATAAGACTATCTTACAGAGCGCGTAAGCTCTCGCGACCTATCTAGTAGTCTAGTATATCATATGATCCTAGATTACCTATAGCTATAATACTATTATTACTTTTAATATAGGTAGATATATAGTACTACTCGCTAGTTTATACTATAACTATATTAGTGCCTTTCCTCTAATAGTACTAACTCTTTTCTAGTACTAAAACCCGTCTAGTACTTACTACTAGGTGGTACTATCAGTATTCTGGTGCTAGGACGGTTTTAGTGCTAAGAACTATACTAGTTCGTGATAGTTCCCTTATAATTTGAAGGACTCTAATAGCTTTAATATTATAGTACCTCGAGCTTTTGCGACTCTTATTAACGTATAGAAATCTCCTATATATACTATAATACTTAACTTGCGTATAATACGCTAAATAGATACTAGCGATACGCTTACTATTCCCTCCGCATATAGTAACTTTAAGAACGTATTCTCTAAGGAGAAAGGAAGCGAGCTACCCCTATTAGAGAGCTATTAATACGCTATCGAGTTGAAACTAGGATTAAAGATATCTTATTCTCTAATCTATAACCTCTCTAAGAAGGAACTAAAGGTTCTCCGGGAATACCTCGACTTATCAGAAGCGAAGGGTTAGATAAGGAAGAGTAAGAGTCCTATAGGTATACTTATTCTTTTTATACCTAAGAAAGATAGTAGCTTTCGATTATATATCGATTACTAAGCTCTAAATAAAATTACGATTAAGGATTAGTACTCTTTACTATTAATTAGCGAAACGCTAGATAAGCTCCGGGATACTAGAGTATTTACTAAACTAGACTTATAAAATGCTTACTACTATATCCGAATTCGCTAGGGTAATAAATAGAAAACTGCATTTCGTACTCGATATAGATATTATAAGTATCAAGTTATATCGTTTGAACTATTAAACGTACTAGCGACCTTCTAGGTATTTATTAATAATACGCTAGCGGGCCTCGTCGATATTACTTATATTATATATCTTAATAATATCCTAATCTATTCTATTGACTTATTATAATATGAATAATACGTCCGCTAAGTACTAAAGAGACTTCGGTATATAAACCTCTTTATTAAGTTATTAAAATACTTCTTTAATACTAAAAGTATAGAGTTTCTAGGATATATTATCTCTTTAGCTAGCGTTTTAATAGATATAAGCCGGATAGATACTATTAGAGAATAGCTAGAGCCTGAAAGTATTAGAGATATATAAGTCTTTATTAGTTTTATAAACTTCTACTAGCAATTTATTATAAGGTTCTTAGCGATTACCTAACCTCTAATAAGTTTAATAAGAAGTAAGAAGAAAGAGTAACTTACTCCTACTTTTAGATAGAGTACTATAGAAAAGGAGGCTTTTAACGCGTTAAAAGATATATTTACTATAATATCTTTTCTTATGTACTTCGATCTACTAAAGCTAAGAAAGCTAGAGACTAACGCTTCTAGGTTTACTATCGCGGGAATTCTCTCCTAGCCTAGAGAGTAGCCGGCGAAAGAAGAGGAAAAGGCTATCTAGTACCCTATCGCGTTCTTTAGTAAAAAGCTAGAACCTACTGAGTTGAATTATAAAGTATATAACTAAGAACTCCTTATAATTATTAAGTATTTTATATACTAGAGGTATTACCTTAAAGGTAGTATAGCTCTAGTTAAGATATTAATAGATTATAGTAACCTCTGTCACTTTATAACTATAATAGTATTAAGCCGGCGATAAGCTAGATAGGCTCTAGAGCTATCTAAGTATAACTTTATATTAAGTTATAGATAAGGGAAAAATAATCCCGCTAATAGACCGTCGAGAAGGCCTAATTATAAGCTAGCGAAAGACAAGGAAAATATTATACTTCTTACTTTATAAAATAAGCTGCGAAGTATAATTAAAGATAGGTTAATCTGCGTACTTAGTAAAGCTAGCGATACGATAGAGAGTAACTAGCGTCTGAACGATAGTACATCGTACTAGTTAACTCAGATTCTATAACTTACTAATAATACTTCTTTAAAAGGAGTATCGATCGAGGCTATAGATACGACCTCTACGCTTAACTAGCGATATATACTTATAAAGCTTAATAGTTTATAGAACTTATTTAAAGGTCTAGATACCCTCTTAAGAGGCGCTAGCGAGAAGCCGGGCGCTAGCTAGTATAGCTATAGATATATTATACTATAGTTCTTTATAGCGAGTATTATGAGAATCGAAATAGTAAACCCTAAGTCGAACTTACTTCTCTTAACGCTTATAAAGCTATAGAAAAGGGACGCTTTTACTATTAAGAAGTTAGCTAGATTACAGAAAACTAAGGATACAGATTAGAGTATCGATAGCGAAGGACTACTTAAATACCAGCGAAAGGCTTACGTTCCGCTAGACGAAGCTATCTGTACTGAAATTATGAAGATATACTATAATAATCTAACTATAGGCTATTTTAGTTAAGATAAGACGCTAAAGCTTATCTAGCGAAAGTACTATTAATAGAAGATAAAGCTAGATATTAAAGAATATATTAAAAGTTAGAATATTTATTAAAAGATAAAAGTAAGAAGAATAAAGATAACTAGCGAGATATAAGCGCTTAGCTAGCTAAGTAAGCCGTTTAAGTCTATAACTATAGACTTTATTATAAATCTACTACCTTATAAAGGGAGCTCTATAAGAAGAATCTCTAATAGTTTACTAGTAATTATCAATAGATATACTAAAGATATAAAGTATATTCCTTACTTGAAGATAATTAATACGCTAGGCTTAGCTCGGCTATTTATCGACTATTAGTTTAAGGACTACAGATTACCTGCGGTTATTATTACTAATAGAGGTTCTATTTTCACTTCTAAGTTCTAATAAGAGGTATACTTCTATTTCCGAATAACAAGAGGTCTTTCGATAGCGTTTTACCTATAAACTAATAAGTAAATAGAATAATAAAACTAAGCTATAGAAGTATAGCTATAGTATTTCGTATACTATCTTTAAGACGATTAGATAGACCTATTGCCTATAGCGAAGTTCGCGTATATAAATATATATTATAAGGCTATTAGAATAAGTCTAAATAAGGCTAGGTATAGAATTACGCTAGATAGTTACCAGGGTATCGAGGACGATCTTATAAGAGGGGAGATACTTACTACTAAAGAAAGAGTAGAAGAAGTAGTTAAGAAATACTAAGAGCTAGAGAATAGCTAGCGAAGAACTAAAGAAACCTAGGCGAAGTAATATAATAAGAACTATTAACTAGTTGAATTCAAAGTAGATTAATAAGTTCTACTCTTAGCTAAGAATATTAAAACTATTCGATCGAGTAAGAAGCTAGACTACTAATTTCTAGAGCTATTTAAGATCAGCGAAAGAATTAGAAAGTAAGTATATCGATTGGATTTACTTAATAAGTATAGTTAGCTATATGACGTCTTTTATATCTTACTATTAGAACTATACTAGTAAAGGCCTAGCGAGTCGTCGGAAGTTATCTAACCTGACCTTATCGATAGCGAAGAATTATAGGAGGTCGATTCCTTACTAGACTAGCGAGTAGTTAGGAGGAGAGAATAATTCCTAGTAAGATAGAAAGGGTTTACTTCCGCTTATAATTCTTAAGAGCTAAAAGAAAACCTCTAGGGACTCTAGAAAGAAATTAAAGCTTTAAAAAATCAAAACGCTATAGAAAGACTAGCGAAACGCTAGCGAAAGTGAAATAATACTCGCAAAAGGATATATACTTTTCTGTTTTTTCCTATAGGGTTTTATAGTTTTAAAGGTATATTAGAGATTATAAATCTAGTAGAGGTCTAAGGGGAAAAAGAGGTTTTATTATCTATATAGATCGCTAGTAAACTAGCTCTTATCAGATAAACTCCGAGATATCGCTAAAGAAAGTTTACTTAGTAATCTTCTAATTAGTAGTATCTATATCCTTATCCGCGACTTCCTCTCTATTAACCTCTAGCTGCGTATCTAATGAAGCTATTTATAGAAAGAATCTAGTATAAATAGTACGGAAGTCCTTCGCTGAAGATTAGTAAGGAGCTCGCTAGAGAGAGTGATTTATATTATACGAAGACTACAAATTTCCTTTAGAAGAGTAGTATTTATGATATTAATAGTAGTAGTAACTTTAGCTATAGAGCGCAGCGTATGCCTAGATGCCTTAGAGATTACTGACGTAATACTAGAGGATAGCTTAGTATTAGAATTAATAACTAGCTTCTAAGGAGATTTAATAGCTACAGTATTACTAACTTTAGAAGTATGATTAGCCCGCTTCTTCTCTATATTAAAGCGTGCCTAAGTAATCTTTAATACTTCTTCGGAACTCTCGCTTATTACTACTTTTAAAGCTATATCTTATAGTTAGCTAAGAATACTTATCAGAATAGCTAGAACCTCGCTAGCTATTAGCTAAGTATTCGCTAGAGAGAGGAAATTTATACTTATATCCTTATAAGATTTACTCTTCTTAATATAATCTATATACTTACTAGTAATAGAGTTAGGAGCTAAAGTGCATTTTAACTTAGGGAATAAAGTATACTCGCCGGCGTATCGCAGGTAAGTCTCCGGACGCGGTATCTCCTTATTCACCTTAATACGAGCCTTCGACTTTATCTACGTATTCTTTCGATTAGTATAAAAAGTCTTATTATAATAGGCAGAAGAACTACTATCTTAGCTCGGCTTACCTTCAGTATCTTCGTTATTATCTTCAGCTCGCTAGCGCTTAGTTAATAACCCGCTAGCGACTGCGGTTTTTCCCTTATTAATAGGGGTAAAAGTATTACTAGAAGGAAGAGTATCTTTAAGCGAACTACTAGCGGCGCGCTTACGAAAGTTCTTCTTAGGAGCTAAAAGGTCAAGTTAGTACTACCTGATACCTTATATTCATAACTTACGTATAGTTACTATTATTATCGTTAGTTATTTAAGAAGAGAGAGAGGAGAGAAGGTTAAGAGTTATATAGAGGAGTTGCCTAGCGCTATACCCCGCATTCTAGCCTTACTAATAATAAAGAAGAATCAGAATAAAGGTGAATCCTGAAAGGAATACCTCGCTAGCGCCTCGCTGAAGTATCGTATAACGTTCCTGGTTCTGACTAGTACGCGGTATACAGGCTCGTCGATTAGTATTAGCTATAAAGTAAAGTAAATAAGAAGTTCGGTTCTTAATTAGAATTAAGACGTTATAAGTAATTATTAATTACTATATAAATTTAAGTATAAAGCTCCTATCTAATAGCAGAAGTACTAGTCTTATATAGAATTTTCGTTCCCTTATACTAGCTATACAAGACTATCTTGCAGAGCGCGTAAGCTCTCGCGACCTATCTAGTAGTCTAGTATATCACGTGATCCTAGATCACCTATAGCTATAATACTATTATTACTTTAATATAGGTAGATATATAGTACTACTCGCTAGTTTATACTATAACTATATTAATACCTTTCCTCTAATAGTACTAACTCTTTTCTAGTACTAAAACCTGTCTAGTACTTACTACTAGATAGTACTATTAGTATTCTGGTACTAAGATAGTTTTTAGTACTAAGAACTATACTAGTTCGTAATACTATCCTCTTTCTATCTTAGCGTATCCTTACGCTTAAGTACGCCTAAGGAAATATCGATAACTACTTATAGCTATCTTCTTCTTTTATTATACTCTCTAAACGCTTAACTAAATAAGTTAATTATATTATACTCAGAAGATAAATAGAATTAAGTAATAAAATTATAGTACTATATATTAGATATAAAAAAGCGGAATATAAAGAGTATATATCGCCTCGCGATCTTAAACTAACTAAATATAATTATTACGCTTAATTAAATAAATCTTATAATATTCGTATAAGGAACTAAATACCTATAGCTTCTAAATAGGAAAGTCTTAATTCCTAAATCGAAAAATTAGAAGATAAGGAAAACTTAGCTATAGCTAAGTTCTATACGCGAATTATAAAGTTAAAGAAATAGAAATATTTCTTATATAAATAGTAATAAAAGATAATTACTATTAGTTTAAACTTAATAGCTAAGCTTAATACTCTTAAAGCTTTAGAAAAGAAAGAAAAGGAGAAATAGGAAAAGGAGAGAGTACTTAATAATATTAAGTTAGTAAGCGTAGAACCCTTTAGTTCCGATATTCCTATCGACCTCTTATTTAACTTAATAATCGAACTTTCTTTTAATTCTACTAACTTACTCTAAGTAGATCTAGGTTTTATTAATAGAAATTAGCTAGTAATACTAAATAATAAAGACTTAACTTAAGTTCTTATATATTTTCTAAATATAAGTAGTTCTTCTATTTTACTAAGTATCTAATAATTCCTTATTTATACTAATAGTTTAGTATTTCCTCTATATTATATTCTATAAGTAAGTTGACTAGTTTAGCGTATATCTTCGGGGCTAGTAGTACTTCTAGTAATACTTTTTCTAATAAGAATATATAGAATATTAGGAATATCTTCTTTATTATAGCTAGTAGCTAGAGTTTATAATTCAAAAGTCCTTTAACTTATTTAATTTTAAATAATCTAAGTTTCTTATAGTCTAGCTTATTACTTAGTCTCTATATATTAATATTTTTTTATAGAAAGTAAACCTTATTCCTCTCTTATAGCGTTAGCTCCTAATTATGATTTTTATTATAGTAGTACGTATTCTTCTTTATTATAAACCGGAGTTCTTCTATAAGTTCCTTATAGAAGTCTTAGATATTCCTAACTTAAATATAAGCTATATTATTATCCTTAATTATTAAATTAAGTTCTCTATAAGTAATAAGTTCGTAATTATAATTCGTAAAGAATACTATAACCTTTATTATTTCTGTAGTCGAGCTATTATATACGAATTCTACTAATAGTAGTAGTTCTACTTAATTATTTTATTAATAATTAATATAATAGTATAAGTATACTTTAATTACTTAGTTTATTCTTTTATTTCCTTTATTAGTCTAAAGATAGAAAGCTATTAATAGTTTTCGTTTAGTTCTTAGGAACTTTATTAAAGTATTCTAGAACTTTAATATAAATAACTTATCTCGATCTAATATAATTTCTTCGAGTACTCTATACTTAGAGACTAATTTCTTAAGGTATACTTATACTAAGTATTCGGCTATAAGAGTAGATAAGACTAATACTAAGATTATATACTTAATAAGTCTCTTTATAATAATAAGTATTATATTATAGCTAACTCTTATAACCGGGTCCTTCGATAGCGGTAATAGCTTTATAAAGTCTTATAATATCGATTTCTAAGATATTAGTAGTATTAGTACTATAATTATCTACTTATAAGGTATATATTAGGAAGACTTATTCCTAATATAAGTATTATAATTAGCTAGTACTTCTTTAATTACTCGGCGGAGTCCTTCCGACTAGTAGTTTCTTAAAATCCTTAGATACGTTTTTCGTATCCCTTAGTATTTATATATAGGAAGCTCGTATTATTCTTTAATATATACTTCTATTAAGCTTAGTAGAAGCTAAATTTTCCTATTAACTCGTATAATACTATTCTTAATTATATTCCTTATAATAAGTTCCTTAGTCTTATCTAAGGATATTCTATTCTTCTTCTAGGCCTCTTTTAAGGTATTATACTAAGGTCTCTTAATTTCTTACTTAATCGTAATAGCTTCTCGGATATTAGTAACTATATCTCTATTATCTAGTTATCTAAGTAAAGCGGTCTTATTATAGATCTTATTATCCTTATAACTTAGTAATCTACTTAGAGTATCTACTTATATATTATCCTTTCCTTATATATACTTAATAACTAGATTAAAAGAGGCGAGTTCCTCTGACTATTAAGCTAATTAATAATTATCTAAGACCTTAGTAGTTATAAAAGTTCGAAGATTTATATAATTAGTATAGATAATAACTAGGAACTTAGCTCCTTATAAGTATATTTTCTAGTATTTAAGTACTTTAATAATCGCTATAAGTTCTTTCTTATAGATATTATAATTCTATTTAGCTAGAGATATTTTCTCTAAAAAGTAAGCGACTAAATATAATCGTCTTTCGTTATCTCGCTATAAGTATACTATACTAGTATAAGTATCAGAAGCGTCTATTTCTATTATACTTTCCTTTTCTTTATCGAAACTATATAAGATTAGTTCTTTTATAAATTCTTTCTTAATTCTCTAAAAAGCTTCCTTATACTAGCTAATCTAAGTGAAAAGAATACCTTTCCTTATTAAGCTTATAAGTAGTTTAGTAATCTTAAAATAGTTTCTAATAAACTATTAGTAGAAATTAGTAAAACCTAATTATAACTATATATCCTTAATATTCTTTAGAGATTCCTATTCCTTTATAGCTTTAATTTTCTCTAAGTTAATACTTATCTCTCTAAGGTAAATAATATACTTTAGAAAAGTAACTTACTTAACTAAGAATTTATATTTTAATATCTTTAGTCTAGAATCTATCTTATATAATACTTCTATAACTTAGGTAATATAGCCCTAGTATACCTTAATAATCTCTAAGTATACTAGGATATTATCTAGATAATATATAGCGAATTTCTTAATAAAGTCCTTAAGAATATTATTATTCTATCTTTAATATATAGCTAGAGTATTAGTTAAGCTAAATAGTATTACTATATATTCCTATAGCTCTAAGAGTAATACGAAAGTAGTCTTCTACTTATATCCCTCTTTAATTTAGATTAAATTAAACGCGTTATATTAGTCTAACTTAATATATATCTTTACTCTAGCTAGCTTATCCTATAAGTACTACGCGTTTAGTAAAAGATATATATCTCTTATAATTCTATTATTAATTATCTAATAGTCTTTATATAATCTTCCCTTAGGATCTCCTACTTTCTTAACTACTAGTATATTAATAGCGTATAATAACTTAGATTTTCGAATTTATCTTTTCTTTATACTTAACTCTTAATACTCTTTAAGTATCCTTATAATATTATAGTTATAATAATAAAGTTTCTTTATAATAAGTATAAATCTATCTTTAAAGTTTATCTTATAATCTTAGGGTTTATACTTAAGTAGAGCTCTTATATCTTATAGATCCTCGAATAATTTTAAGAACTTCCTATATAGTTCGAATAGCTATTCCTAAATATTTTTTATCTAGCTAAGATAATTCTTAAGTTTTATCTAACTAGGAACCTAACTTAACTAGCTAGAGTTTATTAGTATTATTATTAAGGAAGCGGCGCTAGCTTCTTATTTACTAGCTAGTTAACTATACTTATATTTATAATTATTAAATATAACTCTCTTAGTTATTTAGTTTATACTAAGATTATAATTATATAGTTATAATATTCCTAATATAATATTATATTATTTAATAAGTATAATATTAAAGTAAAGCGTTTTTTTATATCTATTAATAATTATCTTTATTCCTCTTATCTTTCTATAGACTTATTTATCTAATCTAGCGCTTTTTCTATCTAATAAGATAAAGTAATATAATTTCAAGTTAATAATAATAGGAATATTCTATTTCTTAATAAAAGCTAAGTTTATAAAGTATCCTATAGCTCTTAAATTAATAAGTACTTTTATTTTAATATTATTTATTATAACTAATAATATTAACTAATCGAATTCTCTAGTAGTAGTAAGCTCTAAATATAATAGTTTTATTATAAAGTAATTATATACTTCTTTAATAATTCTTCTTATTATTTCGTCTAACTAAGTCCTAAAGCTAAGTTCGTAAGTAATTAAGATATAAAGTATATAGTAATAGAAATTAACTTACTCTTAAATTAGATCTAGTATTATTCTTTAATAAGTAGCTAGTTCTAATAAGTATTATCTTCTTTACTAATAATATTCTCCTCTTATTTCCTTAGTAATAGCTTAAGTATCTTTAATTTAAAAGAACTAATCTAATTATTCGAATTCTTTTAGTTCTAGTTCTCTTTCGAGGTTAATTATATAATAATCTAGTTATTCCTTAATATCCTTAGTATTAACTTAGAATATAATAGTAATAATATTATAATAAGTAATAATATAGTCTATATTTAAGTTAAGTATATTATAAGTTTAGTAATATTCTATAAAATCAGACTTAGTTCTATTATAAACTTATATTCTTCTTCTATTATTATAATTTTAAAGAATCTAGTTTTTATTATTATATAGAAAGTTATTATATAAATAGTTTCTTTTATCTATAATACTCTAGCTTTTTTAATTTTTATTTAGAAGTTTAACTAAGTTCTCTTCGAATCCTTTACTAGATTTATAAGTTATAAAGTCCTACGAATTCTATTCTATACTAGAAGCTTCTTAGTAATCTAGCTTTCTTTTAGCTAGTCTGAATTCTCTCTTAAGTTTATTCTAAAGTATTCTTTCTTATTTCTTCTTCTAAGAATAATTATAAGCGAGATATTATAGCTTACTATATATATAGTATAAGCTCTTCTCTTAATATTTATCTTTCTTAGATTAGCTCTTAGATCCTCTTTCTATTTTATTTATTTCTATTAGATTATAATAATTATATTTATTATTTAAATAAAGTTAGAAATTTCCTTAATATTTATTATATTATTATAGAAATTAAAGTTTCTAAAGATAAATAAATATAAAGTATCTTCTTTTTTCTTTTACTTATTCTTAGATTTATTTATTAATAGTAATAAATAATCTAATTAAATCCTCTAAAGTACTTAGTTTATTAGCTCTAAAGAGCTTATCCTTAATATAATCCTTAAGGCCTCGATAGTATTAAGCTCTTAATTTACTATTTATCTAATCTAATTATATAGAATATTAATAGAACTTAATAATATATTTATAAATAGATCCTTATTATCGAATTCCGAGTAAGAGCTTCTTATCTTATTCCTTCTTATTAGAGTCTCCGAAGACTCTTTTAATAATATTAATAAAGCTTATAAGAGTTCGAAAGATAACTCGACTTTTTTTAGTTATAATAATAAAATAAGCTTTAGATAAGTATTAATTAACTAAGTAATTACTTAAAGCTAACTTAATCTAGTAAGCTATAGTATTATAGAGAAATAAGGTAATCTATAGGACTTTAAGAGAGTCTACTTCGAACTTATCTCTATTAAAAGTAAGATATATCTAGTACTAAAGGATAAACTATTCTAATTTATTATAGTTCTTATAATAAATATTAAGTAGGTTTATATAAAGTAATATACTCTTATCGACCTTATTAACCTTATCTAGCCTACTAGTCTAAGAGCTTTCTCTTATAATAGATCCTTCTTTAGTAGCTATTTCGTTCTTACTAATAATACTTTAAATAAAGTACTTAAAGTATAATATTCTTAATTCTAACTAGTACGCGTATATAAGCTTATTAGTTAGTATTAGCTATAAAGTAAAGTAAATAAGAAGTTTAGTTCTTAATTAGAATTAAGATATTATAAGTAAGTATTAATTACTATATGAATTTGAATATAAAGCTTCTATCTAATAGCAGAAGTACTAGTCTTATATAGAATCTTCGTTCCCTTATACTAGCTATATAAGACTATCTTACAGAGCGCGTAAGCTCTCGCGACCTATCTAGTAGTCTAGTATATCACGTGATTATAGATTACCTATAGCTATAATACTATTATTACTTTAATATAGGTAGATATATAGTATTACTCGCTAGTTTATACTATAACTATATTAGTGCCTTTCCTCTAATAGTACTAACTCTTTTCTAATACTAAAACCCGTCTAGTACTTACTACTAGATAGTACTATTAGTATTCTGATACTAGGACGGTTTTAGTACTAAGAACTATATTAGTTCGTAATAGTAACTAAGTATAGTTATCCTTTATTATCTCGCTATAGGTATATTACGCTAGTATAAGTATTAGAAGCGTCTATTTCTATTATACTTTCCTTTTTTTCGTCGAAACTATATAAGATTAGTTCTTTTATAAATTCTTTCTTAATTCTCTAAAAAGCTTCCTTATACTAGCTAATCTAAGTAAAAGGAACGCTTTTTCTTATTAAGCTTATAAGTAGTTTAGTAATCTTAGAATAGTTTCTAATAAACTATTAATAGAAATTAGCGAAACTTAATTATAATTATATATCTTTAATATTCTTTAGAGATTCTTATTCTTTTATAGCTTTAATTTTCTCTAAGTTAATACTTATCTCTCTAAAGCGAATAATATACTTTAGAAAAGTAACTTACTTAACTAAGAATTTATATTTCGATATCTTTAGTTTAGAATCTACTTTATATAGTACTTTTATAACTTAAGTAATATAGGCTTAGTATACCTCGATAGTCTCTAAGTATACTAAAATATTATCTAAGTAATATATAGCGAATTTTCTAATAAAGTCCTTAAGAATATTATTATTCTATCTTTAATATATAACTAGAGTATTAGTTAAGCTAAATAATATTACTATATATTCCTATAGCTCTAAAAATAATATAAAAGTAGTTTTCTATTTATATTTCTCTTTAATTCGGATTAAATTAAACGTATTATATTAGTTTAACTTAATATATATCTTTACTTTAGCTAGCTTATCTTATAAGTACTACGCGTTTAGTAAAAGATATATATCTCTTATAGTTTTACTATTAATTATCTAATAGTCTTTATATAATCTTCCCTTAAGATCTCTTACTTTCTTAACTCTTAGTATATTAATAATATATAGTAACTTAGATTTCCGAATTTATCTTTTCTTTATACTTAATTCCTAATACTCTTTAAGTATTCTTATAGTATTATAGTTATAATAATAAAGTTTCTTTATAATAAGTATAAATCTATCTTTAAAGTTTATCTTATAATCTTAAGGTTTATACTTAAATAGAGCTCTTATATCTTATAGATCCTCGAATAATTTCGAGAACTTCCTATATAGTTCGAGTAGCTATTTCCTAATATTATCTATTTAGCTAAGATAATTCCTAAGTTCTATTTACTTAAGAACTTAACTTAACTAGCTAAAGTCTATTAGTATTATTATTAAGGAGGTAGCGCTAGCTTCTTATTTACTAGCTAGTTAACTATACTTATATTTATAATTACTAAATATAACTCTCTTAGTTACTTAGTTTATATTAGGATTATAATTATATAGCTATAATATTCTTAATATAATATTATATTATCTAGTAAATATAATATTAAAGTAAAGCGTTTCTTTATATCTATTAATAATTATCTTTATTTCTCTTATCTTTCTATAGACTTATTTATTTAACTTAGCGCTTTTTCTATTTAATAAGATAAAGTAATATAATTTCAAGTTAATAGTAATAAGAATATTCTATTTCTCGATAAAAGCTAAGTTTATAAAGTATCTTATAGCTTCTAAATTAATAAATACTTTTATTTTAATATTATCTATTATAACTAGTAAGATTAACTAATCGAACTCTCTAGTAATAATAAGCTTTAAGTATAATAGTTTTATTATAGAGTAATTATATACTTCTTTAATAATTCTTCTTATTATTTCGTTTAACTAAGTCTTAAAGCTAAGTTTATAAGTAATTAGAATATAAAGTATATAATAATAAAGATTAACTTACTCTTAAATTAGATCTAGTATTATTCTTTAATAAGTAACTAGTTCTAATAAGTATTATCTTCTCTATTAATAATATTCCTTTTTTATTTCCTTAGTAATAACTTAAGTATCTTTAATTTAAAGGAACTAATCTAATTATTCGAATTCTTTTAGTTCTAGTTCTCCTTCGAGGTTAGCTATATAATAATCTAATTAATCCTTAATATCCTTAGTATTAACTTAGAATATAATAATAGTAGTATTATAATAAGTAATAATATAGTTTATACTCGAGTTAGATATATTATAAGTTTAGTAATATTCTATAAAATCGGACTTAGTTCTATTATAAACTTATATTCTTCTTCTATTATTATAATTTTAAAGAATCTAGTTTTTATTATTATATAGAAAGTTATTATATAAATAGTTTCTTTTATCTATAATACTTTAGCTTTCTTAGTTTTTATTTAGAAGTTTAACTAAATTCTCTTCGAATCCTTTACTAGATTTATAAGTTATAAAGTCTTACGAATTCTATTCTATATTAGAAGCTTCTTAGTAATCTAGCTTTCTTTTAGCTAATCTAAATTCTCTCTTAAGTTTATTTTAAAGTTTTCTTTCTTACTTCTTCTTCTAAGAATAATTATAAGTAAGATATTATAACTTACTATACGTATAGTATAAGCTCTTCTCTTAATATTTATCTTTCTTAGATTAGCTCTTAGATCCTCTTTCTATTTTATTTATTTCTATTAGATTATAATAATTATATTTATTATTTAAATAAAGTTAGAAATTTCCTTAATATTTATTATATTATTATAAAAATTAAAGTTTCTAGAGATAAATAAATATAAAATATCTTCTTTTTTCTTTTACTTATTCTTAGATTCGTTTATTAATAATAATAAATAATCTAATTAAGTCCTCTAAAGTACTTAGTTTATTAGCTCTAGAGAGCTTATTCTTAATATAATCCTTAAGGCCTTAATAGTATTAAGCTCTTAATTTACTATCTATTTAGTCTAATTATATAGAATATTAATAGAACTTAGTAATATATTTATAGATAGATCCTTATTATCGAATTCCGAGTAAGAGCTTCTTATCTTATTCCTTCTTATTAGAGTCTTTAAAGACTCTTTTAATAATATTAGTAAAGCTTATAAGAGTTCGAAAGATAACTCGGCTTTTTTTAGTTATAATAATAGAATAAGCTTTAGATAAGTATTAATTAACTAAGTAATTACTTAAAGCTAGCTTAATCTAGTAAGCTATAATATTATAGAGGAATAAGGCAATCTATAGGACTATAAGAGAGTCTACTTCGAACTTATCTCTATTAAAAGTAAGATATATCTAGTACTAGAGGATAAACTATCTTAGTTTATTATAGTTCTTATAATAAATATTAAGTAAGTTCATACGAAGCAGTATACTCTTATTAACCTTATTAACTTTATCCGGCTTACTAGTCTAAGAGCTTTCTCTTACGATAGATCCTTCTTTAATAGCTATTTTATTCTTACTAATAATACTTTAAGTAAAATACTTAAAGTATAATATTCCTAGTTCTAACTAGTATATAGTATATAAGCTTATCAATTAGTATTAGCTATAAAGTAAAGTAAATAAGAAGTTCGATTCTTAATTAGAATTAAGATATTATAAGCAGGTATTAATTACTATATAAATTTAAGCACGAAGCTCCTATCTAATAATAGAAGTGCTAGTCTTATATAGAATCTTCGTTCCTTTATGCTAGCTATATAAGACCGTCTTATAGAGCGCGTAAGCTCTCGCGACCTATCTAGTAGTCTAGTATATTACGTGATCCTAGATCACCTATAGCTATAATACTATTATTACTTTAATATAGGTAGATATATAGTACTACTCGCTAGTTTATACTATAACTGTATTAGTGCTTTTCCTCTAATAGTACTAACTCTTTTCTGGTACTAAAACCCGTCTAGTACTTACTACTAGGTAGTACTATTAGTATTCTGGTGCTAGGACGGTTTTTGGTGCTAAGAACTATACTAGTTCGTGACATATCGCCGGCTAGGGCATTTTAACGCTTTTACTTCTAGGATAGAAGTGTTTAAGAGGGGAGATATTATAATAGGTTTATGCGCCTAGTGCCTTCTACTCCTGTATTTCAGAGTTAGAGAGGAAGGAAGAACTTTCTCTCCTTAGTAATTAGTTTCTATATTAACCAGATTATTACTAGCGAACCTCCAGCGACTATTCTACTATTCCATTATGCTTATTTACCTCAGCGTACTAAGTGATTATTACACTTAGGCTTTAGTACTTCCTCTCTCTCCTCTCTCAGATCTCTATATATACGCTTTAGAATAGTAATAATTAGAGGCTTTACTAGTACTAGATCTTTCTATAGAGGTCGAACTATACTCTGAGGAGTTAAGACGATACTAAAGTAAATCTGGAGTCTAAGTATCTTCTCCTTACCTTTAGCTTCCTAGTTTGAAACTCGTTTAATAATATAGTCGAAATCAGCTGAATTACTAATATCTACCTCAGTCGGATTACTATTAGCTCTATACGTACCGTACTAGTAAGTATAATCTCTTCTTAGGCTAGAAATACCCCTTGAATTAATAGTATTATCTGCTACCTCTCTAGCAGTCTCCTTAATCGATTAGTAGGTATATCCCTCCTCTCCTAGCTTATTTGAAATACTACTAATTATACTACTAATACGCTCGCTATCTAGGTAGTATCGAATTTCTAACTTTATAACTTATATAATAATCTGCGGAGGCGAAGAAGAGAGTATAATCGATTCAGGTGAAGGTAGAGGCGTCGATTAGCTTGCTATAGCTAGTGCTAGTACTATAGCTGGTACTAGTACTAGTACTATAGCTAGTGCTATAGCTGCAACTGAGTCTATAGTAGGCTCAGTAGACTTAGTTGCAGTACTCTTAGTATTAATTTTCAGGGTTATTTTAGCTAGTTATACTAGCGCAGAAGGTAGTCGAGTATATAGTTTAGTCGATTTACGTCCTTTTGGAGCTTTTATACTAATCTTAGAAGCAGATTTAGGAGGTATAGCCGCAGACTGAATATATACTCTATAGATTAAGAGCTTTAAAAAGAAGTAGTTTGGAGGCAAATCGGTATAATATTCATAGAGCTTTAGTGGTTTCTAGTTCTGATAATTACAGTATATTAATATTTAGTAGGGTTTATACTAAAAGGCGGTATACCGGCGTTATTTACTGAAGAATCACGCCAAACCGAAGAATCACTATATCTGTTCACTCCTCGATCAAGTAAAGTCTTAAGACCCGCAGCAACCCACTTGTCGACTAGTGACAATACTTAATCGCTGTACCTCCGTATATAGCAGCTACACAACCCTCGGGAAGCATCTATTTCTTATATTTGTACGACTAAATGATGGGAGATGTGATATGTGTGACCGCTTCTGGATGATCTGAGTTGATCCATAGTTCGCAGTCTTGATAAGAGTTGATATTACTCACTGCTCGACCAATTTCTATGAGTAAACAACATATGTTTCTTCTTTTCTCTACTCGTCGCTATCTCATATATGTTCCAGGAAAAAGAGGTCAATGAGGTAAATAATAGGCCAGCAAGCGAGGCGACCTAAGTGCTTCAAGTTGATCGGTGGCACCTCAAAAGTTGGAAGAAGTATCACGTGATCACTTACAGCGTTTCATCATGTAGGGAGTTGCCCCAGCACGATTGTGGTGTTTTGTATTGCGTCCGCTATTATTTCAGCCTCTCTTTCAGGATTCTCTATTAGTGGCAAGATCTAGTATTATCACATAATGCAATAGTCTCATTGGAAACAGGTTTTAGTAGAGCATAAAAGATAGATTCCGGAAGTTGCGGAACTGTATGTTACGTGGGACGTTTAATGTTCAAAGGCAATATGTACTTTAATGTCTTCATATGCCGCATCGTCCAACCCCGATCCCTGCTACTTTTTGGGATATACCTCCGTAGTGTACGAAGTGATGGAGGAGGTCGCACGAGTTCGCAACATAACTAAGATGTTGATATGAGAAGCTCTCGAGATTCGATACATTTGCAGTAGATGGCCAACCCTCGGGGTCGCATATAGTAGTGACTGAAGAACCAGAATGCTATTTCTAGTAGTAACGTATAAGGGCCTGAGAGGTCTCGTAAAACTACTACAAAGTAACAATTTTATTGTTCAAGCGAACTATAAATTCATCCCCTCGAGAGCATAATAAATTAGATTGGATCTGTAAACTTCTACTCTCCCCCCCCCTAATTACTTGCAATTAGGGGTACTTTGAGGGTAATTTATGGAGGCTTTACCTCTAGGCTTGAGCTTTCCTTGAGTCCTTAACCCTCAGATTTGACCCGTTTTTGACCGGTGCTTTAAGGCATGCCAGAGCATAAAACCACTTGGAGCTTTAGGATGATGGATTCGATCCACTGTTACAAGTAATTAGGGGGGGCGGGGAAAGTATACGTAACTCATTCATTTTATCGAAACTTGATCTCAGCTGCCGATCTGAAACTAGAAATCTAAATAGATAACAGAAAACTAAATAAAATACCTGATAAGTATATAATGTGCTCCAACTTCTCCCCGCTGCTCATCAAGCCTTATCCCACACATATTTCATACCGACCACCGTGAATAACAGAGTCTTGACCTCCCCCAAACATGAAACTCACACTCCTTCTATCTATGCATCTGTGGCTCACGAGCGTCACCGCCCTTACCACTCGCGGCAAGAATGACGGATGCCCAGGACCTGATGGATGTCAAGGCGTGAGTAAATTAGATAATACGAAGTACGTCTTCTAACATCTTGAAGGAGTGTATCGAAAATGGCGGTGCCTTCTGTCGCACCTCGGGAGGGGGCGAACAGTGGTTCTTCCCATGTTCAGAACGTTACTTTCCTATAGGCACATTAGAGGGTTTTCGCACCTGGAGAACACTTTGGAAAAGATAGTTTCTGAACCTTATAATACTAAATTAGCGTAAGGGAGACTATACCAGATTTTACAGGTAGCAGACTAGGGTTCCTTACTAGCTGTAAAGTATAATAAATAGCTTAATTTCCGTGATATCAGAATCTTATACTATTACTAGAATTTAACTATAATAACTATAGAGAAAGAGACGATTCTAGCTATTACTTTAGCTATATGGATTCGCAGAAGGAGATATCATCGGAAGAGGTTTTTGTAGTAGCAGTAAGCTATAGCACTAAGATATCAAGTTCCGTATAAGTATAATCGCTATACGTTTAATCTAGATTCGTAGCTCGAGAGAAAAGTCCTTATAACCTTCCGATTCTCTACTCTTAAGTTATATTAGCTTTATACTCTCTTCCGTCTTAATCTTATCAACTTCCGAAATCGGTATACCTGCGAACCTATCGTTAGCTTATATATTATATACTCCCGACTAGCTTTCCCTAGCAGATAGTACTAGCACGCAGATACCTTTAGCAGATCTATAGCTTAGCTGAGCTTAATTTTCAATAATACTATACGCTTCCTTAGCTTATATTTCGCAGATTACTTTCGCTAGTATAAGAATCTCTACCGATATTTAAGAATCCGCAGGTATATAAGAGCTATTAAAGGTATTAATAATATTCAAGGAGTATAGAGCTTCGTAGATAGTACCTTTAAAGGCTATTATAGACCTAGAGATCAAGTTATATAGCGATCTATATACTCTGGATATAAACGCGCTTATAAACTAAATTAGCAGGCGATTATAACTCTAGATAAGATAGTATTATCTTTAATAGGCCCTTTCTATAGAGCTAAGAACAATTAGAGTATATAGAAGAAGTCAGGTTATCAGGAGAAGCTCTAGGAGCTATTTGAAGGTCGAGAGATATACTATATATATAGAGATCCAGCGTATAGCAGTACTTATAGTATTACCTATCCGTACTAATATCCGTATAGCTATCGCGCGCTTTCGCAGAAGAAGAAGAGCTTTAATAAGAGGTTATCGTTAGTAAGAATCGCAGTAAAGTAAGGGTTTAGGAAGATATAGCAGAATTAGATATATATAGTATTCTCTAAGGCGCTGAATACTAGAAAATAGCCGGTAGCAGCTCACTTTATAGTTACTATACTACTTGAGAATTATATAATATATCTGCGTAACTCTCGTAATCGATTTAGTATTAAGCTATTAAGTATTAAAGAGTATTTATATAATTAGAAGAGTAGTTAAAGAATATTAGTTATAAAGTTAAGGGTATATTATAAGGTTATTCCGTACCGAAGCCTCTATTATAACTTTCCTATATTAACGCTAGTAACCTCTTAATACTCCTACTAATTCTATCTACCTTTATAGAGAGAGTATTAATATCTATACGAAGAGACGTATTAACTAGAGCTAGAGTAATAGCTACTAAGTCTACTAGGCGCCCGATATACGATATAAGTAACTAATCTAGCTTATCTGCCTTATTACTAGTAATACTATCTTTCTCTTTAGAGCTATCTATTCTTACCTGTTTCTGAGGTCTTACTAAGCGACTAGATAATGCGATAGATACTATAGATACTAAATATAAGACTAGTCTATCGCTATTAATCTTACTAGCGCTATTAAAAGGGTCGCTCTTATCACTAGAATTAAGGTCTTTAGCTCTCCTTTCCTTCTTTACTCTCCTTTTCCTTAAAGCTAATAAGAACTAATTATCTCTCTACTATCTAGTATTCTCACTATTAGCTTCTGCTCAACTAGCTGCCTTCTTATTATCTTCCTTCTTCGACTCTATAGCTTAAATTATAGCTATCTATCGATTAATCGCATGCTTATACGAAGTCGGAGCTCTATCTTACTCTCTAGTCTTCTTAACTTAAAGCTAATCTACTCGTGAAGAAACCTAGCCTTTTATAACACGACCGAGAGTCTTATATTCAATACCTCTATATAGGTTTTTGAACGCCTTCGATACTACGTTCCAGAATACCTTATTTATAACCTTTCTAAAAGACTCCTCCTTCTTAATATATATACGTAAGAGTAGCGTTCGGTTCTCCTTTTCTTTCTATAACTTCGCAGTCGGCTTTATAGGTATATTAGACGTTAGTGTTTCCGATAGTACTTCTTCTGTACTCTATAGAGGCATATTATCTATAATAGGCGCAGGAGAAGGTAATAGAGCTTAATCGGACTATACTAGAGAGCTATAATAAGGTATAGGAGGTACAGGAGTTACGGGTAATCGTGCTTCGGGAGCTAGAGTTAGAGTATTTAGCAGATTATAGTTACTAATTCTGAAGCTTTACTAAGTATATAACTAAAGCTAATTATAGTCCATAATGTCGATTTGAGGTATATATAGTATCTCTAGCTTCCGTAATACTCTAGCTAATATTGAAATAGAAGTACGCTAAGCCTAATCTATACGACTTCAAAAACTATCTATAGTAGATAGTTTTCTGTTTATAGTAAACAGTTTTCCTCTATTAGTCCGGATATAACTACTATAAACGGAATAGGTTGAACTTTAGTAGAAATTAGGTAGCCCTACGACTAAACCCGTTTCTACTATACACAGCTAGGAAAACTGTATTTTCGAAAGTGTTTTTGACTGCGAAAACCCTCTATTGCCATCTGTAAGTGAAAAAAAACTCGAAGATATATCTACCTTTCTAATTGCAACAGTGCGGAGGCGTCAAAGAATGCACGGCAAGGGGAAGCAACGGCTACACCAAATGTGGTCACTAAGCAGAATCAGACCGGCCGGCTATCTATAGCTTCTATCCTCGGATCTTTTCAGCGGGTGTAGGAAGGGTGATGAAAAGGTGCTAGAGGACTCTGCAATTTCCTGTACTTTCCTTTTTAGGTTTCGCCGTTATGCTGCAGGAGCATGAGTTGGAGTAGTATAGCAGCAACATACCTCACGTCGTGGCTCATGCTACCACGTCACACATCAACAGATACGCTGTGGGAGTCTTGAACCAACGCTTTCTATACCCATGACTAAATGCGAGATGATCTCTGATATACGTGACCGCTTCATCGTGATCTTAATCCATGGCTCTCAGCCATGGTACATGTGTCACTACTCTCACTCACTGCTCGATCAGTTTACTATATGAACTCGAGTAAGATACTCGTTGCTAGCAGGTTAGCGTGGGAGACTTCACAGTACAGGAAAGCTTTCGCTACAGCATGCAAGAAACACGAGGATTACATACGTCCAATTTTCCACCATCAAAGCATATCACATCAAGCTCTTATCTCGAGATAATGTTATCTTGTGCTTCGAAATAAATGATGTTCTTGAGGAGCTCGCCTTGGCAGGTATTATTTACAGAAGGTGACCTGGCTTTTGGTGGTTATAATTATCCGCACACCAAAAATCTTCCCTTTCGGAAACGTCTTATAGAACGTTGAAGATACAGATCCGTTTGAAAACTAGATTAAATCATTGCTTTACTTCTTTCGAGTCAATCTATTCTTTCTAGCATAATCTCGATGAGACAATTGTATCATAACAGTATGTTGAAATAAGGGTCTTGTTTAGCTATTCCGCGTTCTCGCCTGTTTGGTATGCGGGTAATTACGAAGGTTACGACCACCGGGAGCCTGGCTATTAAAGATAATGAAACAACATCGGGACCTTCAGCTAAGATATCTAGACTCTAGACTATGACCATTAACCCCAGAATCATCAAAGACTTCTAGCCATTCAACAGGTGCTATATCATCATCCTTTCACCCCGCACGAAAGACCTTTCGTATCACAGGTATCTTCTCTCAGCGCATAGTATCTCAGTACCCACGATGATATCTCTCTCCACTTAAGCAAAGCCTTCAATGCTCGTACCTTAGAGAGGGCAAAGAGAGAATGCGCCGGTCACTTCATAGGGTACATGTTTCTGACACACGTATATTCTCTTTCACAAGTGTACGTACGAATTACCCTCTCATATTAGGTACGCGTGCGGGCCCGGTCGCTCAGCTATTGTAATACCCCAGATCTGGAAACGTCCTACCCTATGTAAGTCTGCTGTCACTAAGATCCCCAGTAACGAGTGAGTGAGTAACGTGATATCATCAGGCTAGATACAGACTTGCATCTCGCATTTATAAGCCGGATCTGGTCATGCGTTTTGCGTCTAGGTGCTATAAAGAGTATACCGAATTATCGAAACATGCAACTCAACAAGAAAGACGTTCACTGTATTTACAGCAAGCTAAGTAAACCGTGTATTGTTCATTCGCAATGATATTTCACACTCTCATACGTCGTAGTGATGGTGGTATTGTACAAACTGATCCACCCAATTTCCTAATGCCATGCCACAAAAGACAGTGTATGTGTAGAACCCCGAATCCCAGCCAGACTTTCCCAATGTACTACACAAAAGCCGTGAGACCGTGTCCATCTACCGACCCTTCTTCGAAACTCCAAAAGCACTAATGTCGTATACGGTTCTCCTCTCCTCTATGCGCACAAGTCAATCATGCGTCAACGCCTGAACTCTTGCCTTTGTCGTCCGGGGTATGAGTCCCGCTCATTTCAGTGTCAGCCGGTCCATCAGTCTTACCACCCCAAGACCAAGGCATCCAGCTCGCGCTTCCACTACTTCTTTGAATCTGTCTGCGAACCGTCTCAACTTCCTCAGCTCCGGACTCTGCCTCGATTTTCTCGAAATCGGCTTCGCTTTTCCGGGAAGTGAGGCCGCTCATGGAGCTTATGGGTCGTTCTTCCTGCTCGCTTCCGCTGCTACCATCGAAGAACATGCTGGGTACTTGACGAGGTGTGGAAGGTTTGACAGAGTGTCCTTGAAGGGCATTGGCTTCTTTATCTAGAGCTGAGAGTAGGATGGAAAGACGTTCGCGTTGGGCAGCGATGAAGGAAAGGCGCTCTTCGCCGCTAACAGAGGGCGGGATGAGCATGCCTGAGTTGGAAAGGTCTCGTGATTGGGAGCTGGCTGAGGCTGGATCGCGAGATGTGGCTGCGGTTACGGCTGATGCTAGGAGAGAATAGAAATCAGTCGCTGTGTTTGTGGCAGGCATTGTTGGGAATGCTGGCCGTGCAGAGGGTAGATTGAAGCGTGCAAGCAGGTTCTGGGTGTAGCTGAAGGTGGAGGGTGTGGCAGGTGGGGAGGGCTCCTGGGGAGGCAAACCAAGCAGATGTTGCTTGATGAGCTCGATGGCTTGCTTGAAGTATGTGTAGCCTGCGGCTTTGGCACGATCGTGGGCGGAGGATATGAAGTCGTCGATTGATCGTTCGTTTTCTTCTAGGAATGGGTGAACATGCGATTGATAGAGGACTTTTGCGCCTTGCGTCTGCGGTAGGATGAGGTAGAGGAGAAACCCTAGACGGAACCAGGCGTAGAATGGGATCCTGGAAGGACATACATTAGTCCCGTCATCTGCGACTGGGGGATCTACATACCAGAAGAGGATGAATCCGGTCCATGATTCAACGAAGAGGGCACATGCCAGCACGACCCAATACATAAGCCATGGTGTCAAAAGCGCAGGATCAGAGGTCCTGAGAGCTTTGTAGGAGGCGAACACAGGAAAGAGAAAGGTAGGAATCGAGCTGTTGATGAGAGGCGTCAGTATCATGCCACTCACTCCACTCCACTCTACTGTTGATGTGGAATCTGGGGTAAGGCAAGGTGAGGTAGGATGATCGCGGATGGCGGGGTTCATGACGGGATGGGACTCACGATAAGAGGTTTGCGAAAGTCGCGAAGAACATGATCGCACAGGTTGCTATGCGCTTGACGTGTAAAGGAAAGATAGTGAAATCCGTAGGGTAGGAAGTAGGGAAGACAATAGATAATCGTCCAGAGCAAGAGTATGCTTCTAGATGATCATGAATGAAATATTGAAGTATGGGGAAGAAGTCAGTCAGTTCAGTCAGAGGAGGGCGAGTCAAGTGAGGCATGAGCCTGCCGGGCTTATCCTTATCGGGTGTGCCTTTGAGCTTCAAATCTAGTCTCGTGCACCAAGTATTTGTGTTTGTACTTGTATTTGCATTTATACCTCGAATAGCCGTCTGCCCGTTCCATTATTCATTTCACTGATCATGATTCACCTAATTTGTCTTGTTGAAAAAGGCTGCGCAATTACTGTAATCATGTTCGTCTCTTCGGCTTCGGGGATCCAGAGTTGAGTAAGTACCTAGGTAGGTAGGTAGGTAGGTAGGTAGGTAGGTAGGTAGGTACCTTACAGATGGATGGTTAGGACCATTCTATCTACCTCGGTACCTAGATAGATACAATATATACCTATGCAGCAAGATCAATCGGATTCCATGTCATCCTACAATATATATGCTATGCCATGCAATGACACTGGACCAACAACTTCATTTCGGTCCATTCCATGCCTACCGGTCAGCTGCAGCAAACCCTCTGCCCTTCCCCAAGAGTGCCGCCTGCGAAGCCGGATGCTCAGAACCCAAACCCTGCAAATGCCCAGGAGTCGGAACCTTCAACATCCAACGCATCATGCCCTCCTCTCCCTGGCATCACCATACAAATTGTCGAGTAGTATCAGACCACAGCGCGGCCTAAGTACGGAGAGGCAAGAAAGTAATGCAAGACAGTAATGCAAGGTAACTGACAAGCCGCTGCAGTATCTGTCTCTGCTCCCGATGCATGCATGCTACGAAGAGAATGGCTTCGCACTTTCCTACACTTCGTAGAATCTCGCTGAATATGTTCTACTGACTACAGTACTACTAAATTAAACAAAAGTCACCATAACCAGCATAATCCCATCTCTAAACAAATCACATACCGACTAGGTACATATTATACCTACACACCGCCATCATGTGCATAGTCATCGCTACTACTGCCCACCCCTCTTACGCTCTAATCATCATCGACAATCGCGATGAGTTCATAACTCGACCAACGAGCAGACCTCACTGGTGGACTTCTAACCATCAAGAGATACTATCCGCGCGAGACCTACAAAGAGCAGAACAAGGCACTTGGCTGGGAATCACGAAGACAGGCAACTTTGCCGTCCTGACGAATTACCGAGAGACGGATACGAACGATGCAGAACATCCCATACAGGGAACGAGAAGCAGAGGCGGGATGGTCACAGCTTGGTTGACAGCCGCCGGGGATGAAAGTACACATGAGTTCGTGCAACGTTTAATGGCTGCTGATGGGGTCAAGGGTGTTGGGGGCTTCTCTCTTCTGTGTGGGAAGTTGAGGAAACGAAGGGACATGAACAAGGAACTGGAACCACTCGCGATCATATCCAACCGGTGCGAGAAGCTCGGGAATGTCCCATGGATTGCAGAGAGGCGAGGTGAGGTCTACGGCCTCAGTAATACATCCTTCGACGATCCTGATGTGTGGCCGAAGGTTCAGCTGGGCCGAGATATGGTTCTTCAAGCTGTCGAGGAAGTTGTGGATGCTGGTTTGGGAGAAGAAGTTCTGGTCAGTAGGTTATTCGCTATTCTTGATAGCGATACCCTCCCAGAAAATGACGGGAGAGAGTTTGAGGAGTACATTTACGAGCTGCGTAAATCCATATTCATCCCATCAATCGGATCAGAAACACCGCTCCAAGGAACACCAAAAGCAGACGTCATAGCAGCAGCTGATGTACATACCAATGGCGTCACTAATGGAGCTCCTCTTGCAAAGATAGACGTCCTCGAGTTAAAAGGAGAAGAAAGATCGGATCCGGTCACTACCGCTGCTATGACTGGGATCTACGGCACACAAAGACAGACCATCATTCTGGTAGATTGGGATGGGAGAGTTACATTCAGAGAAAGATCTCTTTGGGATGCAAAGGGAAATCCTACACAGAGGGGCAAGGGGGATATGAAATTTGATTTTGACATTGAGGGCTGGAATGGTGAAAGTAAGGGTAACGAAGTCTACCCTCATGCTCTTCTTTAGATAACTAATAAATAGTAGCGACCTGAAAGGCTTACGGTACTCTGGGACCTTGGAGTTCTGAGCTCGCACAATGCATGCAATCTTGAATCGTATCTTGTTAGAAATCTGCCCCATATACAATGAGATTATCGTGCGTGCACGCATATTTGAATTTGGTAAAGCTGCAATTGAGACGGGTCGTTGGCATGTATTTGAAGATGAACTCTAGGAGTTGCCAGTCCTCAGCCCATCCTTCCATTGGCTCTCGAAGCGAGGCGCCAGGTGTGGACTCGCTTCGAGTAGCTTTGTTTTCTTCCAAACCCACCCTCTTGATATACAATTCTTTTCATAAAGCTCTTCTCTTTCGAACATCAACAACAGCTTTTCACGACGAGAAAGTTGCTGTTCACCAGCAGTTGATGTACCTTCTTTCGAGACGCTAGACACGCCAAGTGATGGAACCAGAAAGGTTTAGCGCGGTTGCGCTGACGTTGTCCCCCACCATGTTCACTTTTCGTCAACACTATCTCCCTGCTCAATTGCAACTCCACCATCAGTACCGCGCGCCTCGATCTGCTTCTCTCATACTTGAGCTCAGTGCTATTGCAAGATCTCCAGGCTCAAGAGCGAGTTTCCAATCGTTTGCGTTACCTCCTTCGCCGGCTCCCCTTCCAAGCCACTCTTCCAGTCCAGCTCAGATCGAGCTCAAAGTCGAATTTGAGAAAAGAGAGCCAGGAGTCAGATATCCTTTGGTAATTTAATCCCCTTGCGCACCTTTCAACCCCATACGAGACTCTGATTCTGACCTGTCTCTCAGACAGCTTGTAGCAACAATTTTACAGATCGCAGAGCGACCATGCCAGCACCAAGGGCACATTCATGGGCCGAGGAGCTGAGAAATCAGCAGAATCGCCGCCATTCCATTATTCCTCCTGTCCCTGCAATTCCCGCAATGTACAGTAATGCAAATCTGGCTCGTCCATCTCCGCCTGCTCCCTTGCGCAGCATGGATCCTCGATGGGGCCCTCGTGCCCACACTCCCACCACAAGCCACCATTATGACAACCTCGGTGGAGGCGATGACTCAGCTTCTGCAAGCAGCATCGATAGCGATGAAGGTGAGGGTAAGGGTGATCTTTACCATAAAGCGCTTGCGGTACCACGCCGAGTCGCTCCATCCCGTCAAAACCAACCCCGTCGTCAGATCCAAGCCACTGGTCGAGATACACATTCTCGTAAAATTTCTCCTTCTCTTCCACTCACTCATTCTGCGCAACCCACTGGTCGAAACACACCTTCTCTTCCACTGAGTCAACCTGCGGAATTCAATGGAGAGATTTCTACCTCGACCACAGACACGTACGATGACAACACTGAAGACCTTTATAGCACCTCTCCTGTTACCAATCGTCGAGCCACCCCACAGACCAGCTTTAGCGAAGGCATCGCCACCTCTGCGGTCGACACTACCGATACCAATGATAGCGATCCAGAGGGTCTATATAACGCGTCGCCAGTTCGCAAGGCTCGAGTTATGCAATCTTCCGGCTTTAAATCATCCCGAGACCTGACACACACCCCACCTGATATCTCTAGAGCCCAACCACAACCTTATGTCCCTAGAGACCAGCGTGAATACATGCCGGTTCCTCGAAAT
The DNA here is from genome assembly GCA_900074885.1 of Rhynchosporium graminicola. NCBI lineage: Eukaryota > Fungi > Ascomycota > Leotiomycetes > Helotiales > Ploettnerulaceae > Rhynchosporium > Rhynchosporium graminicola. The sequence goes on from FJUW01000003.1 coordinate 547,842, forward strand.
ATGTCGGAGCCTCTACCTTCTACAACGAAGGACTTCTTTGGTGACCATACCAACTCGGATAAAAATAGAGAAGCTGACTTCAATGAATCTTCTGCCACCATTGGCCAAGTCGATCGCTACTTCACTGGAATGAGTAACAGTGCATTTGATGAAGATAGTGACGGTTCCGACCTCACCACCGAACGACCCAAAGATCCAGTTGGTAGCTTGAAGGCAGGCAATTCGAATGACAAGGCATCCAAGAAACTGCTCTTCTTTAGCAAGACCTCACATTCTTCCCCAAAACCCGCCAACAAGCCCCAAGTACAACCCAAGAAGTCTCTTGGTCATCAAGGTTCGTCGCTGTTCGACCTCAGGAAGGCATCTGCGAAGAATTCCTCTCAATACTCGTTGGGCCGTGCTTCTTCTCCTTTGGATTCATCTCCCACAAAGTTGAGAGGGTTTGCATATGAGAGCATGGCTCCTGCTGTCGCTCCTGCCATTGTTGTAAAGAGCAACAAATTTCGGAGCGACGACCGACCATCTTCTCGCGGACCCAAAGCTTCCAGATCTTTGTTCAACCTTAGAGAGAAGGCGCGAACTCCGGCTCCGGCTCCAGCTATCATATCTGGACCTACGAATGTAAAGCATGTCTATGGATTTGGTACCACTTTTGAAAAGGCCACGGGTAGAGATACTCCAGTATCCAGAAATGGTTTGAACTGGTCCGGAACAATCCCCGAGCTTGATGTCTCACCACCACGTCGACCCAGGGCCCCTAGCGCAGTTCACACGAGCCAGCGGGGAACAGCAGCAAGCAGAGCCAGATTTTCACCCACTGAGCCCAACTTCGCTACTGATGAAGGCGCGGGTTCCGAAGACAACAGTTCACCTGCAACTGGTGGAAAGAGCACACTTCAAAGACAGGAACCGGGTACGTCCAGGTCGTCCTCAGCTGTTCACTTCAGCGAGGGTGTCACAACACAAAAATTCGCTAAGTCATCCACTTCAGCTGAGAGCAGAGGCCTTTTTACACCAATTGAACCTAAAAGCCTGAGAGTTGATGGTGTAGCTTTTGACATTCTCAATCCGCGTCGTCCTCCTATCAAGAAAGGGGCAGCTCCTACACCAAGTATCACCAAGTCTTCCACGTCTGCGAAGATCGGTGCTAGAGACCCAAAACCAAGCATGGCCAAGTCTTCTACCTCTGGCCAGGTCGATGGTCGAACATCGGCCTTTGGTTGGTCTAAACGCTCGACTCCGGCGCCGAAAGGTGGACTTTATATTGGTGTGCCTACTGGTGTGGTTCAAATGGGCGGTAGTGGAACTGTTCTTGCGAGCGTTATGGGACAATCAACTCCAAACCTGGTCCCTCCAGCTTCAGCTTCGGTCAATCGTGCTCGTGAGGCTTCCAATATTGCACTATGCGACCTCGTCAATACTTATGGAAATGTCAGCCTTGGACAGGATGCAGCTCAGCAATCGACCTCTTCTCTATATCATCCATCCGAACCAGCCAGATCATCAACTCCTGCCCCTGATAGAGGCCGGACTCCAGAGCCAGCTTCGCGATCCAGAAACCCGTTCATGAGAGCTCCACCAAGCACAATGGCCATTGGCACGCCCTATGGTGCTGTTCATACTAGAGGTGAAGGTACTGCTTTCGAAGAGGTGAAGGTTAGGTCTACTCCGACTGCCAGTGGCACCCAAGGACCGAAAAACAGGGCTTCTCCAAGACGCTACCAATCGATGCAAGACATCAGAGGCGGCAATACTTCTTCGCCCACCCGTATTCCTTCTCCAGTCGATGAGAGTCCTCAAGGTCGCAACTTCACGCCTCCCTTGTTGCCATCGCAGAAGAAAGAAGTACGTAGATTCCAGTGGCTGCCGAAGTTTCTAATTCCGAAATCAGAACATCGTTCCTGCTAAAGCTCATCGTCTGCTTGGTACTATTTCGCTAGCCCGTGTTCAGACAAAGCCTAGCAATCTCCCGGTTCCGAAGTCAAGAACTTTTGGCAAGCTTTCCTCTCTGTCTTCCTCGTTCGGCCGCTCTGTAGTCAACTTGGGAACTCGCAATCAATCAACCACCTCATTCAAAGCTGCCTCGACCACTTCTCTGCACGCCGAACCTACAACCTCTGTTTCAAACACCACAGCCACTGCCGTACCTGTCACCCACAACGATGTAACTCTCATCTACGATCCCCCTGAAGGCGACAACTGGGCTGGAATGTTCGGAACTCTAAAAGACACATTCCTCAACGAGATGAAGGATGTCACATTAGCCGATCCCATCCAAATGCAGCGTTTCCAAAATCGAGCTGAGAGCGAGAAGAAAAAGAAGAAAGACAAAGGACGAGATGATGAGGATGCTGGCACGGTTGGAATTGATAATTTGTTGAGCGAGGAGGATGAGAGGTTCAAGCGGGTTTTTGCGGTTATGGAAGCACGGGCTGTTACGCAGAGGGCTAGGGAGAGTTTGTGGAGATTCCAAGAACGATTTGCTAATATTCACCACTTGCCTTACTTGCTTCCTGCGAGCTGTAAGCCTGAGGAGACTGGTGGTTTCATGGCGAGAGTTAGGGAGGCTCTTGGACGGAAGGAGTGAGGGGATGGAGTTTTCGTGTTTTTTTTCCCTTTTTTTTCCCTTTCTTTTCCTTTGTGTGTTTTCATTTCGTTTCTGCTCTTCTTTTACGATGACGGATGGACCTTTTATGATGTCACGAAATGGGACGACGATATTGACGGTTTATGATGGATGGATGGATGGATGGACGGCATGATGACATTTTCCCTTTTTGTAAAGAGTAGATACCCCACTGGCACAGCGAGCGTGAGATGTAGGAATAAAAATGAAATCTTTAAATTTGAAATCATTCACAATGACATGGAAATGCGGATATAGTGTTCCTCGGGATAGGTAAAGCTTTCCTCCTTTTACGAGATCATCATTAAGTAGATGTCGAGAAGGTAAAGGTATGATATGTCAGGGGGACTTGAATAGATATATATAAGATATTAGGGCTTTAGTCTTAGTTTTCAATTACTATAATCTTTATTAAAAAGGTGAATGCAACTTATCTAGGTAGCTGAGCTAGTTAGCTTCCTTGAAGTATTCACGCAAGAAATAGAAATCGATATAGCTAGGCTACAGTAGCAGGGCTGTAGCATTAGATAGGCTGGATAGAATACCTTATACCCTTTTCGAATATCTCTCGCAGGTAATAATATTAGATGTGAGCTAGGAGAATCATAGATACATATCCGGTATAGATCCTAGCACGGGAAAAGCTTCGGCAAGAGGATTATGAACTTGTGCGGTATGCAGAGACTTCGAGAACGAGGACCCGGTACCGCAAGAGCTCGATATCGGATATTATAGGATTGCGCGTGCCTGATAAGATTGTATTGTGTTATCTGAGGTAACGATTCAGGAGGATATAGGTAGTTATGAGAACTTGACAGGTTAAGATAGTTCGTTATTAAGATAGATATATATATATATATATGATTTTATAATATACTACCGTCTAAGGGTGAAGGGTTTGATGAGTTAGACACTTGCTGTTAAGTAGACTAGTCAGACTGACTGTGTTGGTTCTATTTAGGACTCCACTGATCCCTTGAAAAGATGCTAGAGATCTTATGTTTGATTTTATTCTATTGTCCCTTCTTCTGATGTTGATTTCGAGCTAGGCTTAAGCTTCGACGAGTTCGATGGAACCTTCTGTAATATCTTGCTTATAAACTATCTATCTATCTATCAGATAGAGTCTCAACGACCTACCTAGCTTAATATTCCTGTGAATAGGAGAGCATTAGAATACACATATAATCGATCATCGTTATCAACACAAAGATCCAGATCAAGCAAGCGAAGTAACCCAAGGAACGTACAAGTCAAGTCAAGTCAAGTTACATAACTTGAAAAAGATACAGAGCTCCCGACTCTAGCTTCCCCTCTCTACACTTTGAAAATCCAAGTATGAAAATAGGGCAAGTAACCAAGTGGAAAGAGAGCACTTTGCATATGATAAGTCTGGGAGGCACTGATCCAATTTCATTATACCCCCTGTCTCGAAGTAGACTTATTTATATTCCGAAGCTAAGCGAAGATTAGAGAGATGGAAGGCAAACGAATAACCTATGATTTAGTACTTAGACTAGAGTGCTGCACACACACTCGATGATCTATTCTTTAATTCGCGAAGAATCATTCAGTAACGTACATTTCATGCGCAAGAAAATGTTTCTTGGCTACAGCAAAGGAAAGGCATTTCCTCCTGGCAAGGTTGTAGCGTGGTATATTTAGCGTTTGCAAGGAGTGGGAATCTTAATGTGAAGAAGGATTTGACTTAGCAAAGAATGTTTCCAAACTTACTCTTTTCATCGAAGCCTGGATCACAGCTTCTAGTGATCAGAAAGAAGATTAAAGTCGGGAGGATGGGATAGTGCACATTAGAACAAGCACTTCAAAAACATCAAGAAAATTCGTCTCTCATTAATCACCACCCCACTCCAATCCTCTATATCCTACCAAATCGTCCCATCCAATCTATACCTTCCCAACCTTCCTAATACGAATATAAATGAATACCAAGAATATGAAAACCCTCCCATGCCACCCCTGTAGAAATCTTGAATGCAGCTAGCCATGTCACTCAAATCCAAAAGAAATATTGCAAGCTGAAGCTTGGACTACCCGGGCCTCCTGTTTCCATATAAGTTCGCCGTTGCAGTGAAGCTTTGATCCAAGCCTGGTCTAATCCAACAGACGAAATAAGAAACACGAGACTGTCGAAGAAGTACGGTTCAAACCCGATCCGTATATCCTGACGCCCGCCTTCGAATGAACCTGCCTTACTGCAAGATCAATCGCATCAAAATACGAACGAGATCGCGTATGCAAGATATCTTAAGTAAGAGTCTTAAGCATAGCTCTTACCAATTTTGGCGGCGGCACTAAAACACGCTCAAGTCAGCCACAATATTCAAAAAAGTATCCCTTGGAGGGCAGATAACCCACCATCGGGAATTCTAAATACCTTGAAAGTATCTAGGTATAGTATTTAGGCACGCTGATAGCCATCCTACCTTTTTTATCCTTCTCAATCCGTACACCTCCTTCCGGCTCTACGATCCGCTCTCTACGGACCAAAGTGACCTCCTCATTTGTTCTCTCGTACCCATCGCGATCGTACAGGATGAGCTCGCTCTCTGAAGTCCGGCCATGTCCGCGGATGCGGTCTGCTTTGCGGAGTTCACGCTCGGCACGTTTCTCGGCGCGGAGAGCTTCCTTTTCGGCTTCAAGGGCTTTGATCTCTGCACGAATGGATCGCTCGTCTTTTCGGTGGTCGTGAGGACGGACGGCGAGTGCCATGGATCCGACAGGAGGACCAGATTCGTACACTTCGCGTCTTTCGTAAATTTCTTCGCGTGGACCAGGTCCAGTATTGATGATGACTGGGTCGGGGTGGTACTGGCTATGGTGATCCTGGTGATGGTGGTGTGGTGTGCCAGTGTGCTCGACAATCTTTGTATCCTGGACGATTTGAACGGGAGGGGCTGGGGGCGGAGTTGGCGTGAAGTTTGATTGCGGAGGAGGTGGAGGAGGCACAGTGAAGACTTCATGTCGTTCTTCGATGACCGTACCGGCTTCAGAACGAGCGCCTGATATTTGCGCTTCTGGACCAATGAGATATGTTGTTAGAGTCGTTTCTTTCTCTTTTACGGCTAGAGCAGACCGGTATTAGGCCAAAGCATAGAAAGCAATTGACGGTACGAAAGCTCACTCAAACTGGGGACACTCACTTTCTGAATTTCTGAAATCCTCGCTCAATTTGATCACCTCGTCAATATTTTCCCGGCCCAGAGCCTTCTGAATGATGATCGTATCGCCCTGTGTTGTCAGCTTGGCCCGAACTCATGGTTGGATAAGCCATACCTCTTCCTCGAATGGATATCCCAATTCAATGATAGCTTTCTTGTGTACAAGTCTGGCGGGCATTCTTGTCTTCCCCTTCTTCGGAAACTCGCTTCTCACACTGATTGTTGTTTCCTCGCTACTAGACGAGCTAGTACTGCTGCTTCTGACGCTCCCCCTAACACTGTGGCTTGCCCTACTTTCCTTGCTTCGCGCCCTGCTTTCCTTGCTTCGCCTTCTCCGTCTGATGATTTCCCTCTCTCGGACTCGTTCGGGATATCCTCTGAATGATTCGTCCCCGTAATAGTCCGGCTCAGCGATTTCGATATCCTCATATTCTCTCTCACGAAACCCTCTTGGTGGTGGAAGTCCTCTCGATCGGGGTAGTGGAATAGGAGTCAACGGCGGTGGAAGCGGAGCTCGTAGTTCATCTCTTTCCCGATATCTCGCAGGAGGGCCGTACTCCTCCCTCTCTCCAAAGCGAGCCAGGGGCTTTCGGTCGAATGTATCCAAACTCGACTGTCTCCTCAAGAAAGCCGGTCTGTTTCCTCCACGTCGAATAGGTGGATCTGGGTCGATGAAGTCGCGCTCCCTTTCTCTCTCCTTCTCGATTGTGATACTATGTCCTCTATCACGACCAAAAGCTCGTTCTGGTGCTCGCCTTGGTCCATCGTCGTAGTATTCTCGGCTATCGTATCGATCCTCCTCAAAGCCTCTCGGTCCTCGTCGCTCGTAAATCTCGTCTACGGATCGTTCTCTGGCTCTTCCTCCGCTGGGAGCACGCAGGAAGCCAGAATCTCGCTCCTCGAATCGATCGCGTTCACCGTATGCAGGACCGGAGGGCCCTCCAGCAAAGCGTGCACGGTCTCGCTCTTGTGCGAAGCGTTCGCTGTCCCATCGCTGTCCACCACCTCCGCCCCCACCACGGCCGCCATATGGGAGGTCGGGACCCGAAGAGCGATAGGGATCGCGGGACATGGTGTAGGAACTCTGCCTTAAGATCTGCGAGTCGGTTGGTCGATGTGACTTGGTGATATGCGTGGATGTTTGCCTTGATGACGGCAACTGTGTGAAGAGGTATTTTGATTCGTACCCCGCTACGGACTCTTGCGTGCAGACTTGCAATATGCTTGTGGGTGTTTCACGATCTGATTTAAATGCGGGAAACGTGATAGATATGTTCGTAAATGGAGGAGGCTGGTCTTGTAAAGAAGCCGGGGATGTTCTGTCGTAGTGAAGAGTGTATAGAGACTTGGTGTAAGGGTGTTAAAGGAGGAAGGATGGATCCAGAAACCGGAACTCGAGTGACTGGAAAGTGGGTTTTGCAGGGGTACAAGGGTCGTTGCACCATGCAATTGGGCAGTTTGGGCAGCCACGGCCTGAAACAACGCGAGATGCCATCCACGTGAGTAGAGTCGAATATCTTGCCATGACCTAGGTACTTCCGTACTTTCGTATTGACACGTATATTTCTCACCCAGCTTGTAAGTTCCTTAGATATAGAGTAGGTTAATTTTATCGGCTATAAAATATCGCTTTTTCCCATCTATTTTCTTCGCCCTAAGAAGAGACGACCTTTGAACTGCAATACCAGTCAGTGCAAGAGCATTCCCGGAACACAAATGACGGTACTCTCAACCCAGGATGCTCCCAGACCGCCTCAAGTGCCTGGTGACGTAGCAGACGCCCAACAGGGATCTCCAAGTCCCGAGGGGTAGAAAGAGGTTTGATGACTCCTCGGGCTCATATCTTCTTCATCTTATTACCCGATTTACTACGGATCTAGCTAGGTATGGACCTGGACCATGGTATGAGACCGGGACGGACATGTCAAAGGGACTCGGTTCGGGCAGTGCCAGCGGTTACTGGCGCCCGAGATGGAGTTCGTTGGGTATCAACGGGTAAGGCAAGGAAGGCATGGAGCGGGCCGAGCTGGTCTGTCTGTCAAGACCCAAATTTGACTTGGCTTGGAGGGGACCAGACGGGACTGGGGAACAGGGACTTTGTAGATATGAAGAAATTGCATCCCGAAGGTAGGGTACATGTGCTTTGTTGCGCATTCGTCGTTCATGGAAGCAAGAGGGAAGAGGAGAGAAGTAAAAGGGCAAAGAGACGAAAATCCGAGATATCGGTTGTGGTAAAGTATCTGGATTCTCGATTCCCGTAGACGTTATCAGTGCCCCTTCTAGTAATTTTACCCGCCGTTCCTGACTCCGATATGTACCAAAACCCTGAATCTTTGACCGCTATGCCTGTCCTCGAGATTGCCGAGTACGCCTTCAACCAGTAAAATAGCTTTCTATATGCTCCATCCAACTGTCGTTCTCCACGAGATCCCCAATACTCCAGGCGAATATCCAAACGATCTCTACTTGCCCTTTCTGCTCTTGAGATACTCTCTCAACGCCTCATGCTTCGTAACAAAAAACACCATTTTCGGATCACTCTTCCAAACCAACACTCCATTCTCGTCCGCATACTTCGCACACTCCTCGTACTCCTTCCTGCTCTCAAACTCCTTGAACAGAAATCCTAATGTAGCTTTCATCCTCTCATTCTCAATCTGCCATAATCGGATCTGATCTACCACTGTAGGAGGCAGAACTGGATTTCCATGCACGGCAGCTGTTTTCACTAGTTGTGGATGGGCATGTGTACCTAGGTAGGAGATAATTTGATCAGATGTGATACCGTGAGAGATGGCATTGGCGACTGATCTTCGCGTTACACGACCCGTGACCATGTTGGGATACCGGACGCCAAGACGAGTGAAAAGCGCTAGGACGGCTATTTGGAGAGGAGAGTTGGTGTACGCGTAAAGCCTGTAGTTAGTCTCTATGATGATGAAGCCCTTCGATCCGCTAGCCGCAGTGAGAGCGGCTTCGAACCCAGCAGATACGCTTCGGAGTGCACTCGCATCGGAAGTGAGAGTCGTAGCCAGTCGTGTGGGGTAGAATTGGCCAGGTGCCATAGGCGGAACGTAGACTAGACCAAAATCCACGAGATATTGCAGCATCTGCCGTTGGGTTTTCGAGAGTGTGGAAGTGCTGTAAGCTCGACTCAGTTCGAGAGAGCCTAGCATGAACAGGAACGAGAGGACGTCAACGGAGTCTAAACCCATCTAAAAACGTCAGCTTTTACAACCAGAACTGTGTAGACCACTAACATGTTCCGAGTTCTCAATCCAAAGTAAAAGCATCGTCCAGACTTGGGCATTGACTTCCTGCAGCAGAAACGAGAATCCAGCCTGTGTAATTCCTCCACCCTCCCGTCTGCCAGTGGTAACCAATTTTCCTTCTTCCAATAACCTCCTGACAGAAGACGTAGGTCCGCCATCACCCTGTCGCGCATTATCTCCAACACTATTGACAACATAATGCAATATGCCTTCCCATTGATCCCTTGCAAATTTATCAAGAAACTCGGTATCCAGTCCCTTAACAGGCGATTCGTGAGACGGCACACCAAAAGACTGATGGTCGCCTCCTCCTGTCAAAGCCAGCCTCAGGGATGCGCCAAAGTTCTTCGTCAAAGTCGCAGATCGAGGTACGTCTTTAGATGGTACGGTGATAGTTATTATATGTAGTCGAGATAGCAGTGCCAATGCATGATCTCTTTCTCTGCGAACATATTAGCATAGCTCGCTCCGGCAGACTTGAAAGTCGGACTTTGCGCTTCCTGGATGTATCCAGAGATCGATGTCGGAAAGCTTTAAAGGCTTGCTCATATAGAGCATAGCCATAACAAAAGTCTTGGCTATAGCATGTTAGTTAACTTCTCGTACGCAGCAAGTGGACCATACCCAAATGTGGCAGCATGCGCCTGAAGATGGCGAGAGCTGTTGATGGTTCTTGATAAAGCCTTCGGAATGTCGTACCTGGAAGTCTTTCCAGGTACTCGAAAGAAGCAAGCGATGAGACAGACATTTTAAAAAGGTCAGTATTTCAGGTTCTACGTGGTTACCTATTGATCATTGCTTTTGAATGTGAATGAGGTACAACATAGGTTATTCTTTCGGAGCCTTGCGACGCAGCCTGGTCCAAAGGGAGTGGGTTTTGAGGGGTCCGTGCGTAAGCTATCCGTACCGTGAGTGGAGCTTCGTTGTTCTAACTTCTTTCATGTTTTGACGAAGAATCAATTATTAAAGATGACAGCTTGGAGATTTGTCAGATCTGTAAGTAAATATCTAGCTCGGATTAAAGTCAATATTCTGATCATTCTTACAGGTATGGAAGTCTTTCCAAGCAGAGTCAGGCCTGGAACCGAGGTTAGATATCATTTTATATTTACAGCCCAAAGTTTTGCACGCGTTTTGTTACGTTGATCTTACTGCTTATTCTTGTTTACGTCTTGAATTGAGTTTTGGGCCATACGGAATTTGGGAGAAGACTTCCATATATACATAGATATAGTCATAGTTGCATATTTCATTCATTGCATCATCCGCGAAAGAGTGTGCTAACTCCTGTTCACGTAGATTATTCGGTGAAAATGTGAGTATTACTGATGACTTTTAATATGACACTTGGCATAGCTTGCTTCTCAATATTTTCTGATCAATTTTTAGCTGCGTGTAACAGCTGCTGAACCGGGCCGGGTCGATTTCGAGCTGGATATCAAGAAGGAACATACGGTAAAAGCTCCCACGATTCTAATCATGCTATTTTCTAAGCGCACGTAGAACCGTCTCAACATCATCCATGGTGGCACTATAGCGAGTATGGGTGAGTGGGTCTATTTAGATCCAATGTTCCGTACTGATGTCGTCGTAGTTGACCTTGGAGGATCACTAGCCGTAGCATCACGAGGACTTTATGCAACAGGTGTATCCACCGATCTGAATGGTGACATCTGCCAAACACGAAGCTAAGACATGACTGATCTCTCCCTATAGTCACATACCTCAATTCCGGAGGTCAAGTCGGAGATATACTAAAAGCAGTAGTGAAGTGTGATAAGTGTAACCTTCATCCAAGACCACCAATTCTGAAAATGTGCTAACAATATGCTAGTCGGCAAGACACTGGCGTACACGTCAATTGAATTCACCAATGCAAAGGGTCAGATAGCAGCGAGAGGAAGTCACACAAAGCAAGTACCGAGTCTTCATCAAGCATGTGAATGCCAATGGCTAATTGGGCCTCTAGATATGTCGCTTTAGCGTGGAAGCATCCCGAGAATATCGTTGAGACGTTGTCGCCTCACGAGAGGAAGTGAGCTATAGACACACAGACAACTCACGAGACCGGGCTTCTACTAGGATCTGTACTATCAAGTTGGAGATCCGATACGTAGAAGGATCATAGAATTTTCATCCTCTCCCTGACTTCAGAGCTCAGGATTTTCAAACCCGACTTAAAGAGTAACTACTTATGAAGTCCGCCAACCGATGAACATGGACCGTAAGCGTAGACTTATCGTTTCCGTCTCGAGTCCTCGCAAAAGGTCACAAGCCATGTCAACCACCCAATCTTATTGCCTCGCTTTCCTTTGTGTACATCAGAAACTCAACTGCTGTGCTGGTATTGTACAATGTTACACAGCTCATACAAGCTTCGGGCATACCGGGTGCAGTATATGACTGTGTTTCCAGCACGATAAGCTCGAGACAACTTTCGTAAAAACACGCAGTATTGTACATGTTGTAATATGACGACTCTGAGAAGTTTGCATGTGGTTCTCATATGGACTCAAGTCCACCTCGACCCTGGTTTTTAAGTCAATATCATGGTGGAGCAGCTAAAATCCAGCGACCGCAAAACATGTGAGTGATTCGATTTGAAAGACAAATAGTTTCTAAAGAAGCAAGCAGGTCTGGAAGCAGGTCTTCCAGGTTCTTTTCGGTATAAACTCTATGGAAACATAGAAATATCATAATATCACAATTATATCACAAGACAGGGCTGGGGGAAATAGCTCCGGTAGCAAATGCGGGGGTGGGGAAGGCGGCGCGGCGCTCCTTCGGCGGCTTCATGTCGAGATCTGTCTGCCACATGACACAAAGTATTGTTTTGAAGTTGGTCACCACAGTATCTACAAAAATCATTGGTTGGATTACCATATATGTTTTACACCGTCTAGAAGTGGGAAACCACGAGATGGGAAGAAAAGTCAATCATGGTTTGAGTTGCCGACCTGCGTTCATCCTTCTGCTCGACCTATGAGCGAAATGCTTCGGTAGTCTGGAATGGCTGTTCACAGGTTCCCAGGGGCGTACAACAAGCCTTTGTGGGGACGAAGATGCCTATCAAATACTATATGTAACCAGTTGAAGAAGAGCGTAACGTTCTCGCTGCAGCTATCCCCGCCCGAATTTACTACATACATGAACATTATTAGCCTTCATCGTACATTGTGCCACCGCATCTTCTAGTCTCCCCTCAACATACCACTCGAACCAACCCAACATCAGAACAATGACAGCAGATTTCGCTTCCACGAATCAGGGGCGTGGCAGGCTGTGCCGGGTTGTGGGCATGGTTTGCGTAAATTCGCCTCGGCCGGATCAGGTCATGCACGTATCGTGATGCTATTACTTTGCTTGGTTCGGGATAGAGAAGCGCGGCTTTGGGTTTATATACATTGCTTGTGTCCTGCACGGGCTGGGGCGAAGAGCCGTATATGACGGGAGTGAGACTGCTTGGGTAATCTCATCTTACCTAACCTCATTTTCACGACTCACTCGCAGTGGTGCTGACACTGCGAAGGGCTGGATTATTAAGTACTTTGCCCGCTCAGGCTCATTTTTGATTTGGTGACTTCCGGGTCGTCAGGAAAAGATCCAAAATGTATCAAGCCAAGAATGTGTATTTCATCTGTTCATTCGCCGCCATTGGTAGGCTTTCCAGCCCACCTAGAGTGATATCACGATGAAGTCTACTAACACTACCAGGCGGTGGACTGTTTGGTTTCGATATCTCGAGTATGTCAGGCGTATTAGGTACGCAGGCATACAAGCGTTATTTTGGCGGTCCCAAATCCTACAGGCAAGGAGGCATAACATGCGCCATGCCATTTGGATCTCTCGTTGGAGCTCTGGCATCATCATTTATCGCCGACAAGTATTCTCGTCGGACGAGTATACAGATCGCATCGATATTCTGGATCATTGGTTCAATGTTGGTGTCTGTTTCCCGCTCCATCAGATCTCTCTGACGTATTCATCCAGTATTCAGTGTCTATCAATCAATATCGGAATGTTAGTCGTTGGTCGTGTCATCGCTGGCATTTGCGTCGGCATCGCATCCTCGATATGTCCTGTCTACCAAGCAGAAATCGCACCGAAGGAGATCAGAGGCCGCGTTGTCAGTCTCCAGCAATGGGCTATTACTTGGGGCATCCTCATCCAGTACTTCATTCAATATGGCGCATCGCACGTAGGAGGTGGATCGGACAACCCCAACCAGCCAACTTCAGCTTTTAGGATTCCGTGGGGTGTTCAGATTGTGCCAGCTGTCATCCTATTTTTCGGAATGTTCTTCCTTCCTAAATCGCCGAGATGGCTGGCTTCGAAGGATAGGTGGGAGGAAGCTATTCAGGTAATGGCTGATCTCCACGGAGGTGGAGATGTTAATCATCCGAAAGTGTTGGCTGAGTATCAAGGTATGTGACATTGAACTTGATTCTCATAATTCTTGGTTCTGGAGTACTCTATCACTCTTGATATTGATCTTGGTCTTCTTCTTGGTCTTGACCTCCGCAGTCCTGAGATCAGACAGAAAATGGCTAGAGATGGGTTCAGGCTAACATGACGACCAGAAATCGAGGAGGCGCTTCGCTTCGAGCGCGAGGAAGCTGTCAACTCTTACAGACAACTCGTAGAGCCACGAATGCTCAAACGTGTGCTCCTAGGCATGAGTATACAGATGTGGTCCCAGCTTTGCGGAATGAATATAATGATGTACTATATCGTCTGTAAGTACTAGCTATCACGTGATATGAAGAATCGATTTGTTGATCCAACTTAGACATAATGGAAGGCGCAAACATCGCCTCTCCACTCATCACAGCATCCATACAATACATCCTCAATGTGGCACTTACCCTGCCCGCAATCCTCTACCTCGACAGATTCGGCCGCCGACCAGCCATGCTCGTAGGGTCCTTTTTGATGATGAGTTTCCTCTTCGTAGTTGGTGCTCTGCAGGCCAGCTATGGAGAGCCAAACGTAGGGGATCTTAAAGATCCAAATAACTCCGACATATCATGGATAGTTGTTAACAATAAACCGGTCTCAAAAGCCATTGTAGCAATGACTTATTTGTTTGTGTGTACGTTCGCAACGACTTGGGGCCCAACAAGTTGTAAGCATCAGTTTCTCGCAGTATAATTTCCTAGTATAGCGAGTTTCGGAGCTGGGATTCTCCTTACTCCTGTAATTCTTATTCCCAATATGCTCCCACATACCACCGAATACTGCCCAAAGAAGTCATCTAACTTCGAGATCCTGATCTTTAGGGACCTACCCCTCTGAGATATTCCCTACGAAGATTAGAGCAAAGGCAGTGAGCCTGGCGACTGCTAGCAATTGGTTTTGGAACTGCATTTTGGCGTTTGCAGTACCTCCTCTGCTTTGGAATATGTATGTCCTTTATTAGACCTACCTGCTTCCAAAAATCATCAACTAACATATCTCTTCCCCAGTAACTGGAAAATGTACATGATATTTGGTACATTTAACGGGCTTGCGTTCATCCACATGTTCCTTACAGCGCCTGAAACGAAAGGTAAAACCCTCGAAGAAATGGACGATGTTTTTGACAGTGGTATCAAGCCCTGGAAAGGAGTCCAGAAGGGCTCGCGACTCGATCAGCTAGAAAAGGATATCGAGGCGGGGAATGTGAAGATTTCCGGACCTTCAGGAGCTGCTAGGGCGCAAGAGAAGGATGCAGGACATACGGAGCCCAGCGACAGAGTGGTTTGAGACAGATGAGAGCAAGCAATTGAGTGTAATACTGTTGGTTGTGTTGATATGGATGGATCATTTCTGTTGGCGATGCATTGATTAATGAGTACCTAGGTAGCTAGCAAACCAAATTGAAAGCTGTTAAGTTAAATCTCCCGAAAATGGCAATCTTTCCTGACCACTTCCTTCCTTCTCCATTGTTTGGTTTTCATCAAGTTCCTTTCCATTTAGCGAGGGGGAAGAGCCCGGGCGAGGGCCTTGGCGAGGGGAAAGAGGCGAGGAGGATTGTGGGTCGCTCACCCGTGCCCGTGCCCGTGCACCTGAGACGGGAGCTCGGGGGGAGCTAGCATCTGGCATGACGTCTTTGTTCGAGATCTCATCCAGTTCACCAGCGTTGATCTAGAGCGTCTCAGACGCGTGACGTCGTGTCTGGACGCGCTAAAGGCTAGCTATCCCATCTCTCTCATGGCAAAAAATGATCTGCCTCTCTGTTCATGAGTAAGTATTAAGTATTACAGAAAGAAAGAAATAATCAATCAGTTGTCTTCCCTTTCAAAGTTGCAAGATTGGATGTCCAGTCTTCCTATATTCCTGCGTACTAGCAGAGCTGTCAGAAATCCAATTGCCTCCTCTGGCTATCCTCGATATTACAGTCATAAATACGCCCGTCTACACAAACTTCTCGATCCTTCTCTAGCCTCACGAAACGTGGACGACATGCCTCCAAAAAGGAAGAGATCCGCGGCTGCAGCACCAGCTGTAGATCGACCTCTGAATGGAGTCCATGAGACTCCAATCCTTCCAAATTCAGCTATAAATCCTCCTCCACTAAAGAAACGAGCATCCCGTCGCGGAAAAGTCGACACAAACCCTGATCATAATGCTGATATCGTAGATGGAAAATTTGCGCTTCGAGCAAGTCCTGATGCCGATGAGAAGGGAGAGGCATTTAATGCTGCGTCTCTGAGACCAATAACGCCAGTGCCATTACCATTACCAGTGGCCAAGACCAATGGAGTTGTTAAGAAAGAGGCAGATATCGAGGGCATGAATGGTGTTGAGGCGCCCTCAAAGAAGCAAAAGAAAAGTCCGACCAAGAGCTCTATAGCTGCCAAGAAAGGGACGGATGAGATCAAAGCTTTCCGAGCTGAGCAAGCTGCAAAGAAAGCTGCGGAAGCAAAAGTCAAGAAGGAAGAAGATGTCGATGAGTGGGACAAGAGACTCGATCCCGATGGTGATGAAGAAGGTCCCGCTGAGGCTGTCGATGCTGTCCAGGCGGCGGCTAAGAGATCCCCGCCTGTCCACAGCGATTACTTGCCATTGCCATGGAAGGGAAGATTAGGTTATGTGAGTACAGTTGAGGAAGGTCAGTAAATATGTCGAGCTAATTTTGCATAGGCATGTCTAAACACTTATCTCCGCTCATCCAATCCACCAATATTCACCTCGAGAACCTGCCGCATAGCATCCATCCTCGAGCACCGACATCCACTTAAAGACCCATCTCAACCTGAACACGCCACCAAAAATCGATCGGATAAGAGCCAACCTGCATCTATAGAAAGAGGACAACGTTATGTGGAAGAATTGTGTCTAGCTAACATCCGAGATATTCCTAAAATGTTACTTTGGAACGATAAGTACGGAATAAAGTTCATGCGTCTCTCGTCAGAAATGTTCCCATTTGCCAGTCACGCCGAATATGGATACAAGCTGGCCCCATTTGCAAGTGAGGCCTTAGCGGAAGCAGGGCGAGTAGCTGGGGAACTTGGGCACCGTCTCAGCACGCATCCAGGACAGTTCACACAACTCGGTTCGCCACGAGCGGAAGTGATTGCAAACGCTGTTCGCGACCTCGAGTATCACAATGAGATGCTTTCCCTCCTCAAACTTCCCGAACAAGCCAATAGAGACGCAGTAATGATTCTGCATCTGGGAGGTACTTTCGGCGATAAAGCTGCGACTCTCGACCGTTTTAGACAAAACTACAGCGATCTCTCCCCGCCTATAAAAGCACGCATCGTCCTCGAGAATGACGATGTCTCTTGGTCCGTTCATGATCTACTTCCCTTATGCGAGGAACTTAACATCCCCCTTTGTCTCGACTTCCATCATCACAACATAATATTTGATCCTTCTCAGCTTCGCGAAGGAACACAAGACATCACGACAATATTCCCTCGTATCAAAGCTACCTGGACCCGGAAGGGCATCACGCAAAAAATGCACTACAGCGAGCCTTGTCCAGAAGCCATCACAGGCACACAAAGGCGTAAACATAATCCTCGGCCAGCAATGCTACCACCATGTCCAAATGACATGGATCTCATGATCGAAGCGAAAGATAAAGAGCAAGCAGTGTTTGATCTCATGCGTCACTACAAGCTACCCGGCTGGGATACGTTCAATGATGTCGTACCTTATGAACGAGATGACGATAATCGACCTGCGCCTAAGAAAGCCAAGGGGAAGAAAAAGACGAAGAAGCAGATAGAATCTGAAATCGAGGAATTCGGCGAGGAGATCAAGGAGGTGGAAGACGAGCTAGCTCCAATAATCCCAGAAGAGGAAATCGGGATGGGCGGTAAGGAAAATAGAGTCTATTGGCCCCTGGGTATGGAAGAGTGGCTTCGACCCAAGAAGCGAGAAATAGCTGGGAAGAAGAAGGGGGCGGGAGGTGATGAGGAGGAAATGTTCCAGAACCCCACACCGGCGAATTTCAAAGCTAGACAGGAGATTACGAAGAGGAATCGCAAACCACTTGCCAGTGAAGAGTTAGAGAAAATGAGAGAGGCGAAGAATGTGGAGGATATCAAGAGGTTATTGAATGAGATTAAGGAGAAAGAAGCAGGTGTAGTGGATGAGGATGTGGCGAAAGAACCGAGTGCTTCAAAAACGAAGAATGGTAAGGGGACTACCACGCCTAGTATGAAAGCCACGCCGAAGCCGAAAGCCACACCTAAGGCTAGGAAAGCGAAGAGTGCTCCAACGCCGAGCGTGTCGAATATGGAAGATGAAGAGGATGAAGATGAGGAATTGAGTCTTCCTGAGATCTCTGAAGAGGAGGACTATGACGAGAAACCGGTTCTGAAACGTGCGGTGTCTTCACGGCAGAGTGGTAGAGCGAAGGCCAAGCCAATGAGTTATGCCGAAGATCATGATGACGAGGAGATATAGTGCTATGTATATCTCTTTGTGGTAGCCCATGGATGGGATGCAATTTTTATTTCGTCTTATTGTACTTCGCTTAGTCTATTGACTTTTCTCGAGAAGCGCCTATGTCCAACATCAGCCAAATTGTATAGCCAATCAGCGAAGCAGCAAGGATGACCAAACTCTCTAAACCCATCCATCCCCGAACACTACTCTTCCCTATTCTCCGTCCCCATTGCCGAGCCTTTTTACACGCCCCATAAAGCATTACCGCATCGCCACAATACTCTTGTCCATTTTCGAGCTTCAACAAGTCTCCATTTGCAGCTAGTCCTCGCTCTATCTTTACCTCTTCGTTGTCATGCTCGGTTTGGAAGGCTAGTTCGGAGATGACTTCCTTCCTAGAGCTGCTTTTTAGCACGAAGGGGTGCGAGGATGAGATCGCTTGTAGCTCGCCCATCCTGGACGACTTGAAGAAGATGAGCGAGGATGTTGAAGACGCGGTAGTATGCTGCTAGTCAGTTAGGGGTTTAGAGTTTGAGTTCTGTCGATTGGCAATGTGAGTTCGCCTTATCGACGTTTGGATTCCTCATGGAGCTGACTTTTCCTGCTAGATAGATGAGGGATGTTGAGCTTTTTTTTTTTTTTTTGCGAAATATTCTATGGGTGCTTTGTGTGTTGACTCAGGATTGAGAGGAGGCTATCTACAGTGTGGTTGGTTAGATGAGTGGAGAGTGAGCCTGTGGTGATAGATTTTCACTTATGATAACAAATCTAAGGATGAGAGAGTCGAGGTTGTTACGCTCTGTTCCGCCTTTGTCTAGTCGAATAAGGGTATACAGCTGTGCATGAAGTGAATCTTCAAAGTTCAGCTCCTGGAGTTTCCAACTCTAGTAAACCTTACCCATTTCGATGAAGTCATGGTCTGATGGTGAGATGTCGTCAAAGGTCCTCGTGTAATCTTTCATCTGGTGCTAGCGTCAGGATCGCTTGTAACTCTGAGTGTGCTATATGTTGTTGATGACTTAGCGAATCATTTGGAGGGGCGCTTGGAATTGTGAATTTGGAGGATCTAGTAGTGCGATGGCAGTTAATTCCCTTGCCCATGCATCTCGAACATCTGGGCAGGTTGTTATCATAACGTGCTTTTCTCTTTGAAGTTTGCACAGTATGTTGTACAGGATCGGATACGACCGGAGTCAGTGCCATCTTTTCGGGATCGACAGTAACAGCCGTGTCGTTTCCTTGTAGCCTCTACAAGAGCAAAGTGTTAAAATGTATCGATGAAGGCGCTCAGGAGGCTTGAGGTGAAACGAGAGAAAATGTACCTGTGTGTATAAAACTAAACCATAAGACGATCTGTGCGAGTACGCAACTAGTGAAGATGCTTCCGAATGTGGCGTTTGCCCCTAAACTAGGAATATATCTAAAACTGTCATTTTTGAGGGAACATATTTCCGTGTTGCTTTGGTCTAGAGATATGATTTTGGCTGCAAGGCCTTCGAGCCCAGTGCTACTTTGTAGGCATGATGAAGGAAAGGAGAAAGGCCAAAGTTCAACTGACGACTAATGAATTTGGAAGATAAACGGTGAAGTAAACATAAAATAGCTACGTATATAATAAACAGCATACTTAAGGTACAGGTTGTGATTGTTCTCGCGTACATCCTACGCGCATCGTGGGAAGTGGTTCAGCAACCTTGAATGAGCTCAGTGTAAGTGTCCAGTACCAGTGCAGTACTTTTCAGGTCGCATCGTCAGCCCAATGAGCAGAGAGCGTTCGGGACTTGAATTTGCGGCTGTATGAATTCTAGTAGGATGGTCCGAAAATAGAAAGATGCTTAGACAAGCCGTCCTTTTCAAGTGGATCTTGGCAGACTGCCTGTGTCAGCCTCACTGAAGTTTCCCCAAGATTCTGGCGTCCTGTCAGCAATCTGTGTCCAGAACCAAAGCAGCACCAGGCACGGTTTCATTGAATTACTGAAATCTATTAACGTCGGATATATGTCCCTAGTAATCCTGCATACTCGTTAGGCTGAATCCAAGGACTTGCACCGGAGCCATGAGGTCCGCCTAGACATTCGGACCATATGTAGACTGCCATTGAGCGATGCCACCATAGATTCGTTTGAAGAGGTGCGCGGAAGAGATGTGATGCGCTGACATTCCCTCTTCCGTATATACTGTACAGTTTTGTACAATTAATTATACATTCGCATCTACGGACCAGAACTCCGCGCTATGCCAATACTCTATTCACCGAACTTCGACTGTTTGAACGGGTATCTGGGCTCATCGTCCTTTCTCAACCACATCTGCTTCTTCTTCTTCGTTGGGACATGCTCGACCCAAATCTGTTTTGCATGTTCCTTCATGAACTTTCGGTTATATCGAGGGTCCCATAATTCGCTGGCAACACCGAGATCTTTGCAGCAACGCATCAGTGCATTCGATTTGCAACCTTCGGTGGCAGTTGGGATGCCTTCGGGAGAAAAATAATCCTGTTCGCCTCGCGCAACTGATACCAACCTGCACATTCATTCTATCAGCCTTTGTCCACGTTTGCTGGTGGATTCCGTTTGTGTGTAATATACCTTCCATGGGCAACGAGCGCATACTCCCTCGTGATGCTCTTCCCCGTAACGATTGTTTCTCCCCTCGGAGCCAAGCCCCAGCCACCAGGTCCGAAGGCTCTGTTCAGTATCCTCCTGTATTTGATTTCTGGAAGGTACATGATTCCATCTGGCTTGATCTCTACATCGTCTGTTGGTATAGGTGCTAACAATATATCTGCGGCCTCCTTCGAAAATGGTTGCGCAGAAAGGCCATGGAATGACCTTGTCCAGTCCACCTGTCTGCTGCCTTCGTCCAGTATCAGTGGCTCATCTGCGAGACCACTGGTCATGTCTTTGATGGACGACTGATCATCGATGGAAGATTGCTTCGCTGGTGGAGGGACTGATGGTGCTGTCGCTTGCTTTGGTGCTGCGGGCCTCGTTGCTTCAGCAGGCGGCCTGCGAACATATGATGGTGTTGATGCTGGTGCAGCTGCATATCGACGAGAGGTCGAGACGCATCGTATAGAGTTTGCTGCTTGTGGCGATCGCAGAATTCTTGACGAGGAGGTTCTAGCTAGTCCCGAACTCATGCATTCTATTATAGCAGAATATGCTGCTCTAGGTACAAAGCTCGCCATGGTTGTTGTAGACTTTCGTAGTGGCGCGCGAAGTCCGCGCCGGAGGGAAGTCGCGATTTGCCGAGAGCATCTTCAGACACCAACGTCACGAGATCACGAAATGATGGAGATGCAGTACTTCAGGTACAATTTCAAGGTCCTTAGTATTCCCATCGCTTGTAGTCCCTGTATAACTTGTTTCAGAGAGTAGAGAGATCGTCCTTATCTAGATGTAATCATACAACTCGCCGAAAGTTAACAATGTCAGTCCCCGAAACATCCTGTCCTCACATCAAGAATCCTTCGAATCCGTCCTCGTATCATTCTGATGCTGCTTCCAACACTTCTTGAAGTTCTCCATCTATGTAGAAGGTACAGTATATCAGTAAAGCTTCAATGATATATTTCCACGTGATACGGTTCAAAGCGCTAATGTCTGTCCTTCCTTACCTCGTCTTTGCAAAGCCTCCAATCTTTCTTCTCCCAATAGCAGTCGGTCATCTTCGTATTTTCCGCTGTATTTTCCCTTCAGAAGGTTTGCAAGCAAATGCAAGCGGGATCAGACGTACCAGCGCAGCCAGTACTGAAAATCCGCTTGTCCCTGCGCAATTTGTTAGTGCTTGGCTACTTAAGCTGTTGAGTTCCTAGTACTTACCACTCATCCGGCTCATCATCATCTTCTATCACGGCTGCCTCTGAATCGCTCTCTGATTTCGACATTGCGTTGACGTTGGTGTTGTGAGGGAGTTTATCAGACAATCCTCAGTTGGGTTGTTCTCGGCTGGACCAGCCCGGACGGCCTAGGTTCGATAGTGGCCAAGATGGCGTCGAGAAAGATGGACGTCCTTGTCTATTCAGGTAAATTACCAATTGCATGTTAATCTCACATAGTAATCATCTTACTTTGGAATAGGTAACGGAAGTACTATTGAGTCTGTGAGACACTGCCTGTACACGTTACGACGTCTCCTCTCCCCAAACTACGCCGTCATACCTGTAACCGACACTGTGATTCTCAAAGAACCATGGACGGCATCTTGTGCCCTTTTAGTATTTCCTGGAGGCGCTGACATGGGATATTGTCGATCTCTGAATGGTGAAGGCAACAGACGCATCGAGCAGTTCGTCCGTCGAGGTGGCTCTTACCTGGGCTTCTGTGCTGGAGGCTACTATGGAAGTACTAAATGCGAATTCGAAGTTGGAAACCGAGCATTAGAAGTCATCGGTAAGCGAGAGCTGGCATTCTTCCCGGGAACATGTCGGGGATGTGCTTTCAAGGGCTTTGTCTATCATAGCGAAGCTGGCGCCAAAGCAGTTGAGCTGAAGGTTGAAAAGGAGGCCTTTAAAGCTGGAGTGGTTCCTCAAAGTTTCCGGTCGTACTATAATGGCGGAGGCATCTTTGTTGATGCGACGTGGCTCGCAGATAAAGGAGTAGAGATTTTGGCAAGCTATATCGGCGATGTCGATGTCGAGGGAGGCTCAGCAGCTGTGATCTATTGCAAAGTTGGATCAGGAGGAGCAATATTGACCGGACCCCATCCGGAGTAAGTTTTCAACTCGATACGATGCCAAGATGCCCTTCTAATAAATACAGGTTCGCTGCTGTCAACCTCGATCCCAATTCAAACGGCCCAGACTACCCAAAGCTGGTGGCTCAATTGGCTGAAGATGATGAGTCTCGCGTCAATTTTCTCAAGGGATGTCTCGCAAAGCTTGAGCTCACAGTTAGCCAAGAAACATCTTCTGTACCGTCCCTTTCTCGTCTACACCTCTCATCCATGCATCACTATTTAATTCCAGAGCTGCTCACCTCTTGGGAAGATATCATCACAAGAGAAGACGAGGAGGAGTACATCAAAGGCGAAAATGACACTTTCCATCTCGAGAAACAAGAGTCTCGGTGGTCGGTGAGTCGGCTGGCCAAAGCACTTCCTTCAACTGGTATTTCAGCTGGAGAAGAACCTCAAGCCGATCAAGTTGATGGGGCTTTTGATGACAGAGTTATCGACTATAACGCAATCACGAAGCGTCTCATACCACACGAGAAAGATTGGCCTGGCACCAAGGAGACGCCCTATTTCAACCATCATGCATTTTACGCAAATTTGAGAAAATATCAGGAGGAGAGGGGAGGCGAAGCAGAAGATTTTGGGAAATATCTAGCGTATGGCGAGGTCGTGACGAGTACCAACACTCTTCTTGAAAAGTCAGATTTCCAGCAGAGATTTCATGTATCTATTTTTGCTAATATAGATAGGAATCCAAAACTTCTGTCGATCTTACCACCAGGATTCACCATCACAGCTACGACTCAGGTTGCAGGTCGAGGCCGAGGGTCGAATGTATGGGTTTCCCCGCCTGGCTGTTTGATTTTCTCTACCACTATGAAGCATCCGATGGAGCTGGGAAATACCGCACCAGTGGTTTTCATCCAGTACCTCGCAGCAATCGCGATTGCAGAAGGCATTCAGTCTTATGATCGAGATTACAACGATGTACCAATCAAACTCAAGTGGCCCAATGATATTTGTAGGCCTTCTACATTAAGTATACTCGAAAGTTTCAGCTAACTTAAGTCAGACGCACAAGACCCGGCTAAGCTAGGGAAGAAAGAGTACGTCAAAGTCGGTGGCATTTTAGTCAACTCATCTTATTCGTCTGGAAATTATGATCTCGTAGTTGGCATTGGCCTGAATACCACCAATACCGCACCAACTACATCTCTCAATGCCTTACTAGGACCCAGCTTGACACCGTTCACACTTGAGAAATTGCTTGCGCGAATCCTTACCAAGTTCGAGACCATCTACAAAAGCTTCTGTAGAACAGGGTTCGACGAGAAGCTGGAGCAGACCTACTACAAGCACTGGCTACATACAGATCAGATTGTGACGTTAGAGGCAGAAGGCGGGGTAAGAGCCATGGTGAAGGGTATAACTAGGGATTGGGGTTTGCTTAAGGCTGAGGAATTGGGCTGGGAAGATCGGCCGACTGGCAAAATCTGGGAGCTGCAGAGTGACAGCAATAGCTTTGACTTCTTCAAAGGGCTGTTGAAGCGGAAGACTTGAGCGACGATTCAATATTGACGAGATAAGCTTGTCTGTTCACTCATGCAGTGAATGTTCATCGCAGAGCAAATATGCCCAGATCCCATGCCTGATGAAGTTTCCATCCCACCTCTCCATCAACATAGCATTCGCCCACTAGAGTACTATTTTTTACATCTAGCTGATCAATACGTTGCATGACTTCAAGCCTCTGATCTGCATTGATGGATTCATCGTCATTCCTTGCCCTCAGCGCAGTCTTGATGTCCCTGGCTATATTTTGGTTGCGAAGCCTCTGATCTTGCCTAAGAACGAGAAGATTCAATGAACCAGCGAGCTGAACAATCACGTCTCCTGCCTGGACGCTCCGGGGCACAACACCAACCTTCCCACGCTGGGTAACAGCCAATCGTCTACCAGTAAGTGTGCTCGGTATGCGCTGTGGGTTCATATGATTATACATCAGACAAGCCATGCCCTCACTTGCACTTCCTGCCATAATGATTTGTTGCAAAGCTCGACTATCCAGCCAGGCTTCGAAACCCTCGATGAATTTCTTATGGTTTTCCAAATCGTCCGGGCAAGACTTGAATGTGGTAACGGGAAGATCTTGTATGATTTGCAGCCATTCAGCTCCTAGGCCTCGACACAAGCTTCCGTGTTCTTCTTCATTCCCCTTGAGATCAACATGCTGATGCTGCCCAGACTCGTCGCCCGACCACCACACATTTGAATACATGTTCATCAGCGCTCTCACACAATCTTGGTAGCACACTTTTCCCACGACATCGAGAGCTTCGGGATCAGGAAACTCCATGCTGTAGCTCTTGACGATGTCAACTTCATATCCCACCCAAGCGAGTATAAGTGGATTTTCAACAAACACCTAATGAGCTCTCGGCTCGAGCTGTGACTTCTCTGTGTAGTTATCTCGGTACATCTCTACTAAGTTCGCAGAAGGAAGGCTCCAATCTGGTGCCCATGATGCCAGTCTATCTCGTCCACTTTGATCATTGGCCGCTGCATGCGGAAAGAACGCCGTTGGACCTTCGGGCCCAATACTCTCCAACAGGTATTGCGCAATAGACTCAAATACATCCTCGCAGCTCTTCGTTTAATCAACCTGTACATATTTGAGTAGAGAGGATTTGTCCGATGCGATACCCATATTGGCAAATATCATGTCCCTCGCATCTGTAGCTCCAAGTCCACGCCGTGAAGTCAGTAGCGTCAAGAACTGCTGCCGTGATGGTCCACGGCTAGAATTCATGTCTGCTAGAACCTGTAATTCCTTCGAGTCTTGATCCCAGCTGGGAGAGATGAGTAAATCACAGACCTCTGTCCAGCGAGCTCGCAAGTTGCCGTACTGGATCCAGGGATCGCGGGACAGGACCAACTCTTGAAAGACCCAGACTCTCGTGAACCAAACAGCTCTGAGCATGTTCTGTTCTGCGATCTTGACGATATCCTCAGGGTGAATGACTACTCCTGAGGTATTGGATCGTGCGGCTTTGAGAATAGTTTCAGCTTCAAGAGTCAATGATCCGAGATGTATGACCGTGTGATCCGCAACAGAGTAGATCTGGTCCATGAGGTTTACTTGGCTGGCTCTCTCTGCCAAACTGGATTGATTGATACGAAGACCATCCGCCTATATTCGCAAGACTCGAGACTCATCTCTCAGATCTCGCAGAGCTGCGTCGAGGTTGGCCGTTATGGTGACCAGAGTGCCGTTCACATAAACACTACCTTTTTTTTGGATGGATCTCCCCAAACATATGATAGAGCTGTATACTGATCGATGATATCTCGGTCGCAATGAGACAATGTAGTGTGGAGGATCTCGCAATAGAGGTCAGAATCATGTGATCGTGAGGGTTGGAGGAGGAGAAGACGGAAGGAATCTGCTTTGGAGAGGGTCTCATACTCGAGTACTTTAGAGCTTGTAGTGTTAGCCATATTCTACCACCATTGTGAATCCTAACCCTGAGATGGTAAGAATCGGCTTCGTCTTCGCAAGACATTTCCTGCAGTCAGCATATGATCACGTGCGCAAGCTACATAACCGGAATAAGCATGTAGAGACTCCCGGACTGCACCGTTCTATACAGGGGATGGACAGATCAGGGTGACTTCAAGCCGTGTTTGAGCTTTCTTTTTGCCTTGCTCAAAACTATGTGCTTGCCTAGGGGAGGGAACAATTTTCAATACCGTATTGATAACTCCTATGAAAGATAGGTACTTGGTGTTAGCAGTTTTGGTAGCTGCTTTACCTCCGAGGGCTTAGGTTAAGGCAGGGAAAGCTAATGTCCCGCGGAAGCTCAGTATCCCGTGTTAGAGTCTGAATTAAGGGTACTACTACCCCAATATCTGTCTACATCTTTAACTTTATTTAGTATAACAGATGGTTCTAACACTTATACAAGGAGAAAATCCTAGGATCGGAAGCGGAAGAGAAGAGCTTTTCTTTCTGAGAGTAATGTTTCCATAGTAACTCTAGTATTTTCGAGTACTACCTTACCGGCAATCGCAGCAGCATAAGGACTATTTGGTAACAGTTGACGGTATCTACTTTGAATTAACTTTTGAATAGGGAATTACCACGGGACGGCCTCCGACGGTCCTAGAGGTTAGAGCTTCCTCGTACCTTCCTAATTGAATACTCGGAGTAAACGGACCGTCAATCTTCGGTTATCGGCCTCAGACTTCCTATATAAACTTTAAAAGAGGTTGATATTCGGTTGACTTGCTCCGGAAGGTGGTTGAAGGTACCCAAGTAGATAATTGAGTTTATTTTAATCCTCGCCCCGCATCTGCCATTCCGAACTCAATCTAGTTCTTACTCCGTGAAGTGTTCCTTGATAGAAACATTCTTGATTCGGAATCGTTAGACAGGGAAATTTCCAATAGTGATTTCCCCTTTGAAGATTGAATGATACTACGTATCGTCAGCTGATCATCTAGTTGTCATTCAGAACCTTTTCTTTGGCCCTAATTTTGCCTCTAAGGCAAGATAATGAAACATTAATATAAAGAAAGTTAGCGATAATGACTACCTACTAGAATGGAATCAATTTATTTGGTATTTCCTAAATTTTATAGAAGTTCTTGGCTGAAACGAGACACTCCGCTTCCGTAACTGTAAGCGAGTTCCCGAGCTAAACAGGAAGGAACTGGCTAGAAGCATCGTTTTCTGGTGTTTCACAACATAAGGATACTTTCTGAGGCGAATGTCAGAGAGAAAGTCAATCAATTCGAAGCACAATATGACATTTTTTCGAAGTAAGATTGCACTGGAACATACTACTACCGTGGAAAATCGAAAATGCGTTTATCGTCATTCTTGACACGTTACAGCAATAACTTCCTTACCTTATGAAGGTTTTCATGATAAATTGTTAGCACTGAGTACCTGGGAGTTAATATAGTATGCCTTATGAGCTGCTATTAGAGCTTTAGTATACTAGAACTTCCCACTCTGACACTTTCGTGCAACCGAAGCTAAAAATTTCTGCGGTGTTTTAGCAATAGATGAGTAGACTTTCAGCATACACGTGGTAGAGACACGGCATCAGCATGTGATCTAGTTCTGACTTGATCATACCACCACAACATCCAGTCTTTGACAATTTTTCGTTACTGGCCTAACCCTTGGACGACTGAGGGTAGCCGAGAACTTGACATATTGACGCACGGTTACATGTCAAAACCCTAGCAAAGCCCTTGGATAGATTCAATTTACCTATAACATACAGAGATTATGGAATGTCAAGAGTTGAATATCGGTTCCACAAGTGGCTCCATGATTGGTGGAAAGAAATCGACTTTGGCTGCTCCACAACGCATTCCGTGCGAGAATCCCCCGCGGACAATTTAAGATGTCATCTATTTGATCGACAACAGATCAGAACAAGCTTTCAATTTATTAAAGCCTCTTTACTCGGATAGGAAGGATGTACCTTTATGGTCATCTGGGCGCGATTCATTTAAAGGATGTAATTATCCACGTCACTTGATTTAATTGGGTAGAGGAGGTCACTCCGTACTTTGCCCTTTTCGTGCAAGTACGATTTTCCACCAAGGAATTCCCTCTATAACTCTTCCTTCGCCTTTCGGTTGTTGATAGCAGAACCAGACATATACTTACTTTCATTTCCAACGCTCTTTAGACATACCCGTTCCGGTCTCACTTCACTGCCAGCACCATGAAGCTCACTACCTTCGCCATCCCAGCCTTTTTGGCTGCCACAGCCGCAGCCTCTCCAACTCCCGAGGCTCCTGGCTTCGTTGGAAAACGAGCTGAGAAGATGTGCTCGAATTGGGGTAGTGTAGTGACCGGAGGCTTCACCATTTACCACAATCCCTGGGGAGCTTCATCAGGCACGGGATCGCAGTGCACGACATTCAACTCCATCAGTCCCGCTGGCTCGGTGTCTTGGTCTACGGAGTGGACTTGGGCCAATGGAAAGAACTCGGTCAAGTCATATTCAAATGTTGCTCTGGAGAAAGTCAACAAGCCACTTTCCGCCATCACATCCATTCCATCAACCTGGTCCTGGAGGTGAGAACTTTGCCGATTTAGCAGACAAAAAACGAAGGATGCTAATGATGATAGTTACACCGGCTCAAACATGGTCGCTGACGTTGCCTACGATCTATGGCTTGCTCCCACAGTTGGTGGCGCCAACAAATACGAAATCATGATCTGGCTTGGAAGCTACGGTGGAGCGGGACCAATATCATCTTCCTACAATGCCGCAGGAAACCCTGTCCCAGCCGCCTCTGCTATAGCAATTGGAGGCACCAATTGGGACCTCTACAAAGGACCAAATGGCGATGTCACCGTCTTCTCGTTCGTCGCACCATCAAACCAGGCAAACTACAGCGGCGATCTCATGGCCTTTTTCAACTACTTGACCAAGAGCCAAGGTGTCCCGACTTCTTCTGTTGTCACTAGCTTGCAGTCTGGAACTGAGCCTTTCACTGGTGAGTTTCCTACCGTTCGTACCCTCTTCAGCAAGAGTGCTCATATTATTATGTAGGTCAAAATGCCGTGTTTACCACCACGGGCTACACAATCAAAGTTATCTAGAGATCCTACCCACTAGAAGCGTTGAGATGCTGTCGCTTTCGAATAGATATCGGACCCGAAACTTGTGGCTTTCTACCTGTATATAGTTACTTAGCAGAAGAGAATGTGTACATACAGGCTTCCTGGTTGAAGCAATCCCCAAAAAGGAGAATGATGTGCCTGTGGCCCAATCCAAATTCGTTTTCATGCCTATTTTTCGTGTGACCCAGCATCCTGGCTGATCTCATTACAAACCCTATTTAATGCGTACGAACACTTATACTCTCTCCAAACTACTGTTGTACATCCTCTTTAGTGCTAACAGACCTAGCTGCATAAGCGTTTGATCGTATCCATGAGTGCGGGCTCTCTCCTCCTCAACGCCAGGATGAGTCCTGTCCGCATAAAACCAGTCCTGCATGCCACCAGCGCCACAAACACGATCCACATGTACAAGCTGTTTATGTATTGAACTCCTTTGACGTCCGACTTGTTTTCCAATTCAACAAACTTCAAGTCCCGTTTTGGAGATCCCAGTATCCTGGCTCGTCGTTCAAGGAGGGTATCGTGAAGATGACTTCGATTCCACCGCTCGCGGATGAAGTGATCAACGTGGATTAAAGCTGCAACCTGAAAAGCGTCTTTAAAGGATGAAGTCGCCGCTGTGGACGGACAACTCTGAGCCGTTATGAGTTTGTACTGTGTACTATTCAGATCCCGTGCGACGTTCACTTTTTGTTCAAAACTTAAGCCCGTGAAGGTCAATCTCAACTGAAATTCTGCGCAAGGTTGAGTGCCATGTACAATTAAGCTACCTGGGCGAAGACATCGGATGTTGGTAGAAATTACGTGATCAGAATTGGCTAGGGACAACTCGTTCACTACGACACTTGCAAACATACTTGGGAAAACTAGAGGGCTTCGGACGCGCATTGAGCAGACCATATCTACCCTCGACTAACACGAGAGAAACCAGCATGAGTTCTGCCGGAAACATTCCAATGCAGGCTTTACAAGAAGAGCATGTAATTACCAAGCGAGAAGCCGCAGGATGAACGGAGCACGATCAAAACTCTGATCCCCGCCACGTGCGTCGATCATTTCGGCCAGACCAATTCTGTGAGTGTATGCAGCAGTCTGACTATTTCCACTTAAGCTCTAGATGTGATCAGCATAATTTAGACTTCGAGATATTTGCCGAGTGCTTACCTCAACCATCACAAGAATAGCTACGGAAGTGGTATCGGCATCACTGATGGTATGACATGTCTCCGATAGCCAAAAGGTCATGATCTTCATCGTTTGTCCTTTGTGATGGAGAGTCTCAGAAGTGTCTCTGCATCGCGTATTTGGTCACGATTCTGAGCAATCATGCAGCATAAAATGTGAGTAACAGCCGGGTCCGTGACATTGAAGACGTCAAACGAGCCATCGTCATTGCCGAGGAGGAAATTAGTATGTGGATGTCCCGGTATCTAGAACCCATGAGAATGATCGGTAATTGAATCCTAGATCGTAGGAAGCTGCAGCGCGGGGGATACATACACAGCAAAGGATTGTGGTATCAAAGCGACGATGTCTGGACATACAGCGCAAGTTGCCATGGTGGGAAGCCGCGGGAATGTATACGCTGTCACCAACGATGATCCAGTAGCTGTCGGTTTGGCACACTTTAGATACTGATGGCCCGAAGCGCGCTTTCGTACGGCTGGCTTCAAAGCCTTCTCACTCAATGTCTGTAGGGTACGCCATTGAGCGGTCTGACTCTGCAGTGGGCGTGTGCTTCCGTCTCAAAAGCAGTGGTGGAACCTCAATCTTTCTTTCAATCGTACGCGAAGTGTTTCGGGACTTTATCTACTAAGTACCTAGCTGGAATCTTTTCTCAAAAATTGCAAGGTACGTCAGTGCTGCCTTCTGATTCGGGCCTTGGGACCAGCCTTGGGGCGAATATTCTGGTTTGCTTCAAATTCGCATCTCTTTCCGTATCAAACGAACGATCGTCTCGCATGAGACCGGACCGTGGTAGCATGTTGATCTTTCTGACACTTTGGCTCTCCAGTGATGTTGACAAACTGGATCGGCGGCTGCGGTCTTTCCTTGACCTCTTCATTACTGGAAATCATTTGATGTTCTCGAGTCAGCAGAAAACACAACGGCGGTTATCTGAGATTGAAGACGAAGTTTCAAAATTCCAACTTTCGTGCGGGAGAGCAAACGAGAGTACAAAATACTGTCATATTCGCCATATTCTTGGCGGCGCGCCACACATAGTCTCTGCTCAAGCAACCCTTTTTCTAAGCTCTACCTATGTACTCACAGACATGCAAGAAGACAACAATTCGATATTCGAGCGATGTGTATCTTACCTTACGTCAAGGGGCTAGTTTTACCGAACGATTAATCATCGCCGTACCTTAGCTCGGGACGTCTTGACGTAACTTGGTTTGAAGCGTTGATTTAGACGCTAGTGGAGGGAATCGATCAAAACCAAGGAACAACATCTTAATACTGTAAGTTGGGAAGATTGGACAGCAACGATGGAGGCGAGCTCGAACTCTCATGAGAAGGCATGGGTGACACTTCTGACACGTACAAGTTATATCCCTGGCGTTGTTCTGCTTGCGCATAGCCTTCAAAAACACAACTCCAAATACCCGCTTCTTATTCTATATACACCAAGCCTACCAAAAGAATGTCTCCCAGCACTCCGTCGCGAAGCGTCGCTCACCAATGCGGTTTTAAAACCCACGGAGCCCCTGATACCAAAAGAACAGAGGAACTTGATCGCAGCACGCTTCGAGGATACCTGGACGAAATTACGGATTTTTGAGCTGTTTGAGTATGAACGATTAGTGTTTCTTGATGCGGACATGTTGGTCTTCCGCAATATGGATGAGCTTTTCGATCTCGCATTGCCCGGCCGAGACTGGATCGCTGCGAATCATTGTTGTGTGTGTAATCTCGACAAGGATGAATGGGCCCCCAAAGACTGGGTCAAGGAGAACTGTGCGTATACTGGTCTCACGCACCCGTCTTGCCTGGGAAGCCCTACAGGAGTGCCAAACGATGGGCAAGGGCTCGGGACGCACACCCTGCTCAACAGTGGGCTCTTCATATGTACGCCTCATGAGCAACTGTGGAAAGAATTGCTTCACTTCCTGGAGACCTCACCACTTGTGAAGAATTTCATGTTTCCCGATCAGGACTTTCTTGCGGAGTTCTTCCGAGGCAGGTGGCAGGCCCTCGGCTACCAGTACAATGCATTGAAAACGATGAAGTACTGGCATCCGGAGATGTGGCGGGACGAAGAAGTTCGGAATCTGCATTACATTGTGGACAAGCCTTGGACAAAGCGCGTGGACAGTGACGGAACTGCTGGGTATTTGGGGAAAGATGGAGAGACGCATCGGTGGTGGTGGGATGAGTTTGGGAGGTGGGAGGGGGAAAGAGAAAATATGGGTGAAGGTGCAGTCTTGGGTGCGGTGCGGATGAGCTCAGCAGCTATTAGTGGCTAGATTGGTGTAGCAACGGTACTGGATGAGTGTGATGATGGAATGATATGAATTGAAGATGAGAAATGAAGGGGACAATATCTTAGGGAACTTCTAAAGTCAGGGCAGTATATAGAGTCACGTGTTCTTACATCGAAACTTTACATACGTGGTTCATCAGTCAGATCGCCACATCGTTGCTGAAACCCCGCTCGTATCTGATTACATATGATGTTCCTCCGCAAAAGAAATACTGCAAGCTGAGGGGCATTCTCCTATTATGGCCAAGCGCAGATTGGATAGATTGGATTAGTAAGAGGTTCTTGGTCCACCTCTTGATTTGAAAGCAGACTTCCCCCATACATA
Source organism: Rhynchosporium graminicola (assembly GCA_900074885.1). Taxonomy (NCBI): domain Eukaryota; kingdom Fungi; phylum Ascomycota; class Leotiomycetes; order Helotiales; family Ploettnerulaceae; genus Rhynchosporium; species Rhynchosporium graminicola. Next base: position 580,952 of record FJUW01000003.1, read on the forward strand.
TGTCCAGATGCCATGAGTCATTCAAATATCTCACATAAAGGAAATCATATTGAAATCGTCGTTGTAACTTCACTCTTTATCACTTCTCACTTCTACATCGGAACCTCCTCCGGCTTTGGCCTGGCATCGCCTATCAGCAATGCTGGTAACTCTCAGATATAACATCACAAGTATGTGTAGTATTCCTTGTCAATGGGAAGCTTGGGGGGCATCGCCATAAATCAGCGAATCACGAGTGATGTTCTTGATAACTTATATGAAGGTTGTGACACAAGCTCAGCGGCTTGAACTCAACTCGCTTCATGACTCGGGCTTTCAGGAGCACCAAATTATCAATCATGATTTGAGAGGTATGGATATAGGATATTTCGGTTCCTACTCATGTCCTTCAACAGTCAGAATCATATCAGACTTGGAGAATCACGAGTAGATATCAATATAGGTTAGGTGGAAATGGACGATCATTCGATCAATTCAGCATAGATCCGAAGGTTCCGGCGCCAGGTTGATCCCCCGCCACCAGTCCCTGCAATATAAGTCCATCTCCCCGCATCACATCGATCTTCAAGTTCTCGACACCACTTCCCTACTGAAACATGACAACTCATCGACGACGTGGACTCATCTCAATGGCGCTAACCCATCAAAATGGCATTTCGAGCGGTTTTCAGGTTGAATATATATAGAAGATTTGTTCCTTTTTTTCAAGTTGATTTGATCATATTTTGTTGCTTGCTCATGTCGGATACGTCATTCTCTCGAGTCTCCTAAGCTCGTACGTAGTTCTTAAACCTCACTTGCGGCGCACTTACCTCGGCCGACTTCTTTCCCTTTTCAGAAAGGGACTGCTCAGGACGGGAAAGTGCTTGTCCATATGGGCTTGTCCTGCTCTTGCCATCTGAAGACCCAAACTCGGAAGCAACGCATGACCCAGCATTTTGAGTGCTGTAGTTGTGAGCCACGATGTTCGATGCACATCACTTCAAATGTTCTGCTCAATTTTGAGATGCGTCGTCTCCTTTTGGTCTGCTTTCATTGTTCGCACTCCAGTGGCTTAAAATGCACAGGACGTGCTACTTAGCGGCATGTCACAAGCGTTCGTCGCACGTTGATATGGTCTGGTTCGTTTTGGACTACCGGTGGACGGTGATCTGATTTAGTCATGCACATGTCTGGGATTTCGTCTTCAATGAACGGATTTCCGTAGTGACGGTCATCCCACATATGCTCTGAGCGACGATCTTGTTCGGGAGAGCGATGACTCCGCTGGAAGAAGGAAGGCGGTCAATTTCCTTCTTTGGTTGTTTTCTCGCGCTTCTGCGTCTTCATAGCTGCAAACTGGTCCTTCACAGCAACCTTTCTGCCCTCCGTTTTCTGCTGTGTTATTTGTTGCAAGTATACGTCGATTCGTGGACGGAGCTGTGTCTACTTGCTGCAATCTCTCAAGGTTCCGGTAGACCAGTCTGCGTGGTCCCGAGATCCGCAACTATGCTTTCTTCTCTTGCACGTCTCAAAACAATAGCATGTCTTGAACAGGTAAAGGCAACACTTGTGGAATCTGTTAACTTGAGGGACTCTCGAGACAGGTACTTATGGCCTTGGGAGGAGACGAATAGATCGCTAATTGCTTTGAATGCTCGCACGAGAAGAGGCATGTCTACCGCTAGAAGGAATGGTTTGACTAACAATTAGGAACCTGGATGCGTAGTGGAAGACCGATAGCATCCAGGAAGCAGAAAGTACCATCAGGCGAGAGGATTGGACGAGCCTATAGGGCAGGCAACATGTTCGGAGGCCGGCATTCTCGTGCGAAGATATCTCTTCGTCCGATTCAGATTGTCTCACAATAGCCCTTCGCCAGGGCTGACATCGCACGACATTCATTCTTCCGAGTCGTAACGGAGGGTACGAAGTACGATCATCCATCTCAAACATGCCGCTCTCCACGCCGCCGACATATCGTCCAATGTATTCGCGTTACCTGCGCTTGGCACCACATGCGCCAATTGAATTATATGAAGGGGCTGAATGTGGCTTCAAAGCACAACCCTCCAAGGGATGCGAGTCTGCTTGAGCATTCAAGTAGCCAAAACTGGGATAGCGACCTGCGCATCTAACTTCAAGAGGACCATCGAAAGGAGCATCGCAATCCGAGGATGCGGACGAATCAAGGCGCACCGATCACCAGCTCGAATAGACAGACAAAGAATGTGAGATGATACTTCCCGTCAGTTGTCAGTCCTATCGGCGGAATTTGCACCTCCCCTCCAGAATTCGAACGCGGAACTTTTTGGCAGATTGCGCCGTCCATCCATCCAATCACGCACGACGCGTATCAGTTGCCTTCCAAGGTTCTTTTCCCAGCAAGGCACAGGCACAAACACAGGCACAGCCCCCCTGAATCCCACTCTCGCCAAATTAGGACGTCGGCTGCCGTACTCGTCTACAGACATGCTACGCGAAACATGCACGCAACCGGTCGGTCGGTCGGTCGGTCGGTCGGTTTGCACGACACGATAAACCAAACACGCGTGCGGCGCCGCGCACGCACCAAAAGAACAATCTTGTCGGTCGTCTCAATCTCAAAAAGACACGGGAAAGGAACCAAAGCAATCCTGCCGCTCTCCAAGCATTTTATCATGCCACATGCTCAATAAAGCTAGCTCTAATTTTAACCAGTGGGTAAAGTCATGTTCAAGTCATTCGGAGGCTAATCTCCCAAAACGGGTCGCCAAGCGTTGCTCTTAATCACTAGACGATCAGGGGTCCTGTCAGGTCCCACTTCTCCCACTTCTCCCGCTCCACCAGCCAGCCAGCCCGCCCTTGAGACTTCGGGGAAAATCCACTTCCCTTGGCATTCGTGGCACTAGCGTGTGGGATCGATCCAAGAACGGCTCGTCGATTCGCTGTTATCGGAATTGCCAGGATGATAGGTCCCCCCACCTCATCCATCGGTAGCCAATGAGATCCACCAAGGGTCCAGTCCAACCAAGTAGGGGTCCAGCCCCAGAATACTTGCATGCAAGGAAAGTTAGGAAGGCATTTTGCAACTTGGGTAAGTTGCGCTCATATAACAAGCTCGAAAGGCCCGTCAACTCCCAATTTCGGGCCCATGTTGCGGTGAATGAAGTGAAGGGCTACGCAATCGTGATCCCCTCTCTAAGTGCCAAGATTCACACACATACTATGTTGGATACTGAAGGCATCCTGAAAATCTCGATTTTATCCCAGAGATCTTGTTGGTTAGTTGGTCTCGGCCTGTCGGGGCAAGGGCCGCGCAGCTGTGCTGCTGTACAGGGTTGTCTCCGGGGGTGGGGGGACGGGNGGGGGACGGGGGCGCAATCTCAACGAAGACCTTCCCTCTTCGGGCCGGGCCCCTTCCTACGAAGAACACTACCGTCCGTCGTCCATTCTGAACCTTGGCCTAGGAGAGAATCTGCTCCTATATGAAGTGCTCGCCGGCAACAAAACAGCCTCTCACTCTTTCGGCCTTGACTTATTTCGCGTCTGGTTCTCTTCCTGCTTCCCCGCCTTTGCTCCTTTGCGTCTAACTGCTTCTTTGAGTTGGCCCGCACATTCTCTTCATCATGTCATTTGCAAAGCGACAGGAGGTACTGTGTCCTAGGGAGGTCAATCAGCTGATCGATGATGGCCACGCAATTGTTATGCTTGATCGAAGAGTCCTGAAGCTGGACTCGTGGTTGCAATACCATCCCGGAGGAGACAAGTGTATTCTACACATGGTTGGCAGAGATGCGACCGATGAGGTCGTTGCGTAAGTTACTTCTCTCGTGATCCTCTCCCCCAGATGTCACAGGGCTGAGAACTGTTTGTAGATTCCATCCAGCCGACGTAAGGAAGCAAATGCTTCGTTATCAGATTGGCGTCCTAGCGAACAGATGGGAGAACGTCCTGCCACCACTCCAAAGGGGATCGGCCGAGGAGACCATCATCGAGAGGAGTATCGAGATTGAGGTCGATGATGGATCCGAAACAGAGTCTCTGAGCAGCTCGTCCAATCTTTCCGACATTTTCGACAGTGACCACCTCACTCCTGGCCTAACTCGTCGCAAGACCCGCACGGGCTCAGTCTCGTCACGTTCGTCCATCTCGGACGCCGAAGCCAGCTCTTCAGAGAAGCTTGACTTGCAGTCGAAATCCAAGCTGCCCGTGCCCTCTGTGCGCACTCCAGATTCAAGCGATCCAGCCGAAGCAATGGACCAAGAAACGCAGGATGCTATCGCTGAATCCTTCCGTGAGCTCGTCGCCAAATTAGAGGACCGAGGTCTCTACGACTGTAACTACTGGGCCTACCTGAGCGACCTCGCCAGACTAACTGTCATCTTCGCCGCTATGATTTATTTCCTGCACCAGGGCTGGTACGTCACATCATCGCTCTTCATGGGTGCGTTTTGGCACCAGATGGTCTTCGCTGCCCACGATGCCGGCCACAAGGGTATCACTCACAACTACCACATCGATACTCTCATCGGTATGACGATTGGAAACCATTTGGGCGGCTTATCAATGGGCTGGTGGAAACGCAGCCACAATATCCACCACATCGTGACCAACGACCCCGCGCACGATGAAGGCATCCAGCATCTCCCGTTCATGGCCGTATCCACGGAATTCTTCAAATCACTGTACTCAACCTACCACGACCGAATAATGGCCTATAACTCATTCGCCCAATTCGTCGTCCCGTATCAGAAGTACCTCTACTACCCCCTACTCTGCTTCGGACGCTTCAATCTCTACGTCCTTTCTCTGGAATTCATCTTGATGGACAAAGGCCCCAAATCCAACAGGTGGCACCGATACTACGAGCTTTCCGGCCAGGTTTTCTTCTGGTTTTGGTTCGGCTACCTGATCATGTGGTGTTCAATCCCAACCTGGACACAACGCTTCCTCTTCCTGATGATCTCACATATGGTCACCATGCCACTACACGTCCAATTCACCCTGTCCCACTTCGCCATGAGTACTGTCACGCCAAGTCGCAACGAGCCATGGGCCATGCAGCAACTTCGTACGACCATGGATGTCGATTGCCCAGCTTGGTTGGATTGGATTCACGGAGGCCTACAATTCCAAACCATCCACCACTTGTTCCCCACCATGCCCCGCCACAATTTGCGCCAGGCAAGCGAAGAAGTCAAGGTCTGGTCTGAGCAAGTAGGTCTCAACTACGAAGTCTACGGCTTTGTCAAGTGCAATGGCAAGGTATTGAGCCGATTGGAGGAGATAGGACGACAAGCGCGCTTCTTGAACGAATGCAAGGAGCGAGTGTTGAACGACGGGGAGTTTTTGCGCGGACACTGGGAATGATAGAGCATCTTCCCGACTTTCGTCCGCTCTGTGTTTGATTTTGGGTTACGTTTCACTTGACAAAGGAAGACGATGGAATATTGTATAATACTACAGCAGGTAGAGCTACAGTTCGGTGATACATACATTACAACACGAAGACATAATACAGTTCCGTTCTACCACAATCTATATTGTAATCTCCGAAGGGATTTTCTATTGGTACGCTTCCAGATCCCCAAGCTTTCCCGGGATCTAGCTTTTAGCTTGAGAGTTTGACGCTTGACGTTTGACAGTAAACGTTGCGCCGACACTAATTTAGGACGAACTCCCTTTTAACGCAAAGACCAGCTGGAAATAGAGTTTTGGATTATGTAAGATGAGACGATAGATAAGATCAGATAAGACAACATGAAACGATCCAATCCCCCAATCGCATATTGACCATCCCTCTCAACCCTCGCCGCCTCCAATAATCCGCTATCTATGTCAGAGGCGCTTCGAGACCACCGTCGCCCTTCGCTGTGGAATGCATAAAGCCGTAGCCAGCGATCCCATTCCCGCCCCGATACTCACATCAGCATAGATGTCACCTCTAAACTCCACCGTGGGGTAATTTGTAGGATCGAGTTTCTTGTGCGGTTCTGGTTCGGAGCGCCGACGAGGCGATGGTGATGTGATGGCGATGGTTCTGGCTCTCATGAAGCGCGGCGGGTTGCGCGCGTGCGGTCGTTCGAATTCCGGAACTCGGTACCGTAATTGGGCACTTGATGGTTCCGCGGTGACTTTTGTGAAGCGCACGTGTCGGATATCCTCCTTGCCTTTGCCGTTGTCGTTGTCGTTGTCGTCGGTGTCGATCTCCTGTTCCTGTGCGGCGATGGCGATGTGATGATCAGTTTCCATCTCCTCCTCGTAAGACTCTCGGTGGCTGCGAGTCGAATTGTCCCTGGATGGCGCGGGAGACATCCCAATCGCCGAATCGGCGAATGATTTGACATCCGAGTCCGAGTTCGAGTCGAAGCTTGATCCGCATTTGACGTGTCGCTCAGCTGCTGCGGACTTTGATGGTTTCAGGGCGGAGAAGTTCTCTTGCCCGAAGAAGCTGTCGGGTCTTGAGTTTGGAGGCCTGTTTGAATCTTGGGCGTAGGTCCTGGGGGATGCGACAAGCTGGGAGAGGAAATCTTGCCAACGCTGTTCTGCGAGACCTGCTGATTGGGGGGTTTGATGAGTCGTTTGTGGCGATTGCTCCTCCTCTCGTTCTCGGTCTTGCTTTGGCTCTGGCTCCTCTTTCTCGTGAATTCCTGTCTGCATTTCGAAGGCAGAATGAAAGGAGTCTCGGTCGGAGTTTCGCTCGACATCGGCCTGGTAAGTGACCTGGTGCGACGCTTCTTGCTGGTGTTCTGCATTTCCATCTTGTCCGATGGCGAACCGGCGTCCAGAGCCACCCAGGACTGGGAGACGAGATTTGAAGCGAGGTGACATAGATCTACCTTGCCTTCCTCGTATGTCTTGTCGTTCTTGTCTACCTCTTTCCTCTCGAGCCTCTTGTCCTTCACAGTGTGTTGGCATCGATCGCCGATCTTTTCGATTTTGATAGACTTGTCGTTCTGTTTCAATCGGCTGCTCCCGTCCCTTGGATACATTCTTTTTGTTGTTGGATTGCCCGTTCAATCGCCCTCTCCCGCTCTGATCGATCTTGTGGTTATCCCACCAAGCAGCCTCAGCATGTACCTCCAAGACTCGTTCCGGGATATGCTTCGGCTTTACATATCCGGGTCTAGGTCGGGTTTCTCTGCTAACTGCCTGAGCAATATATCCCCTTCTCACAACTTCGTTCGCTTCCTCCATGTGTTCCCGTTGCTCATACATCTCTCTCGTCTCGCTCCTATCCTGCTGCACCGTCGCCCCGTTTCCAACAACATCCATAATTTCCCGCTCCCTCTCCACCTGCTCACCACACCAACAAACCCTCCTCTTCCTCCAACTATCGACCAGTTTTCTCTCTTCTGGCTTCAGTCCCTGTAACCTCTTATTTCTGATGGCATTTTCATGATGGAACTCATAAGTACCAACCCAATCCTCGCATACGCATACAGCTTCTCGGAGACTTGCCAGAACCAGATTGTCGGTCTTCGCACCACTGATAAGATATTCAATGGCTGTGCTTTGGAAGCTAATGGAAGATCCTGAGATAATGTTTGGAGATTCACAGATTTTGTGTAGGAGCTTTTGAATGGTAGTAAGGTATAACGAGCGGTTGGATGAGGCGGTTGAGAGGAGGCAGGCGTGGAGAGCGGTGATCAAGGCTGCTGTTGTGGGGGTATCGAATATAGGGTCTGTAAGGCTGCTTTTCATGCTGGATCGAGTTGAAGCCGAGCCTCGAGCCTGTCGATGCGATCCAGGATTTGATTCTATTTTGAGTGACGCTGGGGCTGGAACTACAGTTATATCTATGAGACGAACTTGATTCCGAGTCGTCCGGGGAAGTCTGGTAGGACCACCATTCTTGGAATAAGCAAGAGATGAAGTTCGAGGAGGGATCTGGCAGGATACACGAGTTTTGTAAATACTGGTAGGACTTTCATCCCTGGGCTGAGCGAGAGATAAAGTTCGAGGAGGGATCGGATAGGATACACGATGTTTCTGAATGTGTTGAGGATGAAGTTGATTTCCAGTTCCAACTTCAACGGTATCTTGGGCGGCGCCAGTAGATCTTCTGCTTAGTCTTCGACGCCCTTCATTGGAGCTTGAAGGGGTGGAGGAGGCTGTGATGGGATTTCTGCGGAGAGGGTTCGTGAAGCTGGGGATCCTGCTTGGTGGAGCTTTTGGGTCGAGCATTTCTGATCGGGTTTTGGCTCGAATCATTGCTGGTGGTTGCTCATGAGATATTATTGGCAAGAGTTCTGAAGTGATGCGATTAAAGAGCGTGTGTGAGAGATCCAAGATCTATCCAAGTAACGAATATAAGAAGAGCAGCACGTCAAAAAGAGTGGAAAGACATCAAGACGTCAGTTTGCGATCGAGGCAAGATTTTGGAGAGGAAAATGTCATGATATGTAGATAAGGGGATGAAAGGATGGCTGGCCATGACGAAATTCCACCCAAAGGAATTATGCGCCGAGGCCAGTCGAGCTCCGTAGATTATTCCGTTCACGAAAGGCTCTAATGCGAGCTAGAAGTTCTATGCTGGCCTCTGTATAGGAGTCAGCTGGCTGGAAGTTTTTTTTTCTTTTCTTCTTCTTTTGAGATAGCTCGTGAGCGTGGAATGGCTTGTAGTTTTGGTGGTTGGGATATTTTGCGCGCGGGGAGCTAGGTGTTGTTCTCGGACGGTAGTTCTTTCAGTTTACCGAAGGACTTGTGAGGAGCAGGTGAGGAAGTAGGATAGACAGAGACTGGTACTTTGAGATAAAGGGAGAACATGCTATGCAAGGAAATACTGATATCATGAGTATTGGGAAGAGGTTGTGTAACACTTGGTTAGCTGTCTTCTTCGCCTGTAAGCCGTGGCTTACTTACCTTGCAGGTAAATGCAGTAGCAAAAGAAATGTTCGGTGACTGTTAGCTGACGGTACAGTACTACCTTGAGTCGATCCTTAAAGAGGGCGTCGCTAGGGGGGCGGACCTTTTGATACGGTAGATCCGAATCAAGAACGTTCCTATCGAGGAATGATTTCAAGTCTAGGAATAGAACTAAAGGTCCAACGCGAGGCAAGGATGGATATCTTTTGATTTCCCCCCTTTTAACATTCGTGAGGTAGCCCTACATCCCTAGACTAAACTTTTACTTCATCGAACGATTATCAATTCGTTTCAACGAATGCATTATGAACAGGAGGCTATTATCGATACCGAGTCTTCAACGACTATTGAGTATTTTTTCTTCGTTCACTCAATTAAGCAAGGCGACGAAGGTCCTGCTCTGAGAATCATCAGTCACCAGTCCCCTAGTGATTCCTTCTTTCTTGCATTATTCAGCCCCGGGACTGATTCCGTGGCACTCAGCTGCCATTGCCTCGGGTAACTACAGAAGGGGATAGCAGGTGGGTCTCATCCACCGCTGTAAGTCGCCAGGTATTTTTTCCATAGTAGAACAATGTCGAAGATAGGAGTCTGCTTCGTAGATTTCTTATACGGAGTATAGATAGTGCTGAACGAGATCTACGTCCAAACCCATTCGTACCGATTGGCGAAGACAAGCTAGATGTAGATCATAAATCCCGAATTATATCAGGATGACGCAAGTACTCGCTATATTGACCCATCAAAGCACATTTAAGGGACCTCCTATGATAGCAACCTCGGCAACATATTTATTATTGAACGATAAGTGTTTATCGTGGGTTTTAGCGTCGTATTATGCCTTATCGATTACGAGCGCACTGAAAGAACAGAGCTAGCCTTCAATGCCGAGGATAACGATTACAGACCAAGTTAGAATAAGGAGCTAGGAAATATAGATCATGTAGGGAAAAAGGGATGAACTGCTGCTAGCTGGGGCATGAAACATCTCTTGCTCTATTACCCGTTCAACACAGCCTTGCGATGACTTCAAAGAAGCAAATGTGAGCGCAGAAAAGTGGCAGAATGATGGCATTCGAAAATTATTTAGCAGACATGAGGGCTTAGGTCTCTGTAGCGTGAACTTGCGAGGAGGATTTCCGGGAAACTTCAAGGGGGTCGAAATGCAAGGCAGTGCATGGAGACGACTCTCTTTCTGCTCATAATGGTCTCAATCGTCATCATCACTATCATCTCCAAAAATAGCCTTGAAAACCGCCTCTCCAGCTTTCTGTCCCTCCAAAGCCTCATTCCTCTCGGCATCTACCACAAGAGCCTCTTTCTTAACTTCAACAGTCGGCTCAGCAGGTTTCGTAGCAGCTGTCCCTTCCCCATCATGTCTTTGAGAATAGCTCTCCCTCATCATCTCTTCAATCGAACTCTGGCTCACAACATCCGGAGCCGACTTTCTCGTCGCACCAGTCTCATCTCCATGTTCCGTAGCGCCAGGCTGCACATGTGCAGGTGGTTTGACATTGAATCTTTTACAGAGGAGTCGTGAAGGATACCATTCTTTTGAGCTTCTGGTCAGAGGACCATACATGCCAAGTTTAGCAGCTTGTTCGGCTGGATCTTCTGCTTTTGGTGTAGGTTTGCTTAGTAAGGAGGCAGACTCTGGAGGATCGGATGCGAGTTTAGGCGCGGTGGTAGAAGATGTGAATCGTGTCGCCATCATGCCGGACATGGGTTTGAAAATCTGTGCGCAGTTGGCGAATTCGCGAAGTTCTTTCAACCAGTCGTCTTGCGATACTCCAGAGCCTTTTTTCGGGACAGTAGTATTGATCCCAGCTTGATACTCTAGGTACCCTCTATAGCGACTCCTCTTCCCTTCGTCCTCTCCATAGGGCATGAACCCGCTGGCGCCTCGAGTAAGGGCCGCATCAGCAGTGTATCTATCGACCTTCGGTATTTGCGCTAATAGATCCCTGTGCCGCTCTTCTTCTGTCATGTTATACCCTTTCGGTATTTCACCCAGGGCAGCAGGTAGGTTCGATTTTCCAGACGCATACGCAAGTCTGTTTCGAGCAGCTGTAGTCAGGAAGTCAAAAACTGATTTCCCAGGTAATGTGGCTTCGCCGAGCATTGAAGCTCGGGATTTTGGATCGAGTTTCGATGCTTTGGCAGCGTCTGCCGTAGAGAGGTAAGCACCGCTTTGAGGACCATCTTTGGGCTGTTTCGATGAACTCCATCCTTCAGGGACCTGGGGTGCTTCATACTCCTCAGTAGATCGAGTTACAGATGAGAACTCATCGATGCTGCTCAGTATAAACCCGTCCAGCGGTAGACGGCCATCATGGCATTTTCGGAACCCGATGGCAGCTTTTGCCATGGCAGTCCTCTTTGAAATAAAAATCGGTTTAGAAGAAAGCAGCGGATTGATCTTTGCAGCTTTCTTCTTCTTTTTGTCCCCTCCTATGACTCTGTTATATGATATCTTGGGACCAATTTCATACAGATCTTCGTCGTCTGATCCTGTGTCGTTTAAGATACCCATACCTATACCACCACGTACCGGTTTCTTCTTTTTCTTCGATGCTTTGGGAGCTAGTAAACCTCCATCGTCCTCATCCTCGTCCTCTGATTTCGGTGTCGCAGTACCAGGACCATGATTTGAGGAGAGCTTCGTCTCCCCATCAAATCCAAGCCCCTTGTGATCATTCTTCCGTACGAAGCTAATCATGTGCGTATTCTCCGGCGCAAGGAGATATGTGGCGTTCGCATCATCGCCAGGCTTTTTCAGGCCTTCAAGGCGTGCCTTTCGTCGTACTTTCGGCCCAACGCCCTGCCCTTCTTTCCAGCCCATTTTCTTTAGTAGCTTGACTCCAACGGTCTCGCCTTCAATCCGGAATAAGTCGATGAATGCCCCGCATCTGTTAGTATCATCCTGTGTTGACCCAAGTCCAGCGAAGCCCTCCGCTGTCTGGACCCTTTTCGCATCTTCCGCATCTGCGATATCTTCCTCGTCCATGTAATCTTCTGGACGCCGTTGAGCTGCTTTGGGCTCATCCTTTTTCCGGTTTGTGCGGGAGGACACAAATGTCGAGGGCGTCCATCCTTCTTTCGAGCCTACTGTGTTATAATACCTGAATAGAGTCAGTAACGTTTACTCGATTGTACGAGAGCTTCTTACCCTGCGCTGAAACCACCAGTGAAAGCACCATGTAGACGCTTCAGTCCCCTCTCATCTCTAACCTCCTGCTTCCACACAGGCACGTAAGAACCATCATCTCTAACGTCTGGATCGAGGGGAGGAAGAGGCGTGCCGAAGGCTACGAATGGTGACTGCTGAGCTTGGAGATCCGCTTCGAAGTTGGCGCGGGATCGTTTCCCGGACATGGTGAAAGCATGAGCGAAGAGAGGCTTTTGCGTCGACCGTAGGAATATCAAGAAAGGGAAGGCTGCGATGGAGGTTCAGCCTCGTGGTTATGAATGGGAGACAGTTGAGAGGCATATTCTGATTGGCTTACAGCCAGCCAGCCAGGTGCGAGGGGCTATTGTGGACGACCGGGTGAGCATTATGGGCATCCTAAACTGACTTCCGGAACCTCTGCTTCCCAATCTCAAAGCTAACTACTTCACAGTAAACCGACGTACATATTGAGCTCTTCAATTATGAAGCCATGTACATTCTCGATATCAATACTTTGTCCTTTTGGTAGCAGATTTTGTGCCTGCCGATTGCTCGCTCAACTCGCACAATCACTAGTACCCCTCCTCTCTTACCATTTTCAAGCTCGGTACGTGTATAATACCTAGCCTGAATTGCCCAAGATTCTAGCACGTCTGGTGGATTAGATGGGCCGTGCCATCTGAAAGAATATCTTACTAAGTGTATGCCAGGCGGTTGTTACAGTGAGAAGGAGACTACTTATTTCCTAAATTTGAAAAGAAGAGGGGGGATCAAGAGGAATCTAGTGCCGTGACATCGTCCTTACGCTTGCTTTTCGAGACTAGAAGCGAAAACCTGACACAAAGGAAACAGATTGTTAGAGGAAGTAAGGTAGGAGGACAGAACTCTGCTCGGGTCACTTTCGTGCAAGACAATAGAGGGTTTTCGCAGTCAAAAACACTTTCGAAAATATAGTTTTCCTGGCCGTGTATAGCAGAAACGGGTTTAGTCGTGGGGCTACCTAATTTCTACTAAAGTTTAACTTATTCCGTTTATAGTAGTTATATCCGGACTAATAGAGGAAAACTATTTACTATAAATAGAAAACTATCTGCTATAGATAGTTTTTGAAGTCGTATAGATTAGGCTTAGCGTACTTCTATTTTAATATTAGCTAGAGTATTATAGAGACTAGAGATACTATATATATCTCAAATCGATATTATAGACTATAATTAGCTTTAGTTATATACTTAGTAAAGCTTTAGAATTAGTAACTATAATCTACTGAATACTCTAACTCCAGCTCCCGAAGCACGACTACTCGTAACTCTTATACCTCCTATACTTTATTATAGCTCTCTAGTATAGTCTGATTAAGCTCTATTACCTTCTCTTGCGCTTATTATAGATAATATGCCTCTATAGAGTATAGAAGAAGTACTATCGGAAATACTGATATCTAATATGCCTATAAAGCTAACTGCGAAGTTATAGAAAGAAGAGGAGAACTGAACGCTGCTCTTACGTATATATATTAAGAAGAAGGAGTCTTTTAGAAAGGTTACGAATAAGGTGTTCTAGAACGCAGTATCGAAGGCGTTCAAAAACCTATATAGAAGTATTAAATATAAGACTCTTAGTTATATTATAAAAGGCTAGGTTTCTTTATAAGTAGATTAGCTTCAAGTTAAGAAGACTAGAGAGTAAGATAGAGCTCCGACTTCGTATAAGTATACGATTAATCGATAGATAGCTATAATTTAAGCTATAGAGTCGAAGAAGGAAGATAATAAGAAGGTAGCTAGTTGAGCAGAAGCTAATAATAAGAATACTAGATAGTAGAGAGATAATCAGTTCTTATTAGCTTTAAGGAAGAGAAGAGCGAGAAAGGAAAGGAGAGCTAAAGACCTTAATTCTAGTAATAAGAGCGACCCTTTTAATAATACTAGTAAGACTAATAGTAATAGACTAGTCTTATGTTTAGTATCTATAGTATCTATTGTATTATCTAGTTGCTTAGTAGGACCTCGGAAACAAGTGAGAATAGATAGTCCTAAAGAGAAAGATAGTATTACTAGTAATAGGGTAGATAAGCTAGATTAGTTACTTATATCGCATATTAGGCGCCTAGTAGACTTAGTAGCTACTACTCTAGCTCTAGTTGATACGTCTTTTCGTATAGATATTAATACTCTTTCTATAAAAGTAGATAGAATTAGTAAGAGTATTAAGAGGTTACTAGCGTTAATATAGGAAAGTTATAATAGAGGCTTCAGCACGGAATAACCTTATAATATACTCTTAACTTTATAACTAATATTCTTTAATTACTCTTCTAATTATATAAATACTCTTTAATACTTAATAGCTTAATACTAAATCGATTATAAGGGTTACGTAGATATATTATGTAATTCTTAAGTAGTATAGTAATTATAAAGTGAGCTACTACTAGCTGTTTTCTAGTATTTAGCGCCTTAGAGAATACTATATATATCTAATTCTGCTATATCTTCTTAAACCCTTACTCTATTACGATTCTTACTAATAATAACCTCTTATTAAAGCTCTTCTTTTTCTGCGAAAGCGCGCGACGGCTATACGGATATTAGTACAGATAAGTAATACTATAAGTACTACTATACGCTAGATCTCCGTATATATAGTATATCTCTCGACTTTCAAATAGCTCCTAGAGCTTCTCCTAATAACCTGACTTCTTCTATATACTCTAATTATTCTTAGCTCTATAGAAAGGGCTTATTAAAGATAATACTATCTTATCCGGGATTATAATCGCTTACTAATTCAGTCTATAAGCGCGTTTATATCTAGAGTATATAGATCGCTAAATAACTTGATCTCTAGGTCTATAATAGCTTTTGAAAGTACTATCTACGAAGCCCTATACTCCTTAAATATTATTAATACCTTTAATAGCTCTTATATACCTGCGGATTCTTAAATATCAGTAGAGATTCTTATGCTAGCGAAAGTAATTTGCGAAATATAAGCTAAGGAAGCGTATAGTATTATTGAAAATTAAGCTTAGCTAAGCTATAGATCTACTAAAAGTATCTGCGTGCTAGTACTATCTGCTAGGGAAAGCTAGTCGGGAGTATATAATATATAGGCTAACGATAGGTTCGTAAGTATACTGATTTCGGAAGTCGATAAGATTAAGATAGAAGAGAGTATAAAGCTAATATAACTTAGGAGTAGAGAATCAGAAGGTTATAAGGACTTTTCTCTCGGGCTACGAATCTAGATTAAACGTATAGCGATTATACTCGTACGGAACTCGATATCTTAGTACTATAGCTTACTACTACTATAAAAACTTCCTCTAATAATATCTCCTTTTGCGAATCTATATAGCTAAAGTAATAGCTAGAATCGTCTCTTTCTCTATAGTTATTATAGTTAAATTCTAGTAATAGTATAAGATTCTGATATCACGGAAATTAAGCTATTTGTTATACTTTATAGCTAGTAAGGAACCCTAGTCTACTACCTGCAAAATCTGGTATAGTCTCCCTTACGCTAATTTAGTATTATAAGGTTTAGAAACTGTCTTTTCTAAAGTGTTCTCCAGGTGCGAAAACCCTCTAATGGAAGGAAGAGCAGTGCAGGACAGTGACGCAAAATTGATTTGAAGTAATTCGTTCCATTCCTGTTTATCTGACTTGACGAGACGCCAGATATCTTTCCACTAGTAATGTGCGCACCGCGATTGCGTCTACGACACACGACAGCCCAACCCTGTGACGCTTGCTCTAGAAAGGTCTTAAAACTACCTGAGTAATAAGACCTCACATTACTATGAATATAAAGTAGTAAGAATCACTTGAGAATCTATAACTAAGGAGTAAAGAAGTAGAGAGAGAATAGAAGTATATATATGAAAAGGGGCCCCTAAACTCTACTCGTGTAATCTCGCTTAGTAGTAAGTATTTCTACTAATAGGGAGAGACCTCTAAACCTGACTAGTCGTTATACTACCCTCCCCTCCGAAAAAAGCTCGCCCTCGAGCGTTAGTCTATCTCCTTATTACTATTAAGGTAGTCATAATTATTAATTCTATCGTAGAAAGCTTTCAGCTAATTAGGTAGTCTAGCAGGAGGTCTAGCTTGCGTTAGGTTATTAAGATAGAATTATTTCAGCTTAGCGGGAGCGTATTTAATATCTATAGTATCGTACTATATAAGATCGACGTCTTAATTTAACTAGGAAACTCGGTATAAGAGGCTATTACGCTGCTTATAGCACGTAAGTATATCTTCGATCTCCTATTTATTATTACTAGTAATATTAATAGGTAGTAGCAGCAGTAAGGTTTATCTTAGCAAGAGGTCGTTTAGATACTTCCGTAGCTTAGTAGCAGGGAATACGTTATATACTTTTATACTAGTAGGGAGCTCTAGATAATAAGAGCTTCCGACCTTTTTAATTATATAGAAAGGTCCGTTAGTCAAGAAGTCGAGTTTTTTACTAGGTTAAGTACTCGTAAAGTAGCGCATATCTAGCTAGATAAGGTTATCTATAGTAAAGTCGACTTCATAGCGTAAGCGATTATAAGATTAGGATATCTTAGCTTATATATATTAGAGGCTTAATTAAGTAGTAGTCTAAGCGTCGCGCAAGCGATTAGCGTAATCTAGAGCTTACTAAGTATTCAACTTATTAGTAAGTATAGTAGAATAAAATAAGTCTTTCTAATTCTAATTAACACGGAGTATATATCTATAAACGACTTAAAAAGGTAAGAGACCTCTAAGGGATTCGTAAGGGAGAGTTATCTAGGCGTAGTCTATAATAAGTAAGAATTCCGACTAGTTATCTTAATAGTAAGAGATAAAAGGTCGTAATCTGCGTTAGAGATATTAGTTATAGATCTCTATTTAGCTATCTATTTATAAGTAATCTACTGCAGAAAGCTATCTTTTAGTACTAAGAATTATAATAACTATAGTCTAAAAACAGGAAACGAATTAAAGCTCTCTATTAGAGGTAATTATTAATAGAGCTCCGAAATAGCGGTATACATAGTATAAGTAAAGCTTTATAAGATCGCGCGCATCGGAAGTCTTTCGGTATAAAATACTAATTACTTATTTACTAAAACAGTTAATAAATACAAGAACGTTATTATAGCTATGTTTATCGCGATTAAAGCTATAGTAATCGACTGTAATATACTCCTATAGATATGATAATACAAGCAGAGGTTAGAGGAGGCCCGGTTTCTTATCGCGCGGCACTTGAATTCGTCAGTAAGTATAATAGTTATAGTAATACTAGTTAATAGTTAAAGCGATTCCGTACTACTAGTATTATAATACTAGTAGTTATAAGGTCTTCTTTACACTTAGATAAGCAGTCTCTAATCAGTCGTATACTTCGCGTATAAGTAGCATGCGAAAGTATAAGATATTAAGTATAATTAGTCTTCCTTTATAGAGTAGAAGATCTTTTTCTATAGTTAGTTTTCTAGGAGTAGCAGAGAAAGCTTATTTCCGTAGTACTTAGAGTAATAGTATAATACGATTAGTATCAAGTACTTACTATACTATAGAAAAGACTAGCGATAGGTCGGCGACTTCCAAGGTATTAATAAGCTTAAAGTTATCTATAGAGTCAGAGCTATTCCGGAGGTTACTTATAAGTAGTACTAGATCGATTTAGTCTTCGCGTAGTAGCTGCTATAAACGCTAAGTTCTTTTAGCGTTATTCTAGTCGTCTAATTCATCTATTCTACGAGAGAGAGCATCAGCGAGTAGATTATACTTCCTAGGTCGATAAGTAATCATAAAGTTATAATCTGCGAGTAGCTTAGCTTATCATACTTATTATACGTTTAGCTATTTAGAGGTTATAAAGTACTTAAGAGCTTTATAATTAGTAATAACGCGGATCTGATATAATACACCTACGAGCTCAGATCTCTAGTTACTAAAAGATCTTATAATTATAAGCATTTCCTTATCGTAGATAGCGTAATTAAGCTCGGCAGATAGTATAGTCTTAGAGAAATAAGCTACTAGGAACTAGTCTTCGTCATGCTATTACGATAGCACACCTGCTATTACTCTATTACTAGCGTCTATTTCGATTATATAAGGTAGATATTACTAATAGTAGTAGAGGAGTAGTACCGAAGTAAGAGCGTGCTTTAGGTGATCAAAAGCATCTTTACACTCCCTAGCGAACCGAAATAATACGTTATTTTTAGTAAGTTATATAAGAGGTTTTATAATAATTCCGTAGTCCTTAATAAATCGTTAGTAGAAGTTATAAAAGCCTAAGAACGATTATACGCCCTTAACTATAGTTAAGTAATTCTAAGATTATATAATATTAACCTTCTTAGGGTCTACCTCGATCCTAGAAGTAGAGATAATAAATCTAAAGTATTTAGTATAAGTAATATTAAATTTATACTTCTTAAGGTCAGCTTATAATCTAGCGTCTTATAATCGTTATAGCACCTTATATACGTATAATTAATATTATAGTAAGTCGTTAGAGTAGATCAGAATATTATCTAGATATACTATATAGAAATCGTCTAAGTAGTCGAATAAGACGTTATTCATATATCGCTAGTATATCGCAGGGCTATTAGTCAGACCGAAAGGGAGTACCTTATACTTATATATACCGTAACAAGTCCGGAAGGTCGTATACTCTTTAGAGGCTAGATCTATTCGAATTCGGTAGAATACCTAGCGAATATCTAGTTTAGTAAATATCTTAGTAGTAGAGATTCTAGCTAGCGTTTCATCGATTAATAGTAGTAGATATTAATCCTTCCTCGTAAGGTTATTAAGTGCGCGAAAGTTAATATAGAATCTTAGACTTCTATTAGCTTTCTTAACGAAAAGAATAAGTGCAGCGTATAGTACTTAAGAAAGTTCAATAAAACCTTTAGCTAAGTTATTAGTAATATACGCCTTAACAACTTCAAGTTCTTTAGCTAATATCTTATATAAGGGAGAGTATTTAAAGTTCTTCTCAGCCCCTTCCTTAAGCTCAATTCGGTGATCGCATAAGTGATAAGGAGGGAGAATATCGCTAGCTTCCTTAGAAAAGATATATACCTACTAGCTATACTCGTAAGGGATCTATAGTTCTAAATCTAATTCGCTTAAGCTAATAATAAATTACTAAGCGGTTTTACAACGTTCCGTAAGGTCGATAGTTAAAGATATAATAGTAGTATCGCGTTACTAAACTGCGATTCGGTCGTTAAGAAGCTTATCTATCTCGTGAAGAGTAGTAGAGAAGATCTTATTATTAGAAGACTTCTAATATTTATATAAGAAGTAGAAAGCTAGGCTGCTAATTATATAAATCTCTAGCGCAGGAGGCTCTAGAAGAGGTCTAAGCATACGAGGTGATCTTAGTCGCTTCCGAAATATTATAGTAGCTATATTTATACTTTAAGTAGCTTCTATTAAGTCGCAAGATAGTGTTCCGAGTAACTATTAATCTATAGTATAAATTGCATAGGCGTAGTCTTATACGTAGGTTTTTAATATAGAGACTTCTAATTAGAGTTAAAGTAGAGATTCACACGGGATATAGGCGATAATATCGCTGAATCGTATATACTTCAGCTATATATCAGTAGTCTCTCTAGAGTATAAAGACTTCTCTTTACTACTCTATTCTTATTCTTTAGATAATAAACACTTAAGCTTATTATATCTATAATAAGTAGTATAAATACCGGAGAAACGGTCCTAACTAATCAGCGGTAGTAATAGAGGGTTAGTTACTTATAGAATACTCTCTAGGGGAGAGTTTTAGATATTTTTATAGCTATAAGTCTCCCTAGAAGTACGCTTCCGAGCTAGTAACGGTCGTTTAATAATAGAGATAGAGTTAATAATAGCTCGAATATTAATAAGAGAGTTAGCTACGCTTCGCTATTCCTCGTACGCTTCCCAGAACTGATTAAGGCGTTCGTTTCGTTTATTAGCGTCGTATTAATAGCGCTAGTAGGTATAGTATTTACATAAGTCCTTAATCTCGATCGGAGAGCTATAAATATTACTAGGAGGAGTATATAGTAGCTAAATGATCTATCGTTTAGAGGCATCTAAGAGTACTTAATATTCCGAAAGCTAAGTCCTTCCGAGTATAATACTATAGTTTCCGAGAGTAGTAATAAGAAAGAGAGTAAATACCTGAACGCGACGATCTACTATTAAATTGAGTATCGTATAGTAACTAATAGTACTACTATTAACGCTATTAAAGCCTTTAATAGGAATTACGTTTAGCAGAGGGTAAATTAAAGGTTTTAAGAAGAAGGAAAGAGATTTAAGAAAAGAACGATCAATAAAATAGTATCTATTAGCTCCAGAATCGAGAAGTGCGGGTAGCTTATATAAGAGTCTATTCTTAGTAAGAGTAGTACGTATAGTAAATAATTAACTACTAAGAAGCTTCGTAAGGTTAAGATATCGCATATCTCGTATACTACCTAGGAAGGAGTCTTTCCCTAGGCGTAGTCTTTTGCTAGCGGTTTAATATACTCTTAGGCGTTATTATACGTTTCTTTATTGTTATTATCTTCTGACTTACTATAAACGTTATTATTAGTATTAATTATATTAATTCGATACGGAGTATTAAGTCGAGCTAACAATAAGCGTAAGTATAAGGTAGGAGTAAAGTAATAAGGAGTATTCGCTGGCGATTATATATAAGGCGTATCGTTTCGTGTAAAGTATAATACTTATTTACTAGTCGCACTAGTATTCTCGGGCGTAAGAAGACCAATTTGCGGATAAGAAGAGGAGTTAGTACTACGGCACTAAGAGGAGGTATTTATAGGGCGTTCCCGAGTCGCGCTAGCCTTAGCCGAAGACTCGGAATAGTAAGTCTTTTCAATAAATTAACCTTAGTCTTCAGCTTATATAGCCTTAACGTATTCTTCTAGTATCCTTAATATTCAGTACTATTAGAAGAGCTATTTCCGTAGCTATATAAGTAGCTTCTCCTATAAGTCCATTTTCAGAGTCGATTAATTATTTACTCTAGCTTTACGAGCTAGCGTACGAAACTCGTAGTAGAACGTCCAGAAGGTCTACTTATAATCTATCTTTAGCGCGGAGTAGCTAGCTCTTATAGTTTATTAGTCGTATAGATTAGATAAGAAGAAGACAAGTTAAGTAATTATATCGAGTGAATCGATTATACTACCTTCTTCGTTATATTCTAGTTCTAAGAACGAGAGTTCTAGGTAAGTTCTAGCTATTCCTTCCGTTTAGTTAAGTAACTAATCTTTATAGTGATCTTTATCGATAAAGTAGCTAGAGTAGCGCCGGAGGGCGTTATATATCTATACTTCCTAGAGTTTTAGAGAGTAATCGATTCTATTAGAGAGCTTATTTAGAAGGTTCAGTATCTTCTCTATACGCGTAGCGTATAATATTAATAATATTCCTCTAGTAGATTATTCTCGATAACGATTATTAAGCGTAAGAGTAGCGTTATCTTCTTTAATTAATAGTAGTAGTATTATACGCGATTAAACGTTATTAAACGATATAGACTTAATAGAGCGCTAAGTAGTTAACTAGTATAGTTCTAGGAACTCGTCCTGTAACTAGCGTAGTTCTATAGATAAGTTAGTATTTAATTATCTCTCCTCCGCGAGCTTCCTTTCTGCCTCTTATAGCTAGTAAGCGCGGTCTTCCTATAAGTTACTTATAGTTACTATTAATATAAGGGTATTATTAGGGAGGTTTAGCAACTCGGTAAGTTCGTTAATTATAGTAAGAGTTAGGGAGCTTAACTCGGACGAGGCGTTATCGCGAGTACTCTCTACTATAGAGAGAGGTAAGTTACGGTAAGTATTACGAGTCGCCGAAAAATAAAAGGTAAAGGGAGTCAGAGAACCGGTAGTCGATTTATCGGACTTAGGTTACTTCGGTTTAGGTGCTATTCTTCAAGTTTATACTTAGTATAAGCCTTCTCTATATAGCGTAATCTCCTGCGTTTAGTAGCTCTAGGCATAGAGGTATAATATAAGTAGATATTTACTATCTTCCTAGATATAAGTAAAAGAGTTATAGATAATATAACGCTTACTCTAGAAAGGTCTTAAAACTACCTGAGTAATAAGACTTTATATTACTATGAATATAAAGTAATAAGAATCACTTGAGAATCTACAACTAAGGAGTGAAGAAGTAGAGAGAGAATAGAAGTATATATATAAAAAGGGGCCCCTAAACTCTACTCGTGTAATCTCGCTTAGTAGTAAGTGTTTCTACCAATAGGGAGAGACCTCCAAACCTGACCAGTCGTCACAAACCCAATGTCTCGTCAAAAGCGCGCCTCTCCTAGGATTGATTCTCATATTGGATCCCCAACGCAAGCCCATTCTCCCAAGGAACGTCCATTTTCTTTTGGCCCACAGGGTTCATGAAGCCAACTATCTGTCCAATAATGGCGCGTCCGGAATGGGTTGGTCTCACAAACTTGCGCGAGCTTCTTGGTTCCGGCAGTGGCTAGTTGGACCTACACAACATAAGTATTCGGCCACGTGTTTCCTTTTATTCTTGAAGAGAACAGAGTGTGCTAATATACTTACGCAGTACCTTGTGCCTTCATCTCCACATGACGTAGATTTCTCTGATGTGCTTACACAGCAGTATTTATCCGCGTGGACTTGCTGGAACAGAGCCGCGGCTAGGGCGACGAGAGCGACGGTGAGCTTCATGATGACTTGGCGTGAGCTTGTCGAAAGGGTGAGGATGTGATGGTGCAGATGATCAGTAGGCTGCCTGATAGTGATGGGGAGAAGAGCAGAGCACGTCGTGCGATGTTGATGCTTTATATATTCTGAAGACCCATGTGCTTTATGATGAGAAGCATAGCAATCTTGAGCATCTAACCATGTCGACCATCGGCCCATGTCAATGAATACTCTCTTCAATCAATGTTACGAGATATCAAGGCTTAAAAACCTTACACGCCGTGATGACAAAAAGGCTATTGGGATGCTCTATAGAGTCTGGACCGCGACAACTGATCCTCCCCTCACTTTTGACCCTCTCATTATAGTAGGGATCGGTCCTACCCCCCCTGAATAGGTTAAAGAGAAGAAGGTGTGGAACCACTAAAGAAGTCTTATCTTGAGGTATACCGCTTCTATGTGAAGTAAAATGCAATTATCATTGATTTCCTAGTATTTTCTTGAGCCTCCTGGTGCATCAATCACAGCCCAATATCGCTGGTACTAATACCTATTATAAAGAGATTTGATATACTCGTTTGGTACAGCCTCCCGCCGCCCGAACACTCTTCTTGATCTCCTATACAAGGGTGTTGGAAGTATCGTGGTACGTAGTGAAAAAGTGCCTTTGAATCTAAATATTTATCTAATTTCATACGTGCTCAATAAAAAAGAAGGTCTGGGCATAAAGACAGAACTTCACATAGCGTATTCTACGCCTGTAAAGGTTTATAGTTATCTACCAGGACGCATGAACTATCAAGGTATCGTGTATCTAGATAAGAGTTTGACCTAGAGGAGTTTCGATTTCGCGAGCTTGTATAAAAGCTTACGCGCTAACTAAGATTATTATGTCATGCTTCATAGAATTCATCTTGCCTTACTCCTTCTCCTAGAAGGTTCTAACTCTCTTCGCCCACAAGGGAATTATATCGGAGAACATCTAGGGTAGTGATTTGCTATATTCGTACTATACGTAATCGGACTTGTACCTGTTCAAGCCATCGATCTTACAGGTAATTTAGCCCTATAAATTTCTCTCTCTCATAGCCTAAACTTAATCTGAGAAGACTTGAAAATGAGTCTTGGTTTCGACTACGTAATTGCTTCCTCTGCAAAGCAAGTCTTTCGGCCCTTATTGCGTCCAGATCTGTGGCAAGTCTCTATTTAACATTGAAAGATTAGGCAGATTGGTTGCCAAGCTGCTTAGTTACTCACCGGTGGGACTACCTCGCAGGAAACAACAAGTTGATGTAAAGCTACTTAAATCCGATATGGATTTTACCACAGGGATTTCCTCTCGCAGACTTTCGACACTCTGCATATTTCTGTTTTCTTCGCTCTAGACGTCTTGGCTCGGGCTAGCTTGTCGAAAGTCTTCATATTGCTTTCTTGTCAAGTGTCGTTACAGAGTCAAATTGAAGGTTCACAGTTTAGTGGGCGCTACAGAGAAAAGTCAAACGTTCATGTGTGACAACTACTTACCTTAGTTCTCAGACCCCTAGCTCGCACTAAGATCGTTTGGTACAAACGAGGTAATGAGGGTGGGAGCAGGGGTAGATGTAGGCAATTACGAAGGTACAACTGTTAACATTTATATGATGGGTTAGTGGGGGCGATCAGGGTTTTAGGGTTCTTAACTAGGTAGAGAAAGCAATCAATACCTTTTGGAACACATCGACTTTATCGCACTACTACGAAGTAAGTTGAACATCGGTTTGCTTTCAGAATAAGGAAAGTCTTCCGAACCGTATACCTCCCTACTCCGTAGTCGCCCCTCTTATAAAACTCACCCAATATGCCTCCGTACAGGGATAGAGCAGGCGTACTTAGTACTTTGAGTCTTTCGCAAGGCAGCACCCTTCCAACAAGATCCACTCACTTAAAACTACCAAGCTGTACTAGATTAGCTCGAAACCTTTACTTATTAACAGATCTGAATCGCAGGGGATTCGGAATCGATGGAAAGGTCATGAGGCACCAAGGCGCACACGCACCTAAAGTTAGCCGTTTATCAGGCATGAAAAGCTCAGATATGTTACGTTGTATAAATGAATTAAGCGAGGTTACACCCCCTCTGAATACTTATTTTCCTCTTCATAACTACTACCTACTTCGTACATGGCTAAATAAACGTAAATTTGACATCCCTGCATACACTCACAAGAAACAACGTCCTGTAAGGATTGTTGCATCGATTGAAAAGCAGAAAATTAACATATATATATGTATATATTTCTATGCAAAAAGGATAGATAAAGTATGAAATAGCATTCATAAAAGCTGAATTGTATATCATTTAAAATAATGAAGTGCGCAGACTCCGAATCTACATTGAATCGGCTATGTACGAAGTAATACGCTGTTTAATTATTTCATAGAATATTCGGGTTTTCAATCTGGGCGAGCCTAGGAAGAAAAATCCTTTCGAATTATTTTTAGGACGTAGTTTCGTTACTGTACAAGTGCTGTAATAGTCTCTTACTTCTATTTTCGCATGATTTATTCTAAAATGAGGTCTGCTCAGTTATCGTTAGGAGGTTTCTTGCGCAATCAATTGCATGCTCAAGTGTGTTTACATTGATTGGGCTTATGCGGCATGTGCATTGAGTAGCATAATATGGGCCTTGGCAGGCCATTAGTCAGCTGTCTTATGTTGCTGTGTGTGCTAAGTTGAGCGAGGCACCCTAAGGGAGCGTCACGTGATCGTGATTCACTTCAAGCGATGCCACAACCCACTGGTCGTGTCTACGGCACGATAAGCGGAAATGTTGGTAATTCTGTATACATGAGTAAGATATGGTGATACTTGATGTGCGCCGACGTCAAAGGACTGCAAAACATGGCCTGCAGTCTGCACGCCTCCCACAGTACAGGGAGGCAATTAGTTGGCAAGGCAAGACAAGGCAAGGGGATGGGGGAAAGGGGAATCGAATATTTCGTTATGAGGCCACAAGGTATACACACATACTATACTAAGAGCCACGCATGCCGCTTTTTCTCGTGTAGCAATAGACTTAGTGAAATCGTCCAAAAGTAGAACTAGGGAGTAGTTCTAGTACTTTTAAAATAGCGAAACTATAGCCTAAGAATAATTCGAAAAGAGCATTCTTATCAAGCTAGTTTAAAATTAATTATTAACTACCCTATTAAATATTTTTAATCGCGTATAAAGTAGTACTCTAAGATATGAAAATAGGTATTAGGGGGGCATAACCTCGCTTAATTTATTAAGATAAAGAGGCGTGCCCGAGCGTCTTATGCCTGATATAGGGTTGACTTTAGGTGTGTATGTGCCTTGTAGCCTCATGACAAAATAATCGATTCCGGGTAAGGGAGGGGAAGGGAATGTGCATGAAAATCAATATTCGCCGGAGAAGTACAGATGCACTCTGGCTGCTTCGATAACCAGATCCGAGTTGGCTCCCTAATGGACAATGATCTGGAGGTTTGCTTCGATTTCGTGTTATCATATGGTATAGTCGCATTAGTTATAGCCAGGAGAAGAATAAACGTACCTACTTCAGCATATAGAAAGCTTACTACCGATAAGGTAGGGTACTCCGTCCATCAAAACAAAATAGGGGAATATCTACTCTATGAACATTAAATATGAGTGAGTACCTTGGGTATCTAGGTAGGTATAAGTACCTTGATTGCAGTAGTCCTTACCCCAGAACCTAGGGTATCTATCTTCCGGCCCTAAAGGTTCCTAGCCTTCGACCCGTAAAGTAGAGTTATATCAAGCCCTTCTTCCTATCCCTATCTCTGATATATCTATCTCACCCTGCCAAGACATGAGTTTGATAAGAGGATTCAAAAGATCTGGACTTTAATAGGCTCGCTACCTTACCTACTGTCGAGGTCAGGAAGAGGCTGATCTTACGAATTAAGACAAAAGAAGTGCCAACACAATTTCGTGACTTTGATATACCTATTTCCAAGTCAAATTCTTGTCAATCGAGCGATGTTCTAAGATAGATCGGATAGGTAGCCGTTTCGTGACTTTGATAATTTCCTATCGCGATATGTCTAGTCTCCGAACAGTCGGCCACTTGTCTCGAGCATCGATAGGTAGCTTCATCAGCCACCTTATTTGATGTGATTCTCCAGTAATCGTGAGTGTGATCGAGCATAATAGTCTGTTGGTCCATAGTCACGTGTTAGTCGAGTATCTGCACCGGGGTTTAGCCGGCCAGATATATCTCCCTTACGGAGTCTCGACTACCTAGAAAAGCCAGCCACGACATAACAGATAATACTACTACTTATTACAGTACTTTGGCTCACGCAGACTACTTGCTTATACGTACTACGACAGAGTGATACCAACATAGTCTTTCATAGCTTGCGTAGGAGGTAGTATTATAATCCTTATTGGCAAAGAGAGTATACCGCTATTGTAAAGTCCTCTAAGTCATACGTCAAATGCATTGATTGCACCACACATTCTAATGTCCTATTTTCCTCCCAGTTCATTTCCCCACGGATGCCATGACTGGGCTGAACTAGAGCGACTGGACCTGGAACTGGCTGATTCTGGGGTTGAGCTTGTAGAGATTAGCTGAAGTCGGCCGCCTGTTCGTCCCGACGGGCCCTGATTCTGCCCAATCCAGTCCGACCCTTCCCATCCCATCCCATCCCATCCCAACCACCACCTTAATTGTAACTGACTATGGCTTCCATTAACATTCTATGACTATCTTGTCGCCTTCAACTTCCCAGATATTCTCCTTTCGCTACGTCTTCAATTACAATCGACTTGCACTATCCCACTTTGTGACGCGATCAGCACTTGCTTAATCTTGACTCTCCCACCAGTGACGCTGCAGGCTGGTGAATCCTGACTGACAGTCAGGGGTGCAGAGACGGCCCAGCGCCGAAACCAGACAAGATCCTTCCAGGGCGGATGGCCGGGCTGAATGACTTGACTGCCAGCTGGAAAACCGACGGACGGAGAAACATGGCAACAACCGCATCTTCAGGTTCGCCCACAGTAGAACGAAGCAATTCACGACGTTATCAATCGACCTCGGGCACCACTGGCACCTCAAGGTCGCAAGCAACGAGAATCAAGAATTCTGCCCCGCTGCCTAGCCCATCCCGCACTCAATCTACATCTACATCTACATCCACCTCCAACACTCACCACCACCGCTTATCGCGCCACGGCGTCGTTCAAGACATCCTGCCGCAGAAAAATTATGAGAATACAACCCATACATCAAGAAGCAGTTCCAGTAAAGACCGCCCTAATCCACCAGGGACGGAATCCTCGACGGGCACGAGCCATCGTCAGTCGAGCAAAAGTCGACATTCATCAGACATGACGAGCGCTGTAGCCAATGGAGGGGGACCAGCTCCCGTGGTGACTCCACAGGAATCGAGGCAGCCGGGGAGAACTGGCAAGTCGAGAACTACAATACCAGCTGCGACAGGAAACTGGGTCTTGGGCAAGACAATAGGAGCAGGGAGCATGGGCAAAGTCAAGTTGGCTCGGAAGGTTGAAGGCGGAGAGCAGGTAATTATCATCCTAGGTTGCAGAACATTACCACAGCTAACACATTTCTAGGTGGCTGTCAAAATAGTCCCGAGAGGAGTTACCGACGATGGACATAATCAGAGTCGCGCAGATAGGGAACGTGCTGAGCATTCGAAGGAGGTTCGAACTGCTCGAGAGGCCGCCATCGTTACGCTTCTGGATCATCCCTATATATGCGCGATGCGAGACGTTGTACGGACTACATATCATTGGTATATGCTTTTCGAATACGTCAATGGGGGACAAATGCTTGACTACATAATTTCGCACGGCAGACTGAAGGAGAAGCGTGCAAGGCAGTTCAGCAGACAGATTGCGAGCTCTTTGGACTACTGTCATCGAAACAGCATTGTTCATAGAGACCTCAAGATCGAGAACATTCTGATCAGCAAGACTGGTGACATCAAAATTATCGACTTTGGTCTAAGTAACTTGTTTGCTCCACGCGGCCACTTGAAGACATTCTGTGGCAGTCTATACTTTGCAGCACCTGAATTGCTCCAGGCCAAGGCATACACTGGTCCCGAGGTGGACATTTGGAGTTTTGGTATTGTGCTATACGTTCTAGTCTGCGGAAAGGTGCCTTTTGATGATCAGAGTATGCCAGCATTGCATGCAAAGATTAAGAAGGGTATCGTAGACTATCCGAGTTGGCTTTCTCCTGGTATTTCTCCCCTCTTCGCGGAATTCAAAGTTGACTGACAATAAACAGAATGTAAAAATCTCATCTCGCGCATGCTAGTAACGGACCCCAAACAGCGAGCAAGTTTGCAGGAGATTATGAATCATCCTTGGATGACCAAAGGATTTGGAACACCTCCGGATAACTATTTACCAGTCCGCGAGCCCCTGACTATGCCTCTCGACCCCTCCGTGATCCAGGCAATGACAGGATTCGATTTTGGCTCACCAGAAACAATATCGGCGCAATTGAGTGAGGTGGTGGAGTCGCAGGAGTACCAAAGGGCGGTTCGCTTAGCGATTCAAGAACGGGAGAACCAAGGGCCACCAAGAGATCCAGAGAAGAAGAGAGGATTTGGTTTCGATTTCTACAAGAGGAGAAACTCGACAAATAGCCGGGACACTTTAACGGCACCAAGCTCAGATGCCTTAGCACTTGGAAGCGACCCAGTCAATGCCTTTCATCCACTTATCTCGGTATACTACTTAGTTAGAGAGAAGCAAGACCGAGATCGACTCGCGGCCAATCCTGGAGCTACGAGCATGCCTCGTTCCCCGGGAGAAGCTCCTCTTCAAGTTCCGGATTTAGCACCACCGAAAGCAGCGCACACCAATGCTGCTGCGTACGAGATGCCTGGCGAAAAGGCCACTGGAGGGAGATCGAGACCTCGTGCTCGTACACATGGTGAGGACGAAGTTACTGAGAGCTTGAAGAATTTGAAAATTCCTAACCCTAGCGGCCCCGTATCACCTGCAATACACGAACCTCCTCCGGAATCTCACACACATGCTCGCAAAGAAAGCACAGCAGCGGGCATACTGAGACGATTCAGCACCAGAAGACGAAAAGAGCCCTCTGAGAGATCCCACCCTCCACTTGTCACAGTACAATCACCTCACGAACACAGTACACTTAGAAAGAGCTTCAGTGTTCGAAGGACCCGCGAACCAACAACAGATGGTCCTTCTTCGTCCATGCTTCGCTCGGGTAGCAGTCAACCTCAGCATAGCGATCTACTGAACCCTCCTCGGACTGTAGACAATACACGGAGCAGTAAGGCATTAGGCCGATCAACGAGTGTCAATTCAGGGGATTTTAGAAGAAAGGAGTCTCGACGGGGCGCATCTGAGGCTGCACCCCCCCGCGTCACCTATAAGGAACCTCCCACAACCTCTGGCTCAGACCACTCGACTGCAAATGAGAAGGAGAAACCAGCCGAAGAAGGAGAGCAACAAAAAGCGCATCTCAATCCGAGGACAGCTGCTTCCATAAGAGCGAAATCACTAGGACATGCACGAGGAGAGAGCATTCAGGCTCGACGTGCCAGAAGAGCCGAGGCCAGAGAGGCTAATGTCCCCGAGGAGACAGATGCGGAACTTGGAGATGCAAGTGGCTTATCCAATGAGCGCATCGATAACGCAGAGAATGTCAAGCCCGTGTTTCTCAAGGGACTTTTCAGCGTATCTACAACATCGACAAAGCCAGTGCCGGCAATTCGAGCCGACATCATTCGTGTTCTTCGGCAGCTAGGGGTTGATTTCAAAGAGGTTAGAGGTGGGTTTAGTTGCCGACATACACCATCGATTGATCTGAAAAAGGTTGTGGATCTTCCTCCAAGTAGTCATGGAAATCACACTCCAGGACATAAGAGAAGGATCAGTTTTGGAGGATTCATGGGCGGTGGGAACGCCGAGCGAGACCGGGAGGACTTCAGAGACTCGGAGAGATCTCCCCAAACACCAAGAACTCCCGCTAGACACCGTGGAGACAACAGTTACACCAATTCCGACGCTTCAGACGAGAGTATTCATAGAGACCAACGAGGTCCTAATAGAGCCGTCGGCGAAACGAGCACGCATGTGCAAAGCGAACTCGGCGGCAGCATGGTTCTCGAGTTTGAGATCTTCATCGTGAAGGTCCCACTTCTTTCTCTACACGGTATTCAGTTTAAGCGTCTGGCAGGGGGTACTTGGCAATATAAGAACATGGCGGACCAAGTCCTTCGAGAGCTGCGTCTGTAGGAATCAACGGGTTGATAACAGAAAACACGGGACAACTGGTCCAATTACACCTCTGGACGAATCTCTTTTGTATCTTCGAAGTAACATTACAGCGCTGAATATCAAGCATGACATTCGATTGATTGGGATAATCGAGATAGTGGACGTGTATGAACGACCACTATAGCACTTTTATCCTTCCTGGGTATCTTGAAGCGAGCGTTGGAGCAAGGCATGCACTGTGTAGGATTTCGAATGAGCTCATTTTCGTCTTCAAAGTTGCTTGCGTGCGTAGTCGTGGGAGCTGTGATGAGAGAAGACATCTCTGTGTAGGAGCCAAAGGATCTGTTAGGAGCGTGCTGGGTTGGATTTGAGGCTGGTAAATCCGTTAATAATAAATGGCTATGCTTCGGACGAGCATTGATCTAGGTCTTGGTCTAAGAAGCATGCAAACGTGAATCTGAAGTCTTTTTCTGAATTCTTCCGGCTGAGACCGTACGATGCAAGTTTAATGTGGTAGATACGCAAGCGGACTTCGAGCAACAATTGACGCGAGCCTTGTAAACAATGGATTGTGACGAAGCGAAATGGCATTTTGAGATGACATGAGGTCGCACCACCCAACTTATTGATCATGGCTCTCTTAATCACTTGTCATCAAATGCATGGTGTTTCTGCATTCATCCACCTCTCAAGCCGGGACGATTGCACGAATCACACTGCTCCAGCTTACTCGAGATCGGGACATTGTAAACATATCACGTGGGGTTAATACGCCAAGATCCTCGTAGCTTCGAGCATCCCACCGCTCTTGACCTCAACCCTCGATTTGACACCTCGACGCCTCTCCCAAAACACTACCATTTACTCATTCATATTCTATCGTCTGTGTCGAGCAACGCCATTGCTCTCTCCGCGGTCGGATTTCTAGTGCGACACCGTTCGCATCTTCAAAACCTTCACCCTATCTACATCGCCTTCGAGTCTTCTCGCTGGCTACATTCAGACAGTACAAGATGCTCCAAGGGGCGCACGTATTCTCTCACCAACAACAATATACACCTCACGGCGAGCCAGGATGGATGCACCATCAGCAGCAGCAACAGCAACAGCAACAGCAAAGCCACAACCAGCACGCTCAACAAGCCGCTGCCGCCGCTGCATCTGCCGCTCAACAGCAACATTACAATCGAATCGCTGCTAGTCATAATGCTGTAGGACCTGCTATCTCAAGCCATGGAGGACAAGATACAAGCATGATGGACAATGTCACGGAGGAGAATAGGAGGACGCTGAATTACATTGCCGATCTGTTAAATGAGGATAGTAGGGAGGCGGCTCTGCTCGAGCTTAGCAAGAAGCGCGAACAAGTCCCAGAACTGGCTTTGATCTTGTGGCATTCATTTGGTATGTGGGCAGAATGGGAAGCAGGAGTTCGTGATTCTAATATCCAACAGGTGTCATGACCTCTCTCCTCCAAGAGATCATCTCGGTGTACACACTCCTTAACCCGTCGCAACTTACCGCGGCTGCCTCGAATCGTGTTTGCAATGCGCTGGCACTTCTTCAATGCGTTGCTTCTCACAATGAGACTCGCGCGCTTTTCCTCAATGGTTGTTCAGCCCTCCAATTTATCCGGCCCCGAAGCTAATATTTGCAGCTCATATCCCACTCTTTTTGTACCCCTTCCTCAATACCACATCGAAATCGAGACCCTTCGAGTATCTGCGACTTACGTCCCTTGGAGTCATTGGTGCTCTTGTCAAGAATGACTCGTCCGATGTCATTAACTTCCTCTTGACCACAGAGATCATCCCATTATGCCTTCGCATTATGGAAACTGGATCGGAGCTCAGCAAGACTGTAGCCATCTTCATCGTCCAGAAGATCCTCCTCGACGATCATGGATTGAACTACATTTGTGCCACGTACGAGCGATTCTACGCTGTTGGGACAGTCTTGAGTAATATGGTTTCACAGTTGGTGGAACAGCAGACAGCAAGACTTCTTAAGCACGTCGTGCGCTGCTTCCTCCGGTAAGAAGACTTGTTGCTGGCCCACATTCGCATACTGATTACTTGATAGCCTTAGTGATAACGCACGCGCAAGGGAAGCCCTACGCCAATGCCTACCGGAACCCCTTCGCGACGCCACGTTCTCCTCGGTACTCCGGGACGATGCGGCTACCAAACGCTGCCTCGCCCAACTCCTGATCAATCTATCCGATAACGTCGTCGACAACCCTGGCAATCACTCCGGAATGTGATTGGTACACAGCTTTCTTCCTCTGTACCAATAATAGCTAGGAATTGCGAGATACATGCCCTGACGGAAGATCATGCGATAGGGGCAGTGGATCGATATTTACATCTTGCGGTTTTGCATAGAGCAACGATACCCGGGTTTTCTTTCTATCTCGAAAACATCATACCACGACATACCACCCGTAATCCGTCTCAATCCTGAAGCAGAATCAGTTGAACGAACGGTATCAGGAAAAGGAGTTGTTACGTTCTGCCTTCTCTGTTATTTTTTTCATAAAAGCATTGCGAACATAAGGTCTCTGGGGGAGTTTACCGGTGCAACGCGTTTTGAGATGTTTCTGCGGAGGCCGGGTCGAGATCTCGGGACCGAGTTGGATCTTTGATTGTACTTCAGATCTGGCTTCTGGAGGAAGAAAATACCTACTTAATTCCTTTCGATGTTCATTTACCTGGTGTCTTTGTGGGGGCAGCTTTGGGTCTTTCGGCTGGTCTTCTTTGCATTTCTTGGATTCATGAGTGATGGATGGATGGGTGTATGGACGGAATGGCGTATGAGAAGGTCTGCTTATTTTGCTTGTTTTGCTTGGGGGAGGAAATGACCGGTGGTCAGGTTTGTAAAATACGTGGGTGGTTAGGTAGTGGGTGTAGGTGTTTAGGAATAATAGACTCGAATCGATCATATATCTGCCTGTCGGCGTGTTAAGTCGCATTTGTGATATACCGAGGCCTAGGACTTGGATCTAGGACCCCAAATGGCAGAGAATTTTGGAGTAGACAGGCAGGTACGGTACGAGCTGAGCTATCAGCTGTGTGAAGTCTCGCAGCTAATCTCCGCTCCGGTCTGGTCTGGTCTGGTCATCAAGCTTTATTTAGATGAGGTACGGTGCATGTAGTACGAGTGTAGTGAGTATTGCCTTACGAATGGCTTGTTGCGAGATGACCTGGGTTACAAAGAATGCTTGCGTACGATGGTATATACGTGGCGGAAGAGTGTGAGTCATATGAGTGGCTAATTTTGAAGAGTTTGGGAGGCAGGGTTAGGGAAGTTTGAGGGTTGGAGAAGAGAAGGAGAATTGGAGATGGCTGAGTGTGGATTGGCAGATGGGTCGGTGCTTTGTTGCAGGAAAATGATGGAAGGCGGATGGAAGGATGCAGGTTTGCATGGAAGGAAAGGGAAGGGAAGGGAAGGGAAGGACCTGGCAGACTTTACCAGCTTGAGGATATGTAGGAGCTCAGGTGTAGCTGTTGCGGAGTGCAGGAAGGATGGATTGATATGGGTCAGAGATCTGAGTAGTTCATGTGCATATTTGAAGAAACCTTTTTTTGGGCATATATCTGGGAAATCCTGGGCCTTTCACCGCGATGTGGCCGTTGTTGAGGCAGGCTCAAGGTTGTGAGTTCATTCATGTTTGGCTAATGTAGGAATGTAGGAGGACGGATAGATAGACATTGGAAACATGAAATGATAGAATATCATTAAGCGCTTCTTAAAGAGAGGGTGTGAATGATGGGCATGTCTTTGGGACATGTTGAAACGTTCCCCGGGAGGAGGACGCTTAGGAAAATAGATCGTAGAGTACAGTAGCGTAGCGTTGAATGAGCGTACCTACCTACCTACATATGCTTCTGATGAAGGGCAGGTTACCGACAGCAGATGAACGATGCGTTCGAAGCCCTCCACTTGTTCATGTCACTTTGGAGCCAAGTAAACATATTTTCATTCCGTGCAATAAGGCGGATGGTCAACAGCGAATGCAGTTGGTACCTAGTATTGACAAGAAGTGGTTCTTAAGCGACACTGTGTCAAGAAATCGGCTAGACGAATGATTTGGGACGAGCATCAGGTACAACTTCCTCTATTTCTGGCCAATGCCTGTTCGCTGAAGTTTAATCGAGTTACACAGCTTCGTTTTGTCATTTTTATTTTTATTTGTGCTCAGATCAGCACTTCTAACGCCGAAGCCCTCGACCGCATGTTATAAAAGGCTGGGTTTGACTAAGCTGCATATGAAAGCCGATCGGTTGATCCATGTTATCCTGGTAAGTAATCATAATTGTCCTCAGAGGTGTGTCCTCCATCTAGCGCTGCTTTATTTTGTGACTGGGTGATGAGCCTCTGATCCTCAATTCCACTTTGATACTGACACAATGGTGTCAACTAGGAAGCCTTCGAGCCTGTGTGGCCTGGTTGGAAATCAACAGTTATTAAGAGATCAAGGGATTGTATAGTAGAAAACAAGTTCTGCTTCTGTTCACAGAAGAAGTATCCTCCAAGATAGGTGAGGTAGGTATGCTTTGGAGAGGCTCGGCTGTGTTGACCCGTCGCTTTTATTTTATCTTATCAGGAGGTAAGATCACCAATTGCCTCACACGGCAGTCTTGGTACAATTGAATGGAAAACGATCACTAATCATCTCTTTCATGGCCTATCAAGCCCCGAGCTTGAGCTCAACCTCACTGAAAGGTGCAATGAGACACCAAAACGACTGGGATGTACGCACAGTAAGACCTAGAGCTTACCAATCCTCAACATATTGCGTGCGCAAGAGAGATCAGAAGGACTATGTATACGGTACTTTCACTTTATGACAGCCAACACGCAACTCGGCATTGCAGTGAGTACGGTAAACGCTGACTAAATCTCACGACATACGTACGGTGAGGAGAACTGCGAGAGGAAGTTCCTGGCTGGTATACGTCGAAGCACTCATTGTATACGGATCTTGATTTCTGAACTCTCGAAATGAAGTTATGGAGCCTTCTCTCATCTTTCCTCAAATTTATTATGCTCTAGCAGTTCTTACGCACACAGCTATTTCATACACATAGTTCCAACGCCACAATTTCTATTGCCAATCAAATCCAGACCCAGAACAAGAGCTACGAGAAGACTACAAACCCCGCATCCGCCGCCACAAGTGTGATCAGTAATCGAGGACAACATATTGATCCATCCCAAGAACCACGAGCATCTTCAAACGGTTTCCGTTTCCACGACTTCAATTGCTGTAATCCTGATACCGATATGGAAACTCTTGCATATAACCCCGCTCGAAGATTGGACATGTTCATGAACTCTCACTCCGGGTATGGAAATCATCGCGGTGGACCTATTCCTCAAAGTGGTCAGATGTCGACAAATTTTTCGGGTACAGGGGGCCTGTTAGGGATTCTGAATGCGGAGATTTATGATGATGGAAGTTCGGGGATGAATTTGAGGGAGAAGAGGACAAAGAGACAGCCTAAGCCGGTCATTCCGTTCGGGCTTACGGAGGCGAGTGGGGATAGTCATGAGGAGGAGGATGCGAAGGGTGGGATGAGGAAGAGTAGGAGGAAGAGGAATGTTATTGAGATTGCGAGTTTGAGGGAGGTTGACGAGGACGAGGAGGCGAGGAAGAAGGCCAGAGGCAGGTCGAGAGTTGATACAAAGGATGAGACTGCTGCTGATGTTAGTTACCTCCCATGATCGATG
This sequence comes from Rhynchosporium graminicola, assembly GCA_900074885.1. Classification (NCBI taxonomy): domain Eukaryota; kingdom Fungi; phylum Ascomycota; class Leotiomycetes; order Helotiales; family Ploettnerulaceae; genus Rhynchosporium; species Rhynchosporium graminicola. Next base: position 617,645 of record FJUW01000003.1, read on the forward strand.
ATCCTGGGTATCAACATCTCAATATGCAAGAAACTTCGGGGGATGGAAATCTCTTGACTAAAAACTGGATCTTCTGCTAATGATAGCACAGAGGAGAAGAACCCAAATCCGGATGGCTCAAAGAGCTTACCGTCACCGGAAAGAGACAACCATCACTTCTCTCGAGAAGCAGGTCCAAGATCTCAGAGGAACCAATGAGGAAATGAATAATATTCTCATCACCCTCTACAACTTTGCGGTCGGCAAAGGATTATTGCAGCGCGAGCCAGAATTTGGCCAGCAACTACAGTCAACAACAGAAAGATTTCTTGCTCTCACAAAAGCTACTGTGAATGACGATGGCCAAGATGAGACTTTTGGAGAAGACGAGAAGCAAGCTGATCCTCAACCTGCTCGGCGATCAAAAGGTTCAAAGGGATCGCCGAAAAAGCGACCAATCGACCTTGATACGCACATGGCAGATCCTGTCAACCCGTGGGGTGGGTACACTTTTTCTAAAGATTACACTCCTGAAGATGATCTCTCCATGGACTTTACTCAAAATAATTATGAAGGCGGAGCTCGAAACGATCGTCGGATTATTACTCGGCCGACAGAAGACAATGCGTCTTTTCTATTCGATCTCATGGATCTTCAACAATATCATGTTGACCTTCCCACAATCGAAGACTTCTCTCACAATTTTCTTCCTGAGTCGCAACCTTCACTGCCCAGGACAGTTGCCTATAGCGAATTCTCGTTTGCGCGCCGGATCCAAAGAGGTTCTATAGAGCGAGCTTTCAGACTCATAACCTCCAAATCCATTTCCCCTGAAGTCTTCAACAAAGTCTTCGGCCTGACGCTCAGGTACGAAACTCGTGAAAACTTGGAGATACGACTTCGCCGAGCAATTACAAAGACAAAGAATGACTCGTTGAACTCGTGGCGTAATCCATTCGTGCACATAGGTGGCTCGGGGACATTTTATCCAGATAGTGATCCAAGTAACGAGGATTTACGTCCAAAGATTCGCACGGGGTATTCCATGGGTCCTTTCTCACCAGCCGCAACCGAGGCTCAAGATCTTTTCGAGGAAGAGATGCGCTGCAACGTACCTGGCTATGAAGGCGAGTTTTTCGATGCTAACGACGTTGAAGGATATCTCAGAGGTCGTGGTCTCGACATTCCACCTTCAGCCGATTTTATCACCGTCGAAATTGACACCTCTATCTTTACTGAAGTGAGTTCTCCGAATAGCAATAGCAGCCTGGACCTCTCTTCGCCGAAGACACCACAGAGTCCTTTGGAAAAAAGACTTCCCGACCCGTTCATCGCGTCATATTCTTTCGACTTCACTAACCCGGAACCGAAAGACTTCCCATTCCCAGCATTGAAATATGGGTCCTGGGATAGCCAAGTCGACGTGACTGATTCGAACCTCGATCCAATATTCGGCACACTTACGAACGCTAACTCGGCTATGAGCTTAGGACACCCGAGTCCAGACTCAATAGAAGGCGAGGTCAGCAAAACCCCTACCTCACCTGTCCAAAACCTACAAAAAAAAATCCTATTTCATCATTGAAATGATCAGCGCTGATGCGAAATATAGGTGCCCTTTATGGGAAAGAGACTCGTAACAATAAATGTCCAGAAATTGATCGATGGTCAGTCGTACTGTAAAGTAGCCTTATTTAATCCTGCTAACAGTGTTCAGAAATTCTCAATAAAGCAGTTTGCTTAGGTCGTGGAGCCGGCTTCAGACAAAGTGATGTGAATGCTGCTATCGTGCTAGCCGCAAAAGCCGGTGTAGACTAAGCGAGCCCTCACAACAATAACCGAAAATATTCCCATCATCGTGCCCCGAAGCGAGTGAGCGAAGAGGAAAATGGACATCATCTTTCGGTTGGAGGTTTGATTATTCCACGCAGCGCACAGGTTTTTCAGGAGGAAAATGGCATAGCATGGTGTTATATTTGGTCGTTCGGACATGTTCGGTTAAATGGGATATGTACTATGGTACCCTTTGTCCCATTTGGTTAGTCGACGCTACTATACAAAACCACACATTGTCACTTGAGTCTCATCCGCGGCTGGGCTCGCTCAGATGGGAGATACTCTGGTAGCTTCCATCCAATCTGGTTAGTCGATGCACTTTTATGGTTATCATGAAAATATTATTCTTGACTCAGCGCTATACCAGCTCAATTTTTGTCTGGTAGGAGAATCTTCTCGTTACTATGTTTTAGTACGCACAATTAGAACGACGGGTGTATATTCAGTACAATTTTTATTCCTATCCCGTTCTCACTTTCAGATCTTTCATCGCGTTCTTCAACCACAACACCTGCGACTCAGCTCTTCCAGCAATATTTTACACTTACAACTACAATCACTCTGCAGAGAGACAGTTTCTCACCCAAACTGCAGTCTTCATACCTTACCATTATTCAAGATGTCGGCCCCCACAGAGACCTCGCGAACATCGAATTCACAAGTCACTCCCAATTCCAGATTCAGGTCTCGATTCCTCTTTCGTTCAGGCAAAATATATTCCTCGACCCTTCCATCCACAGCCCCTTCACAAAACATGGAAAGTGCGATTTACGAACCAGAGGACACACCACTTAGTGCCAATGAAACAACTTTGCGATCTGGATCCGTAAGAAAAGCAGCTCAAATTTTAGGCTTAAAGGAAGAGGCAGTCCGAGCCGGACAACAATACTGTTTCAAACGAAACCTTCGCCGCTTCCAACAAGACACTCCTCTAGCTGAACAAAACCCAGGTAGATCACCACCCCAGAAGTCCACGAATTCCAAGACTACTACTGGTCGATCACGTGCAAGCACCTATCCTATTGCACTACCATCATGGATCAGAAAAGCCTACGATCTCAAGTCAACCCAAGACACAGAGACAAGACGAAAGTCAGCCCCAGACTCCGCAGCCATCAAGTCCCACTCCCCTCCAAATTCCGCTACGAAGTCATTTTCCCTAAGTTCGATAAGACGAACTAGTCTGAGACGGGTTTTCGAGACGGTCCGGAGAAGATTCACCGGATCTTCATTGAGTCTTCCGGTGTTCGAGGATGATGATGAGGAGTTTTTTCTTGATTTGGGTAGCAATCGTCGTGGATTCTCGCTTGATTTACCACCACATGTCTCCCAGGACAAGTCGGAGATTGACAATATCAGACGCAAGAACAGTAAGTCTTCACTGTCGGATTACAGTTTACAATGCTCAAGAACTGACTTCCACAGTTGATGCTTACTTGAATTTAAACTCGGATGTTATCCCCCCACCCGGCTTCAACGATGAAGAGGTTGACTGGGAAAAGATGGATAATAATCCCCCAGCCATGACTCCAGACAACAGCCAACGTCTATCAACGTCTTCAAGCAACTTGACGACATCTGAAGCCCCGTCACTTCCTGCCAACTTACCCGAGCAAACTATTCCGGAGGAAACTACTGCTAGTACCTCAGCAGCAGCTAGTTCAGAGATGTGGAAAGAGGTCGTATGGCATCCAGAACCTACGAGAAATTGGGTCTTGACGAATGTAGCTCCACATGATACATCACGGGAAGATGGTGGAGCGGAGAACGAAAGCCAACCGGTACGTCTCATCGTCTGTGGCTTGAGCTTATTTTACATGAAAGATTACGAGAACTGACTTTTAATGCAGAGAAGCCACGCAGAGATGCTGGCCAAGTATAGAAAGCCTCGCCAGAATTAAGGGGATTAGGTATGTATTCCACGGAGCCTCTAACTAACCAATAGCTGGGAGAGTCGGCAAAGAGTCGAAAAGGATGGCTGGAAGCCACTGAAGGTACCCTCGTGTTGGTACCTTCTGGGTTCCAAAATGCTATCTTTTATTCCTGTGTTTGTGGGAGATTTGGCATTGAGAATTTGGATTTTGTCGCTTCGCATGAACGATGTGGTGTTATGATGTAGATCTGGGATATTTTGCGTTGCATTTATGGGTGAAAACTTGTCTTGTTATGAGGCGTTTTTAATAGCGCCGGAGCGAAGATACACCTATGTTATTTTGTGAATTTTTGGTATAGCGCAGGAGGAACGGGTATGGACCGTTGGCATGTTTGGAGTCTTTATGTGTAGTGGAGGGAGGGATGTTTACTCAGTACTCGGTTAGGAACATTAAAATTGAGTACCGCAAATTGAAACTCAACCAACTTTTCCTGAATGCTAATGTCAACAAAAGATCCAGACGTGACCTAAAGCCCAGCCTGCCAACCAATCCTTTCGAGTTTTCCTTGAAATGCTTTCCATTAGTTGAAAATGCAAAGTACAAAGCTAGAAACCATCGTCGTTCTAATCTCTGCGAAAATCATAGTAGGACAGCTTTAAGGCATCTGATTTTAGCAACAGTCATCCACGATTTAATTGCTCTCAGTATCAATTCTTGTATTCTCATTTGCAGCGACAATTTTCGAGAGCTGGAAATCCTTCGGATCGCAGAAACATCAGACTGTAAGATGCACGTGACAGGCTAAGAATTTGAAGCTCCCAGGTCGTCGCGCGTAAAGCGCTTCCCATTGTAGCGGGCAACACACGACATATCCAAATGAATGCCACCTCCTAGACAATTCATACCCCGTAATTCGGGTCCGCATCGGATAGCATGTTTGTCTCCCATCCTCTTCTCCACAACCTCGATGCGATTCCAATAATGAGACTGAATGGACCTGGATCTAACATAAATCACAGGCATAGCACTCTACCGTTCCCTGATCGCTCAGAGCCTTCAGATTCCGCTGCCTCACGAGTTTACGAGTCATGAATATGGGGAGAAAGGCTACGAGAAGATAAATCCCATCAAGCATTTCATACGCAAGAAATTCCGGCAGAATACACATCATGCGAGTCCGAGGTTGATTGTGTCAGCTCTAGAGGCTGGCTATGCTGTTAGTTCTCGCCTTCGATAGACAGAAACAAGATGCTTTTTGGGACTTGGGAGCCAATGCGAGCACACGGCGAGAACAGAATATATGCTAATTCATCTCCGCTCCTCTCCAGGCCGAAGAGCTCCTCTACTCAGCAATAATAGGCTCCACCACCGCCCTCTCTCAAATCCACGGCCTTCTGCACACCCTCCACCGCCAAAGACTCTTAGCACGACAACGATGTGCGCAACCAGCTCCTCGCCCTACAGCGGCTCTCAAAGCCCGATTACGAGCTTACCCCGGCGCCGGAAAAGTCGTCGACATACGTCCTCTTCCTCTTTCAAAACTCAGCGCCAATAGACATGTGCCCAGTCTCACTATAGCGACATTCCTACCCTTCCTGCGGTTCAAGAAAGAGCAGAGTCCGTATCTCAGCCGCGTGCTGTCTCAAAAGACGAAGTTGAAACAGAAAAGGACGAATTGGATTGATGTATTAGAAATGCAGGTTGAGATGGGGAACATGGAGGGGGAATGGGAGGATTGTGTTCTGGAGGCTGTGGAAGATGAGGGGAAGGCTGAGGAGAGTGAGGGATTGGAGAGGTTGGGTTGGGGGAGTGAGGATGAGAGTTGGGCGGTCGAGGCAGATAAGTCGCGAAAACAGGTTTTGAGGAATATCTACAAAGAGTATAGTAATGCGAAGAGGTTGGCGGATAGGTTGGTTGGGGTGGTGAAGGAGGAGAGGGATCTTTGGGAGTGGGAGAGGAGTCAACGGAAGGAGAAGAAGTGGAAGGCTAAGGGGTATGTGGTGGAGGAGAAGAGCTTCCAGAGAAAAGAGAAGGGCGAGGAGAAATTCGCGACTTGGAAACCTTTGTCGGCTTCTTGAGTACATGTCGGTTTTATGATCAAAGATACCCTGTTATAATTATGTAGATATAGAGGACGACCTCTACAGCACAGCATACGAGTTTCATGTGGCATCCCGTCCAAACAATACTGTAGAGTAAAGTTATCATGGTATTTGGTGATTTGCACTACCGTGGTGTTTCCTAACAAAATCGAGTACTCATCCACTATCCGCTCACTTGGTCGTTTCATTCGTCGTAAAGATGGAAATGGATGGGCTGGGAACCGTTTTGGTCGCTCGGATGCATCTTGAATTCAAAGAAAGAAAGCCTTCCTCAGTCCAACACTTGTTTGTTTCGTCCGTCATCAACAGTCATCTGTCCATCGTAGCATCTCCTGCCAACAATCTTCATCATCGCGAGTAGTAGTAGGTAACGGCGGGAGAGCATCATTCGTACTTCGATCCTTCGGGTGGCTGGGGGAGCTTCTTGTTTGATGGATGCGCCATGAACCTGCGAGCAGTTCTGTTAGTCCCACCGTCTGCTGGATACACTGAATGCGGAACGGAAACACCTACCTTCTCAACTCAATCAGGACCGTCTCCATGGTCATGTTCCGATTCCAGTTTGCTAAGCAAGCCAATTTCGAAGGATCCACAACACCATTACGCGGGCTCACGCAGGGAAGGTTGACCGCATTTGTAAATTGAATGGTGGGTGGCTTGTCTGGGTAATCGGGACCGCAATGCATGTTAAGGCCGTAGATGCGGTTCTCATGGACACTCTATCGACCCGGAACCATGTCAGCTCTATGTTCCTGCTATGCTTCTGTTTGTACTGGTCATCTTGTACTGTGGTAGAGCTGAGATGGAAAGGGGAGACAAACGTGTGGTGGGCCGAGGATTGTGCCGTTCCAGTTCGACATTAAGAGATCGTCACCATCTGCCAATCCGTATGAACATGCTTCTGTAGACATCATATAGATCAGCACTGAAAAAAGAGCGACGCAAATTTGGAGTTCTTACCAGCTCCGAGACCTTTCTCGCCCTTCTCTAATTCCTCTAGAAGTCTGAAGTTGCGGGGGACTTTGGCTGCCATGTTGACTGCGCTCTGGATCTATGTCTTGTCGATAATAAGAACTCCAGGGTCCAAGACGGAGTATCGGTGTTATGAAGAAGCTGGACCTGAATTTCGAAATGGTAAATATTGTAAAAGTTATTGCAGATTCGAAGGAGAGGCTGCGTGACACAGATCGTCGTGAATGCAGGTTGGCGGGGTGTGCTTGCCAAGGTCAGAATCGCCGGGTAAACTTCGGCTTCTATACCATGTCGGCATTGTGACCACTTTGATGGACAGGAGCGTCAGGCTTGACTTGACTCTTTTGAATTATTGAATGAGCCGAGGAGGAAGAATGGACGTTTGATAGAGATTTTCAAGTATCTTTATTTCTTTCATAAAATCAGATCATACTTGATGCTATTGAAGAGCTTGACAGCCACCTCGCTCGGCTAGCTATCCCTCGTCTCATCTCAAAGGCCAGCAGTTCCGTTTTGGAATCAACAACACAGCAGCACTTCATGAAAGTCTACATATCATGGCCACATCATTTTCTGAGTTGATTCAGTAATAATGACGGCGCAGATACTCGCTTCGGAGCTAGGAAATCTGATACAGGAGAGCAAGAGGAAACACACAGAACTGAGAAATGTGAGCTTACGTGGTACTTTTGAGGTTGTGAGCTGTGGCTGAGAGTAATGTTAGGCAGCGGAGAAATCACTCGACGAACTCAAAGGTTTGCGGTCAACGTCAGAGGCCCAGATAGCCGCAGGCAAGTCATCTCATAAGTTGTCAGAATCAGATGTCTAATTGTTCCAGACCTAAGTCAACGCCCAAACTTCGTCACGCCCTTTGTCATAGCCTGTGGAACCAAGAATGTAAAGTTTACAGGAATAGCCATCGTATGCCTTCAGAGACTGGTGGTGTCACGAGCTTTGCCAAGATCACGTCTAAGAGAAGTGCTGGAAGCATTTAAGGAAGCTACTTCGGCAGGACTAGATGTCCAGCTCAAGATCCTACAGGCGCTGCCTTCACTACTGCAAAATTATGCAGACGATCTGAAGGGAGAATTGATCGCTGCCAGTCTGAACATATGCACCATCCTACAGGCTAGCAAGAATGCAATTGTGAATAACACAGCGGCAGCAACCTTGCAGCAGTTGGTTGTAAGCGTTTTTGATAAAGTCGTAGCAGAGGATAGTCAGTTTCTGAACACACTTTGATGGATGCCAACTGACCGCGTAAAGAAATTGCTCTCGAGCTACCAACCGTTGGGGAGGCCTCAATCGAAGATGGAACCGTCCAACTTCGCGCTGCGGCGCTGGACGCCTACAAAGTCTTCAATGATTTGTGTCTCCTGACAGAATCCCAAAAACCTCAGTTCCTGAAGGCTGCTGGATTGCCTCAAACTTTCGGTCTGGAGCTGATCGAATCGGTCTTGACCAATCATGCCACGGTCTTTCTAAATCATCCTGAGCAGGCGAATATTCTTCGCATTAGGGTGATGCCGTTCATTATCAGTGCTCTTTCGGAGAAGCTCAACTTTGCAGTCACTGTTAGAATAGTTCGTATCCTGTATACGCTTCTCAGGAAGCACCTGAGTATTCTAACTTCTGAGGGTGAGATGTCGCTTGGCCTTCTGACGCATATGCTTGATCACGATACTGCGCTATGGAAACGCTCTTTGTGCATGGAAGCTTTAAGAGGTATCTTTGCGGATGCGGCCCTTGTCAGGCGAGTATTTGCTATGTATGATGCTCAAGATGGCAGGAAGAATATCCTTCGAGACCTGGTAGCTGCCTTCGTCAGGTTGAGCACTGAGAAGCCCGCGGTCATCGGTCTAGGTCCTCAATCTACGATCCCGGTGATGAGTCAAGGTAGCAGTTCTGGGTCAGATCAAGCAATGCTTGAAGCTAGCGGTGTGCCTGGGATCATCAGCAGCTCCGTTAGCTCGAACGAACCCTCTGTTGGTGTAAGTACTCAATGGAGCACGATGAGGGTGCCTTGCATCGATCAGCTGGACAAGACCGAGGCGCCTGTCATTCCAGAGTCCTACATCTATAGCCTGACACTAGCCTGTATCAGCGGCTTTTCTGAAGGGCTTGCCAAATTTATCCTGCCATTGACGGTCCCCGACCGACCCCGCAAGAAAGCAAGACAATCAGAATTCGAACCCCATGATTCGATGCCTGGAAGTCCGGACCCTCGAATAAAGTTGGAGAGAAGAACGTCAATCAAGAAAAATCCCATTCCAGTAAATCCATTGACTCTCGAAGATCATCCACTTTTCGAGGACGTCAGAATTTGTGCTAGAATCGTCGATGATTGCTGGCCAGCAATATTGGCTACATGCTCCACCTTCTTGTACGCAGCGCTGGATACGGAATACTATCACGGCTTGGTGAGATCGTTCCAGAAGTTTACTCACGTCGCTGGACTTCTTCGTCTTGCTACTCCCCGGGATGCATTCTTAACAACATTAGGAAAAGCGGCAGTACCTTCAAATGTGTTAGCAGCCAACACACCAGCAGCTCCCGCGCCGCCTACGCCAAGTATAGAGAAGCAGAGCATTTTCAGCAATGCCAAAGGTCTTCTCAGTGTCGATACTTTAGTTAGCCAGTCATCAGACCGTGGTAGACAGTCATCTGTCGACAGTAGCCCGACATCCCTCAATACCAGGAATTTATTGTGTCTACGGGCGCTTCTGAACCTGGGAATTGCCCTTGGTCCAACTCTCGACTCGGCATGGGCTATTGTCCTTGGGACTCTTCAGCAAGCTGATCTAGTCTTATTTTCCAGTACCAAGTCAGCGAGAACTCCGAACACAAACCAAAGGCCCGAAAGCCAATCTTCGAATGATGGGTCGGCTTTATTAGCAAATTTTGGCACTGAGATCAAAGCTGTTGAGACTGCAGCCTCCAGATTACTCGAAAGCACAATTGATTTTCCTAACGAAGCTTTTGTGGAAGTTGTTACGGCGTTATGCTCTTTGTTCGGAAGAGAAGAGATGCCGAAGCAACAATCAGAAGTTACAAATACTTCTGATCCGCCATCACCAAAGAGTCGTCGTCCATCTCATGGACATCGGGGACTTCACAGCATTAATACAGCACCTGCAACCCAGAACCAGGAGGACCTGTTTGCGCTTGCAAAGCTAGGCGATGTAGCGAGTATAAACATTGGGCGTCTGATGAACTACGATCCAAGGACCAGTGGATGGGCAGCACTCACATCTGAGCTTACTTCAGCCGCTTGCTCTCCGTCCACGCCATCGTCTGTTCGACTGAGGGCGGCTGAGATTCTTGTTCGGCTTGTCCTCGAAGCTGCCACTGCCACATTGTCCCTTCCAGAGGAGCTGCGACGTGATGTACAGCTACGACTTCTTCAGACCTATAAAAAAGCAATATTGCCCTTGGAGTCTGATGAACGTGAGATATCGGTCTCGATCCATGCAACCGATATCGATGTTCACAAAGTAATACTTGAAGGTCTCAAGAGTATTCTCGAGCAGTGTGGCGAGACCTTCGTCGATGGCTGGGACATAGCTTTCAGCATTATTGGAAGTGTTTTTGTTAATAACGCTGCTCAAATCCACTGCACGGTCAAAGATTCTAGAGAATCAACCACACGATCTGCCAGACTAATTCGGTCGTCCTTCAATTCGCTGCAGCTCATCTGCTCTGACTTTTTATCCTCGCTGCCTAACGCCTGCTTTATAATACTCGTCGATACTTTATATAATTTCTGCACTCAGGACGATGATTTGAACATCTCTTTGACAGTATGTAGAGGTCGTATTGATATTTGAAGTATCGCGCTGACTATACATGCAGACCGTGACATTCTTCTGGGTCTTGTCCGACTTTATCTCGGGAAGAACTACTTCTTTCTCTCTGAGCCCCAATCTCATCAAGGGTGTCAATGAAGAGAACCTCGTCGAGATGGCGTCTGGAGATGACCTATCTGTATCGGACGCTGCTCTTTGGATGCTCTTACTTCTGCGGCTAACTTCGGTCACAACCGACGAAAGACTAGAACTGAGGAATAGTCAGTTGAAAACCCTTGACATTTGCGCATCGCATGTCATCTAACTGTCAATAGGCGCGATACAAACACTACTCCGAATATTTGACGCTTACGGAGACCAATTGAGTCCCGAAGCTTGGACAATGTGCTTGAATTCAGTCATATTCAAGCTTCTCTCTTCGATCGAGGTTCAGCTCCAAGCTACGCATGAAGAGGATTCTTCCGTCTCGGACAAAGACAAGACTGGCTGGAACGAGACTATAGTCGTTGTCTTGACTGGAATCACCAATCTCCTGGCAGATTATCTAGACGTGCTGTCAAGCCACCCTTCATTCAGCAAATCCTGGGATGCACTACTTGGACACTTCAGAGCTTTGCTAGATTTCAATGTCTTAGAAATTAACACAGCCGTCTTCAAATCACTGCGACAAATCCTTACCCGAGGTAACATCAAGGAAGGCTCGGCAAGCAACTTCGATCGCCATGCCCTTGACTTGGTTTGGGATTTGTGGTCGACCTCCCTACCGGTCGTCAAATCGGATCCGACAAATAAGCGCTTCGATAATCAAAATTATCTGCTTGCTTATTCAGCTGCTCTTCAAGAGATATATCGTTTGATCCAAGCAGACATCGGTGATGAAAGGGTACAGAGAATGCTCATCCTATTAAGGGAAGCCATTCAACAAGCGAGTGCAGCAACCTACTCCGCTGATATCGAGTACCTGACACCCTTGCAGAGTCAAGTGTTGGAATGTCTCAAGATGATACGAACTGATATCGAAGGTGTACCGGCTGCACTGATCGGTCAAGTAGCTGAGTTCGTTGCCTTGGCCTTCGAGCCCAGATGTCCATCTGAGACACAACGACCAACATATGTTGCTCTATCTAAGGCTTCAATGGCTCTTTCTGAGAGTCTTATAATTGCGCATTCGTCTGACCACGAGATCTATAATAGCGGAGCTGTTTCATCTGCTCTCACTGCACTGGCAAGACCTATTGTCATGAAGTATTCGTTCCCCCTCGTCACAAAGAGCATATCGCCATGGCGTCAAGCAACTACCTCATTCCTGGCTGTCTTCAAGTCTATCCTCCCAGTACTTACCAAATCCTCCCTCACCAGCGAGGTAGTCAGTAATCTCTGGACCTCGATCATCACAATCGGCAACGGCATCATGGCCGCAGACTGCGCATCCCTCTCATCCACAGCCACCATACCCACCGACCAAGACTTCGACATCACATCCTTCATCACGCTCCGAGATCTCATTACACCAGCTCTAGGCTCTTCTTCAATCCCCGACAAAACGCGCTTGACATATACTAAATCCCTCTTCCATAGATCCCTTATTCACGCTCCCCTCCCCTCAGAACTCCCCCAACCAAGCCAAGAACTTCTCTCGACACTCTACCAAACCCGCACAGGACGGACAGTCGACCCAGTACCGGCACGCAGAGCGAAAATGAGCTACGTCTGCATGGATACGCTCTTCTCCCTCGTCGCTCTCAACGACGGCTCAGCCCCAAGGATCAAGCTCGCCCAAGCAGCTGCGCCATATCTCATCCTCCGCGCAGGCCTCACACTCCGTGCATATATCGCAGATCAGCCTCTTCGAGGCCGCATGCCACAGCCGCTTTCGCAGCGGAGAGAGTTGTTGTATATTCTCAAGGCACTAGTCAATTTGAGTTGTGAGCCGGAAGCTATTCCGGACTCAACCGGTGTGGAGAGTGAGGGCAAGAAACACCTTTTCTGGCTGTACCCGCTTTTGGCGAAAGCGGTTAGGGCTGCTAGTAGGGATATGGAGGTCCTCGAGTGGGTGGGTAAGGCGCTGGATGTTGTGGGTGGAGAGTTTGGTGTAGGTGAGAGTTGAGATGAGAAGTAGGGGTGGATGTACTGTATGTAGGTAATTTGAAAAGCTCTGAACGGACTTGAGATCAGAAGTGATAGCTTCAATGATGATTTGGGCCATATTGTGACATAGAGGACACTTTGATTAGGGCATGGCTATCGTCATATACAGGGACACTCCGTCATTTGACTCATTTCCTTTTCAATGTATATCTGACATGATATCGATCATGCGAGGCTGCATAAATTCGTGTTTGGTCAAGGAACAAGCGAGGCATATCGCTTAGAGCGTATGCAGCAAACAAAGTCCGATGGTCGTACCAGGACTTCGAGATACTGCCAGACTTAGTATTGTCCTGTAATATTTTCGGTGACTTCGATTTTCTCTACATATATCCCGCCGTGACACTATCGGCAAAAAACCGAAGGTCCTCCAGAAGCAGACTTGGGCCGGCCTCGATGTTCAATCGGATGTATTAGCATGCTTTACAACATTCACTTCGCTACAAATTTTCGATTTCTTACAATCTCTATGCTCTACCAGATTGTCTTTATTTTGGATATGAATGTTCGGGTTTTGTTGCTTTACATAAGAATTTTGGTATTGATTTGAGAAGTGATTTCTCCTTCATAGTACAAGGACGGTACACGCGTACAAACGCATCGATCGTCTGAAACGGTTGAAACCCGACCGATATCCGCTTGCTGTTGTACACTAATCTGTTGCTTTCCCATTTTCGTCTTTCCATTTTCGGTCCAAAACCTACTTTCGCAGTCTGGTATTCTCGAACGACGCCAACATGCTCCTCTTCATCTCGTCATTGGGCGATTCCACGTCCGCGAGGAATTTCTCTCCGTTGTCATTCTCCTTCTGGGAAGCTTGAGCCTCATCTGCTCTAGTAGCCATGGCTTTATTTTGTGCGTCACCAACTTTGCCATACACAGCCATAGCACTCGCGATCATGCTTCCAATATCTCCCACGTTACCAGGCACAACAACAGCAGTACCCTCCTTGGCCAGCTTGCCAAAAGCCTCAACGTACTTCTCGGCCACGCTCAAGCTGACAGCTCCTTGTGCGAACTCCTTGCCGGAAGCCATACTGTTAGCCACGGCATCAATACCAGCGGCAGTAGCCTTCGCCTTCACCAGAATCGCCTCAGCCTCTCCACTCGCCATATTGATCTGCTCACTCTTCAAAGCCTCAGAGGCGAGAATCACACTCTGTTTTCGTCCTTCGGCAATGTTGATAGCACTTTGTCTCTGTCCCTCGGAATCGAGGATCTCGGCACGTTTGCTGCGCTCTGCGGTGACCTGTCGATGCATGGCTTCTACGACGCCCTCTGGGGCGTGGATGTCTCTGATCTCATAACGTAGGCAGACGATACCCCACTCTTGGGCGGCTTCGTTGATTGCGGTTGTAATGTTCGTGTTGAGGGCAGCTCGCTCTTTGAGAACGTGGTCGAGTGTTAGTTGACCAATTTCTGAACGCATTGTCGTTTGTGCAAGTTGGGAAATTGCGTATTCTGCATCTTCAACACCATAACTTCGAACCATTAGCCAGCATTTAATACTTAGAAGACTTGATAACATACCTCGCCTTGTAGGCATCAAAGACTCGTGTATATAACACTCCATCGAGCTCCAAAGTGACATTGTCTGCTGTAATAGCACTCTGGCTAGGAATCTCGATAGCCGCCTCCTTCAAGCTCTTCACATATGCGATTCGATCCAAGAATGGCATAAGGATAGCTGGACCCGGTGCGAGGATCTTGTTGAACTTTCCCATTCGCTCGACAACCCATGCTGTCTGCTGGGGCACGAACTTGATGATTGTGTTTGCTGGTAGACGGGGTTTTTGGAAGTAAGATGAAGGTACACTTGAATTACTAATTCCCATCAACGCGCTACTAGGAGCTCTTGACCGTGGGGTGACATGAAGCTGTCGTCTATGTTGTGTTCTGAGGACGGGGAGAGTTGCAGCTCTGGCTATTGGGAGGGTTCGAGTAGTGAGAACCGACGTGAAGGATTTTCTAAATAGGAGCTCATTCAATGCCCCTAGTGAGGCCGCTTCTAACGCCATCTTGATGAGTTGTGGATGTTGGATTGGGAGGCAATTACATCCGTCAAGACTTCTCTGCCTTATCAGATTAAATGAGGCTAGGTTTTAGGCGAGGCGGAAGTTACGCCTCGTCTTCGGTGTCGCGATTGAAGTAGAAATGTCACGACCACAACACCAGATACCGACAGCAAAGTCAGATTAATTCTCGGCGACTTTCACTGGAAATACCAGTTGTAAATCGAAGAGACTGGCACCATGTCCGAATACTGGAAATCCACGGTAAGTCGCACTTGCCCCTCGAAGTTTAGGTACTTTACACTGACAAATGCGACAGCCCAAATACTGGTGCAAGCACTGCAAAACCTACGTCCGCGACACAAAACTAGAGAAGACAAACCATGAGGCAACCCCGAAGCATCAAGGTAACCTAAAGCGATTCCTGCGCGATCTGCACCGCAACCACGAGAAAGATGAGAAGGACAAAGAGCGATCGAAGATGGAGGTAGAAAGACTGAAGGGCTTGGTTTCAGGCGGCGGATCAAGTTCAGCATTGGGTTCGTCAAGTTCTGCGTTTGGAAGGGGGCCAACGCCATCAGTGCCTAGACAGTATGCTACAGAGGCGCAAAGGAAGAAACAGCTTGCGCAGTTAGCAGAGATGGGCGTTGAAATACCCAGTGAGGTTAGATCGGATATGGCAATGCCGGGAGAGTGGCAGGTCACATCGGAACGCGTTATAGACCCTGAGGGAACGGAGAAGAAACCAGATGCGCTCGCTTTGGGAGTACGGAAGAGAGAGGCTGATGAGGAAGAGGCTGAGCTGATTGAGGCTAAGAAGAGGAGATGGGGATCAGCATATCGAACGCATCCGACTGAGGAGAAAGACGATGGTTTGGACGATCTACTGAACAATGCGACGTGGAAAGGAAAGGAACTAGCGACAAAGGATGATGGCAAGGCTGAAGTCAAGGAAGAAATCAAGGACGGAGCCAAGCAGGAATCTGACAAGCCGGAATTAGGAGAACCATCGAATGGGCCAACAGAAGATGCTAAGTTCGATGATGCTCATTTACCTGGAATCAAGAGAGAGCTTCCAGATGGAGATAATAACGCTATCGGTTCGTTACTTCCGATTGAGGGCGTCATGCAGGAGGCAGAGGAGCCGACTGTTACTGGTGTGGTTTTTAAGAAGCGGAAGGCCAAGAACATCCGACAGAAAGGAGGTGTCCCCAGAAGCTCAATATTATATTAACAAAGCTGCGAACGCGTGACCCAAATCACACTGTCAAATCTACCGGAAGCATCCATTCAAACAGCAGCTACCTGCTCAAACCATGGCTTACGGCATGTTGTCAGCGTCATTGGCCACTGCAAATGTAGTTTGCTCATGTGCTTGTCCGTTTCGAAAAACTGAAACGTCGTTGCTGGATTCGAGCAGCTCGAGCAGATACCTAAGAATCGATATGGACCGGCGATGCTCTGAAACCATGGATTTAGACCGGTATGCCAATCAGGAGTCTCTTGGCTACAACCAAAAATCGTCGAGATTTTCCTCTCTGCGACCTCTACGACTCTACAAGCCACACTCTTGTCTCCGTCTGCTCACTTGATCTTATCACGTCAAATCTGATATATTTTCCTAAAGAGGAACGGCACTCAACGGCACGCGCCTCGGGTGTTCCTGGCTAGCTAGATAGATGCTAGAGCTCCTGCAGCTCTAACCCCGCGATCCTTCACGTCATAGCATGGCATTTCATCATTTGCACTAGAACCTACATTGACGTTGACTTACAAATACAAATGAGTGGACACTCATAACAGAATTGACCAATATGAATCTTCAGAGGAAGGAAAGGGCGTCCCACAAGTGACGTGTGCAATGAGTGCTCTATCTTCTCGTTTACTTCATACGACTTGTCCTGATGTGAACTGCTATCATTATCACAGAATTGCAGTTCGCTTGGTACATGTTCAAATTGTATTCTATACTCACAACATTCGTAACTCGCAGGTCCTTCACTACAATCCAATCATTCGCAATGAAAAATGCCATTGTCGCAAAAGGCCCAAAGGTACGCAATGAGTTTCATCTTCCTCCTACCTCATACATTATTACCACGACTATTGCGCCCTTTCACGCAGCTCAATTCTAATACATCGAACAGGTCACTATCAATGATGTCCCCATCCCGAAGCCGTCAGCCAATCAAGTACTGATCAAGGTCATCTACTCTGGGTCAAATCCTAAAGATTGGAAGTTACCTGAAATGGGCCACACTCTGAATTCAGGAGACGATATTGCCGGTATTGTTGAGGCTATTGGTGACAATGTGGTCGAGTTTAAGAAGGGTGATCGTGTTGCTGCATTCCATGAGATGATGGCTCTTCATGGAAGCTTCGCGGAATACGTAAGTCCCAAGAGCTTCATATATCCGTTCTTTGAAGGTGTCTATATCGCGTCATAAAATCTCCATTTATAGACCTGAATTGACGCTATCCATCTAGGCCGTCGCTGAAGATTATACTACTTTCCATCTCCCAAAGAAGACATCATTCGAGGAGGTTTGTGAGCCACCTACTTCTTGCTGTCAAATCTAATACCGACAAGGGTGCTACAATCCCACTTGCTGCTATGACAGCTGCTCTCGGCCTCTTCCAACGTTTGGGACTTCCCGAGCCATGGAAGGCTGCTACAGAACCCATACCTTTGATTGTCTACGGTGCTTCCGGAGCTGTTGGCGCCTATGCTGTCAAGCTTGCTCAGCTCTCTAACATTCACCCTATCATTGCTGTAGCTGGTCGAGCATCGGAGTTCGTCGAGACACTCATTACTCGCGAGAAAGGCGATACCATTGTTGATTATCGCAAAGGCCACGAAGCTGTTGTTTCTGGTATCCAAGAAGCTTTGAAGAAGGCTGGCGTTATTGAAGTGAAGTACGCGTTCGACGCTGTCAGCGAGCATAACAGTTTTCAGAATATCAGCAAGGTCCTCGCAAAGCAGGACAGCAAGATCACCCTCGTGCTTCCAGGCAAGGACTACTCAGCTATTCCCTCATACATTGAGCATAGTACAACTATGGTATGTAATGCGGAAGTTCATTCTTTTCCCTTTCAGCATGCAAGACTTGTTTGAGACATATGTCATCCTTTAATTGAGACACGAGACATTGCTAACCCCTAATGCGCGTAGGTCGGAAGTGTCCACAAGGGACCATCTGAAGAGAAGGCTAAGCTTGGCATCCATACAGATGACAAGGAGTTCGGCTTTGCGTTCTTCAGACTTTTTTCACGGGGCCTTCAAGAGGGATGGTTTACGGCCCATCCGTTTGAAGTTGTCCCGGGCGGGTTGAATGGAGTTGAGAAGGGACTGTCGAATTTGAAGACTGGCGTGAACAGTGGAACAAAGTATATCTTCAAGATCGAAGATACGGAGTGAGCGATGAAAAGCGAACATAGCCTGAGTGACCATGTAGAGACTGTGGGAACCAACGGATAAAGCCTAGTATAGTGTATCGGTAGACAGCTTCTATCTCGGAATTGCTGGATAGGTCCGATTCATACCTACCTTAGCTAGAATAAGTTCTAAACCTACTATTTGGAAAGAGTAAATGCATAGTCAATGAAGAACATTGTAAAAATTTCAAGAATCCATCACGCACCTGTACTTTCAATCAAAACAGAATTGAAAGTCTTTTATCAAGCAGTTCTGCCTTGAGATTCTTCGGATCAGCCTGGCGGTTACAATACTAGCGTTGTGAAAGCCGCTGTGACACCCCAAGCAAAGAGCCGACTCTGAAACAGGCGCGGAGAAAGTGTAGGTCGCGGTCGCGCCCATGTTCTGAATCCAACTCGACAGTATCAGGTCCCTGACATCCCAAGCTGCCTGTCAACTCCACGACCAACAATGCCATCCAAATTTTATTCTGGTGACAAAAATGTTAGTAATTAAGCCTTCCTGGTTGGTACATGGTGGTATGTAAATGCAAAGCTTCCTGCCTGTCGCTGTCCAAACCCCAGCTATAAGCATATTTACGTCGAGCTAACTTGCGCCTCTACCTTTAGGAGAGCAGAAGGACTTCGAGGTATATAGTTGCCATGTTTCGCCTGATGGATCTAGGCTAGCTACAGCTGCTGGAGGTAAAGGAACTTCGTTTGCGAAGAAGACAGAAACAATACTGAGCATTCATCCTTAGATGGCCATGTCCGAATCTGGTCTACTGAAGCTATCCTCCGGGCCGGCGATGTAGAATACAAGAAGCCCAATCAGTTATGCCATATGAGCTACCATTCAGGAACGATACATACAGTCAGGTTCTCACCAAATGGACGGTGGTTGGCATCTGGGGCGGACGACAAGATCATTTGCATCTATACCCTCGACGCCAATCCGCCGTCGCATCAAGCCAACTTTGGTACGCACTTCCTTGTGGATCCCATGATGCGCGAGGATGCTAATACGGCTGTGTAGGAACGAATGAAGCTCCGCCGGTCGAAAATTGGAAGATCATGAAGCGTTTGATCGGTCACGACAATGATGTACAGGATATTGGCTGGGCTTACGACTCGTCGATACTGGTATCTGTTGGTCTGGATTCAAAGATTGTGGTATGGTCAGGACACACGTTTGAAAAGCTAAAGACGATTTCGGTGCACCAAAGTCATGTGAAGGGCATAACTTTTGATCCTGCAAATAAATACTTTGCTACGGCCAGCGACGACAGAACCATCAAGCTCTTTCGGTTTACTTCACCTTTACCGAATGCCACTTCTTACGATTCCATAAACAACTTCGTCCTGGAACACTCTATTGCTGCGCCTTTTACCTCGTCACCTCTCACAACGTACTTTCGCAGATGCTCTTGGTCCCCAGACGGAAACCACATTGCTGCAGCAAACGCAGTCAACGGTCCTGTAGGGACGGTTGCTATTATCAACCGTGGAGGATGGGACAGCGATATCAATCTTATCGGACACGAGGGGCCCACGGAAGTTTGCACATTCTCCCCGCGACTGTTCAGCAAGCAGAAAATCAGTGCAGAAACGACGGACAATAGCGGTTACAGCACCCAGGCTTTGGTCACGGTTATTGCATGTGCTGGACAGGATAAGACTCTTAGTGTTTGGAATACTAGTTCTTCGAGGCCGGTGTACATAGTGGGCGACTTGGCTGGCAAGTCTATCTCGGATCTTGCGTGGTCGCCTGACGGAAACACGCTCTATGCAACGAGTTTGGATGGCAGCATAATTGCCACTACATTTGAGGAAGGAGAGCTAGGATTCATCGCACCGTGGTCAGAAAACGAGAAGGCGCTACAAAAATTCGGTGTCGGTCGCAGGGGCATTGGCGTTGTGGAAGATGTTGCTGGGCTGCGCCTTGAGGAAATGAGCAAAGCAGGAGAGCTTCAGAAGACCGAAGGCAGGATGGGGGCTCTGATGGGTGATGTGGGTTCTAACGCTGTTCCAATGCAGAACGGACATGTCAATGGTACAGGCACATCAACACCAATGGTTGGCGTCACCTCAGCTCCTGTCATCACTAATGGTCAACCAGCGCAAGAGTCACTGGTACCAGCTCCTGTGGTTGATCCGAACGCTGCCAAAGTTGAAGCCATGAAGAGTCGAGTAACAATTACAAAAGATGGTAAGAAGCGAGTGGCGCCGCTGCTGGTTTCCTCATCGGGAACTGGTCTATCATCTCTTCCTCAGTCCCAGCTTATGGCCACAAACTCCAGGAACGCTCAGAATGATGCACCGCAAAGCATATTGGATCTTTCGAAACCTTATGATGGTCTTCCTAGAGGTGGACTAGCAGCAATGCTATTGGGCAATAAAAGAAAGGCAATTGCCATTGATGGAGAAGAGGAAGACGAGCCGCCAAATAAACGGCCGGCATTAGGATCAGGACCAGTATCGATCATGGTGAATGGGATCAATGGTGTAGAGCCAGCAACAGCGGCTCCTCCGGCAACTGGTTTGGTCCCTACACCTGAATTCATCCGACCAGCTGTTATCAACCCAGCACTGTCTATCAGTCAAGTGCGATTGGCTGTACCGAAGGTTAGGACTCATATCCTGAGATCCCTGGATCGTGGGACACTTCCCTCTTCCAAATCATCCGGCACAAATGGTACCAACGGAGCCGAAGAATCTGCTAAGGCGACAGACGATATCATCTTAGAAGCCCAAAACCCACCGACAGTAATCGGGCAGGTCAGAGATCCTTCTCGGATCAGTGCTTCTAAGAGAGGTGCTATAGTCTGGCACGACTACCTCCCCAGAGCAGTCATCCTGGTTACAGGAAATAAGAACTTCTGGGCAGCAGCTTGCGAAGATGGGAGCATTTACAGCTGGAGTCCTGCGGGAAGGAGACTAATCAATGCTCTGGTACTAGAAGCACAGCCCGTGATTATAGAATGCAGAGGCTGGTGGCTTCTATGCATCACCGCGGTTGGAATGTGTTATGTGTGGAAGATTAAAGATCTCTCCTCGCCTCATCCACCTGTATCTCTGGCTCCTATTCTTGAGATTGCAATGCACTCTCTTGGCGTTCACACTACAAGTGCTCCAGGTGTAACATCCGCTCATCTCAACTCGACGGGCCATATCATTGTCACGCTCAGCAATGGCGACGGTTACCTCTACTCGCCCCAAATGTATGTGTGGCAAAGACTGTCGGAAGCTTGGTGGGCTGTCGGTAGTCAATACTGGAACTCCAATGATTCATCAATCAGCAGTCTGCAATCGACAGGTGTTGGACCAGACACTAAGCGCGATGGGAAAGTTGACGCTTCAAATATCTCGGCCGGAATCATCCCTCATCTCGAGCGGCACACCACGAACGAAGTCCTCCTCAAAGGCAGAGCATATACTCTCCAGCGCCTTGTAAAAACGCTCCTCTCCAAAGAAGGATTCGAAGGGTTTGAATCTGGCGTCAGTATCGCACACCTTGAGAACCGCGTCGCGGCAGCCATGCAATTAGACGCCAAAGAGGAGTTCCGGATTTATCTTTTCATGTACGCTAAACGTCTTGGTGCTGAAGGACTTAAAGCCAAAGTTGAGGAATTGCTCCGTGTTATTATGGGTGGCATCTTGCAAGAAGACGATGAGATGGATATTGAGAAGGATACATTGTGTGGATGGAATAGGAAGGAATTGCTGAAGGAGGTTGTACTAATATTAGGTAAGCTTATCCCTCCCTGATCTTGAGTTAAGGGATGCGGTACTGATGCACAGCAGGTAAATTCCGCGACTTGCAGCGGTTGACTGTGCAGTATGCAAGAGTCCTCGGAATGGACGATGAGGAAAACGCGGTATGAACAAGGGAAGACAGGCAAGGTATTCGGTCGATTCAAGGGAAAACGAGATCGTTCGTCATGCTTCGGGGTTCGAAACGCGGAAATCAGATCCGCAATGAGACCATGTTCAGTTCTTCTAATTGTGCTTACTTAGCCTGGATATTTTGATTGAAGACATTTGCGACGGCGTTCAGGCTTAGCTAGCTCGGCACGGAAACTTGTTCTATCACAGTTTCTGAACAGGATAGGATAGGATGGGAGAGCACAGGTACGATATAGAGTAGACATGGCGGCGTTGGAGGACCTACTTCGGAGTGCAGAGTGTATGTAGGTCTATCGTTTCTGAAACGCAATCGAGATTTTACAAGGCTTTTGCGAATGAAAATTTCGGAAAGTCTTGTTAGCTTTGACGTCTGAGAATTGTACTGCTTTCTTCCAATCTTATCCCATGGTGTGTTTCCTCTCGCCAGACTCAGGCAATGAATGCTCTCGCGTGGTTGGCTGTTTGTGTATTTACTTCCTTCTCGTATCAATTGAGTCCTGTATTTTCTCTTATCCAAGTGGGCACTGAATAGCATGACTTTTACGATTATCCTGCAGCTGAAGAAGTCTCTCGAGTCAAAGTAGGTGTCAGGATCTAAAAATGATGAATTTCTATCTCCTTCCAAAGCTTTTCTATTCTACCTAGGTATCAAATGAACGGCTGTCTGCAACTCAGACCAGAACAAAAAGCACAGCTCAAACAGAGTTGCAAAAATCAAGACAAAACACTTTGACGCAAGGAAAAGGGGAGTTGGTCCGTTGCCGGTGTCTTTCTAGCTTTGAGGTCATTCTTTCATGCTAGGTGGTCTAGTTACCACAGGTGAACTTGTATGAGTTTCGTGGTGCGGTGCCGTTGGTGGGGAGGCATTGAGGGTTGCTGGAACCTTTGACTGCGAGGGCGGTACCGGTGCAGTTGGTCGTGTTGAGGTATTGGCTCCCTATTTCTGTCCATCAGCAAGCTCCTTGCCTAATTTGTGCTTCAAATTCAAGTCGAGTGAGAGACTACTTACATCTGCAACCAGACCTGATGTTGAAAATAGCAATGGATCCAAAGTTCGCCTCGGTGTAGCACGTACCAACGGCTCTTTGGTCAGCCTGGAGAGGAGGGTCGCGCGCAGCTGGGAGAATGGCAGTGAGTGTCTGGCGAGTTGGCAGCTCGCTGAAGTTGCAATTGGTGCTGGTGAAGAAGCGGTAGTTGGCGATTGATTCGCCGCGGGCGACGAGCTCGGCTGGTGTAGCGGTGGCCATGGTGGCGATGGTGAGGATGGAGAGAATGGAGTTGATGGCGACCATTTTAGCGGTTTGTGTGGAGTGTTGAAGTTTAGAAGTTTGGAAGTTTGCAAAGCTGGGTATTTGCTGGTCTGAAAAGATGTGTGGAAGACTGAATGGAGTAGTGGAGTGGTGATGGATGGAAATGAGTTTGAGGGGAACTTGTGAGTGCTTATATACCTTTTCGACGCTTCGAATTCTGACCTGGCTTGCAGCTCGTCAAGCCGGATTTGGAAACGACCTTTGGTATCGTCGCCTTCACTTTGCAACCATCATTCTGTTTGTCATATGTGATTTCCAAGTGTGGCTTTCAAGGATGGAGAGACATGCTTACACGTTCATCGTTCCCCTGTAGGAAGCTCTTAAGGGCCTCTCATGGCTGTCGAGACTATAACTCAACATAGATTTCGGACACGAGCACAGTGATCGGGCTGTACAGCGAGCGGACATTAAGAATGACTGGAAGAGAACACGAGTCAAATAGGTGGCTCCCATCGGCCCAATTCATGCTCATAAGAAGAAACGAAATCAACGAGTTTTCAAATCTGTACACAATGGTCACGATGGGCTCAAAAGATAAAACAATGAACAGGTCATGTCCCGGAAATGAAGCAGCAATGGAGGCTTGAATTATCGAAGTCCCATGAAACGTCAAGCGAAGAGCACTCTACGCAAGGCTGCAGATGCAGTTACGCAAAGCCATTCAGCCTGGCTAGGCCGAAGAGATACTTGATCTCTTGATCGGCCGCGACATCGAATGGACCGAACGAAGGATGTCGCTGGCTAAGCCGCATCTGTGTCATCAAAACTTTCCAATCATGAGCGTCGAATGCACCTATGACACACATAAATCAGCAGTGCAAGACAAGACATGGGATCTCTTCACACCATTTTTTCAAAGAGACGTATGCCATCTCAGTGAGGCTGACACCCAAGATGCTCGTATAGTAAGATGGGCGTCGGCCTTGTGTCACCTCATGCGTAAGAACTTTCCTATTCTCCGAGCATACCCGAGACACCTATATCTGGGGATCTTCTAGCTTCTTGAAGGATGACAATTTGGGGTCGTTGGAACTGAAAGGGTTGCAAGTGCCATGCGAAGGCTGATGTTCGATTGGATATCATCAAGATATAAACTCTGGCAGCAGAGCTTATATCACCAAGTCGAGGACGGGATGACTGAAATATGATTGAGGCATTTTTCTGTCCAAAGTTCTTCCTTCCACAGCCTCGACCCCAAATAATGAAGGTCAAAAACTCCTGGGGATTGAGAATCCTGAATCAGAGTTTTGGCCCGGTCGAGGTCATGACGGGTCTTAGCAATGTGATTATGTGGAAAGGGATCTCCGAGCTGCATGAAGCTCCATTTTTGAACTGAAGAGTTCTGCTGGTGCAAGCTGAGACCAAAGTCAATGATTTGCTTTAAGATGTCATGGCAAAGGAAACGACTTAGAACGTTCCTTCCTCTCTGGAGCAATGATACGACACTGTAAGTCTTGCCGCATCCGGTCAGGCCAAATGTCAGGCTGAGAGCCAACGAAATTTCTCGTGCCTCTAAGATCGACCACGATACGATGAATACTCCAAGTATGCCTGGTCGAGGATTTCGCTCATTCAGCAGTCGTCCGTTTCCATATACGCCAATCCGATCCGCGTCAGCCAACAGTAATTGGTCTTTCCGCTCCATACCATCATCGAAAAGATCATCTAGTACAGACTCGTCAGTATTTTGGAAGACTCCGCCGAAGAGCTGGAGAGCTTCGGTTAGGGGATTCTTGAGGACTTCGGTACCTGGTTTGGCATTCGTTCGTCAATAGTGAGTCAATTTTGCTATGAGACTTCGGCAATGCTGACCTGTGACACCTCAGTATTTCGTCTCGTCGAATGCTTTCACTCATTGTTTGTGTTGCAGTAGCATTGCTGCTTATTGGCTTCACGCCAGGAAGTCGGTCTGCTGCCCCGGATATCCATGCCCTTACGAGATACACTCCTATACGACCTGTAACTTATTCGTCTGGGAGCAATGGGCCAGATCCATTGAGGTGGCTTGAACGGAACTCTGATGGTAGACATGCTGTATCTAAAGGATATTTGCCACATATATCCTTGTTTGATGGGAGGCCAAGAGCGGCATTGATCAGTCTGGTGAGAAATTCGGAGCTGAAGGGTATGATACATAGCATGCAGCAGTTGGAATACAGATGGAACAGAAAGTACCAGGTAGGCGGAGCATCATTAAGGGGTGAGTGTATCTGACGCCTTGCAGTACCCATGGATATTCTTCAATGATGAGCCGTTCACGGAGGAATTCAAAGCAGCAACCAGGAATTTAACTTCAGCAGAATGCTACTATAAAGTTGTGCCGAAGGAACACTGGTCTTTACCTAGCTGGATCGACGAAAGCCGATTCATGAATAGTCTCGAGTATTTAGGAACCATTGGTGTCGGCAAGGGGTGGATGGTTAGCTACCACCATATGTGTCGATGGAATAGTGGATTTTTTTACAAACACCCCTTTCTGGGAGCCTATGATTGGTACTGGAGAGTAGAGCCAGACGTGAGTTACATTGGATGCAACCTTCCTCGTGTGATGCTGACAATATCAGGTTCATTACTTCTGCAACATAGACTATGATGTCTTCCGCTTTATGCGCGATAATAATCTCAAATATGGCTTCAACATGAACATCCTTGACGATGCTCGCTCATTCCCCTCATTGTGGTCACGTACTCGGGCTTTTGCAGCTGCCCATTCCAATCTTATCAATCCAGATGCCGACGTCGCCTGGCTTCTTGACAACGAGAACGGCGGGGAATACAACAATTGTCAATTCTTCTCCAACTTTGAGATTGGCTCCCTGAACTTCTGGCGAGGAGATGCAAATGAAGCATATTTTGACTGGCTCGACAAAGCTGGTGGCTTCTATTACGAGAGATTTGGAGATGCTCCAGTCCATACACTTAGTGTTGCAATGTTCCTCCCCAAGAGCGAGATATGGTTCTTCAGAGACATTGGATACCAGCATGATATCAATCATCATTGCCCTCCTCATCGAGAGGGCAAATGTAGTTGTGAGCCAACGAGGATGGACGAAAATTTCTACAAGCTGGTTCCGCTTGAAAGCCCTCAGAAGAAGCCTGCAGATACGTGTATTAGGCAGTTTCTTGGAGGTGACTGGTTGAAAAAGAAGGAAGGGTGGACTATGGCAGGAGAGAAAGCTTATGGTGGAGATGGGTATCATGGGTATGAAATCTTAGGTGATGAGTGAAGTCACAGGGATAAGTTCTTGTCGAAGGTCATCTCCATGCCAGAAATCCATAGCCAGTAATATAGCTCATTTCCACGGACTGTGTGGTATTTTACCTATGTAGACTTATCTGACTTCAGCCGCGGCAGCAAAAAAATCCTTGATCCTAGCTTTCTGTCTTCTGAACGCTACCTAGCAATGACACCCCACTTAGCATCACAACTATCGTAATGTTCGAGAGCCCGAATGGAAGCAAAACTCCCAACACGTGACAGCCCGTTCGCTTCGAAACGCGGAGTTCCACGCGACTTCATTTCTAGGCACATCTCTTGTCAACGAGATCCTAACTCACCACCCAAAATCAAACCAGCACCCACGTGTACACCGCGACCAAAATGTCGTCCTTAGAAACACCCCTCCCAATACGTCTCGCTCAAACTCTAGGAATAACCAGCTCCCTCGTCCTCGCCGGCCAAACACTATCCACAAGTTTCGTAACCGCGCCCCGTCTCCTCGAATCCCCAGCCAGCCTCCTCTTGCGACAATGGGGCAACATGTACGACGTAGGAAAGAAGACCGGACCTACAGTATCCGCGATCGCCAGCTCTGCCTTCTTCTACCTCGCATACAAAACACACATCTCGAACCTCGCGCTGTTGAATACCACAGGTAATTGGACGGGCAGGAACTGGCTGTATACTCTTGCCGGGTTTTTGAGTGTGGGTATTGTGCCGTATACTTTCGCGGTTATGTTGCCGACGAATAAAGAGTTGTTGAGGAAGGTGGAGGTTGTGAGGAGGGTGGAGACGAGTGAGGAGGATGAGGTTGAGCGGAAGGATTTGGAGAGGAATGCGCATCAGCTTGTTGATAGTTGGGCAACGTTGAATCTAGGGAGGGGCTTTATGCTGCTTGGGAGTGGGGTTTTGGGGGTGTGGGCTTCGTTGGTTTAGAGATTATGTGGATTGAAAGAGATGTGGGAATGGGGTGAGTGGAATGTGATAGTGCTATATCATAACGATTCCTGCCCTGATGAAGTATTAATTGGTTGCTTTTTGATTTCTACAACGGTTCTTGATACTGTAGCTGTACATATGGAGATATGATTGCATTCAGCTGGGGAAAGAAATTAATCCTTTTGATACAGGAGCACTTAACGAGCCATGACGAAATGTCAGACAAATTTGGATCTTTATTGTGGCTGAAAGAGCCTCGCATTAATCCATAATTCGGTAATGTTAAGATACATGAAGTTTATGACCCTGCTAACCATTTAGTGTTTCTTGGAAGCGCCAGCAGCCTTCCCAATAGAGCCTTGTGATTGCTTGTCTGCCGCTCGTGCCAACTCAACAGCCTGCTGGAACTGGAGCTTAATAGAGCTCGGCATCCCAAACTTCGGCTTGGGGGATTTCTTTCTTTCAAAAAGTTGCACTGGCTCTTCGGAAGTCATGATGTCACCATCATCGTCCACTTTCTGATGCAAAAAGTAAACCAACCTCAACTGTTTGATAAACGTTAACAGGGTTTTCAAAACCCACCTGGTCGTCGTGTGCTTGTATGCGGAATCCACGTGAGAGATTGTGCTTCGGATGACGCGATGGATCCATTTTACTCCACGCAATTGTTGTGTGCCAAGACGTGTGACGATAACATAAACCAGGACAAAGACGAGGACAGCAGTGAATATCTTCGATATGGGTATCCCACAAAGCAATGGTGCATTGCCGCAGAAATTGAACGTATCAACAAGCAACATCTCCCATAACCTCAACCAAACTCCAAAATGCGTAGCAATACCAAGTACCGAAAGCCAGAATGTCGTGAAACAGGCATTCTTAGTCGTGAATAGATCCTTCCAGCCCTCTCCGTTCAGCAATACGATACGTCTGGCAGGTAAGGTGAGAAACAATGTACACAGCGCCCCTAACGCCGTCCAAAACTCCATATCGAATGCACAATCAACACATCAATGCTCGGGATGATTGACTAGGATACTAGTGGGATAGTGTGAAGTCCGTCTCGGTAGGGAGAAGACCACCATCGGCTGCGTTCTCGCAAGTGCAAGCATCTGCCAAAAAGTCAGTATAGAATTATGGTTGTGTCTTGTAAATATCACACTTACCAACAGGTCTGGAGCCACAAGAGCAGAGGGAACCACTTGGAGTAATATTCTCGGTCGAGGCACGATCACAGGTGCAAGAACCGGCAGGACGGGCACCTAGGAATTCTGTTAGAACTTCTGACTGAAGGTAAATGAAGGATGAGAACATACGGCATGAGCATCTGGGTCCTGTGACTTTGTTCTCTGTGCTGGCCTTATCACAGCTGCATTGGAGAGCAGATCTCTCACCACAAGAGCATTTGGCTTGTCCCGCACTGAAATAGGTCAGTTGTAATGTTGAGAGATGGAAAGTACGAAGGTGCTTACCAGACGCAGACTTGGCCGCTCTTTCTGCAACAGGTACTGGGAGTAGGCATGATGTGGATTTTGGTGTTGTGGAAGGATTTTCTGAGCCAGGTGAATTGTTTGAGAGAGAAATGAAAGCTTTAATGTGGTCGAGCGGTATGATTGAGTGTATAAGAGATTGAATTTGTGCTGATAAACGACTGG
This sequence comes from Rhynchosporium graminicola, assembly GCA_900074885.1. NCBI lineage: Eukaryota > Fungi > Ascomycota > Leotiomycetes > Helotiales > Ploettnerulaceae > Rhynchosporium > Rhynchosporium graminicola. The sequence continues at coordinate 646,818 of FJUW01000003.1, forward strand.
AAGGACGTATGGCTTTGATTTGTAGTCCTGAGCCTCAAGCGATGGAGGCGATGATTTGAATTGCGAGCGCTGTGATTGGCCGAGGCTTATGGTCTCGCCTCGAGCATTTCAACCATAAATACCTTCCAGCCACTTAGCGTGAAGACGATTATCAATTTCAATAAAGCAGAAATTGTGAAATGACGCTTAGCCGAATCAGGTTGTAAGCAATATTCCGAGGATTCATTTCGAGTCATTTCTTTTGTGTTCCTCTGAGACTCCACCTGAGTCATGTGTCCAGGTGAGTACTGAGCTGTGTCAAATCCCAAGGGCGATGTTAGGAGGTTTTGCGACGCTGACTTTGGTTGACAATGCGAATATACAGTCTTGGTTTCAATATGAACCCTCTCTGCGCGCTGGTAGAAAAGAATCGTGTCTTTATCTTGCGAAAGTAAAATACCCTCTGGCGATTCTGGCGATTGATCAATGAAGAGGTTGAAGCAAATACTTAGCTCGGTATTTGTTGGAAAAGAAGAAAGAAGCAGCAGGACATCAGAGATATTCGGCTCAATATTGATTATCAGAATAATTGTATCACCACTCACGAAGTTTCATGAGCCAAAGATTTCATTTTTGCTACATAGTCGCTGTGAGCTCCGAGGACAAATTTGCCAAGGTGCACAAATTGCCGAGCTGGATGTATATTACTTCACATCATACTAAACCATCCTTCATGGTCAAGCTACTACTCATGTATCATCTTGAAGCCACAATATTATGGGTTAGAGTAGCTAGATTCTAGTGATCCTCGTCGATAGCTCGCCGAGATCCCCCATCCTCTATATAGCCGTCTTAAAAGCAGGTAGATCAGAGCATCATCATAGGGTTTTCCATCAAACAAAGTATGTGACCAACTGGCAAGCGACAAAATCTTCCCTAGAAGAAAATAACCACAATCAGTCAAACGCTGGGAAGAGTGGAAGAACCTCCTCAGCCTCCTTCATCTCACGTTCTAACACAAGTCTACGACCCTCATCACGAATGACAAATCTACACTTGAATGGCGCAGGACAGAGGACAAGACCACCCGTGAATGCATCGATGTCGTAGATCTCGCCTCAATAGGCTTAATATCAAACGACCAAAGAAGCTTTGCGATAACAATGAAGAATTTGTTCGTAGCCAATTCGGCACCAGCATAAGCACGCCTCCCGAAACCGAACGTACCGTGATCGTGAGAGCCTCCTGGAAACGGCTTCGCCGCAACATTTGCATCGTAACGGGGATCGGAAGTATCCAGAGACCGATTGGGTGCGAATGTTTGAGGAGAAGGGAAAAATCCCGGATTTTGGTTAACGCCCCATGATGAAGCCCAGACAACGGTTCCCTTTTGGAAAAGATAGCCTTTATAAACGTCTGTTTCGCTGGTTGCGTGCGGCATCCCGAACACGGCAGATGGGCGCCAGCGAAGGACTTCTTTGATAATTGCGTCGATGAAAGGGACTTCTGCTTGATCCGCATAGGTTAGTGATCTGTCATTGCCTACGATTGCATCGAGTTCGGCTTGAGCCAATTTTTGCATGTCTGGTTGTGTAAGGAGGCCTAGAACTACGAAATAAAGGGTTGAAGCCGTGGTGTATGAACCCGCACCGAACAAGCTAGCTGGGACGGCAGCGAAGTGTGCTTCACTTAGTGCATTCGCATCTGAATCTACTTCTGCCTTGAGTTGAAACATCGTCTTCGTCAGACTGGCCATATGAGTTGCTTTCTCTTTTTCAGATCATCCTTTACTGTGTTGACCAGACTGATGTCAAAAGCAGCTTGGTCACGGCCCATCTGCAGGACGGTGTCTTTCCATCGGGTAAGAAAGGAAGGAAGCTGTAGAAGAAATCCAAACATCTCCACAAGGTAGGCACCTGGTTTCAAGAGGTCGCTCACGTAGCGGAAGAACTCTTGTCTCGTTTTCAATAAGTTTGAATCCAGCGAAGCTATTCGTCGTCCATAAGCCATGCTAAACACTACACTAGAAGCACATCGATCGAGACCTTGACTCCAGTCATTCGACTCGTTGACAATGCTAGTGGTCAAGGCGAGAGCTTCTGCTTCCTGGCGTGGTTTTGAGGCTGGCAATGCAGGCCCTTTGAGGGAGTGATAAAGACGCTTACGATGGAGAGCCCATCTGTCTCCATATGGGAGAGACGCGACGGAAGTTTTGTCACCAAAAACGTCGCCAAACATGATCATTCTGGGACGAGATGGATATCGCTTGCCACGACGAGACAGGAGCTCCACGGCTACAGCAGGATCAGTAATAACAAGTCTTGGCTTTCGTCCGATTCAAATCGTGTAGACAGGACCATAGATGTGAGACCATTTTTCCAAGGTGACGAAGAAGATTTCCGAGGGTATCGAAAGTACGTTGCCAATGAATGGAACTGGTAGAGGACGAGGAGGAAGGTAGCACCAATTATAGATAATCGAGAGAAAGAGAATAGCAGGTAATGCGAGTAGACCTAAGCAGATAGCTAGGAGAGGATGCAAACTGGCGAAGGCGAAAAGCTCCTTGACCTTGAGTGGTTACGTAGATAAAAGCTCAAATCTGGTAGAGGTTTAGAGCTACAGTGATGTAGAGAAGTTGTTGCGAAGGTGAGCAATATTCAGAAAGAACTTGAATCGAAAATATGTCGCTTATCATAAACAATTCATCGGGCATAGATTGGTCTGCGGGTAAAGGAGTTTACTTTAGAAAGAGTGTTGAAAACTGGAGCACAGATCTGCCCGTACAGGAAGGCATGTTCACTGAATAATTTCCAGGGATTTCACAGTCTTATAGATACTCAGCCATCTGAAGTAAGGCACACATTGCACGTGAGGCTTTCTCATCTCTTTAGCTAAGACCCAAATTATCCAATCGCGTCATTGGTGTTATAGATGTTGGTATCGTTCGATAACAGTTGAACTAGCTTTTCGGGTCTCCAGTTAGAACAAGTCCGTTCGTGTATATTACTACTCCTTGCGTCGATAACTGCTTCGCCAGATCTGAGTCTGCCCAATCAGGAGTCATGGTTAAGCGCCACGGTTTTCGTGACCCACTACATTATCGAAACAGAGCTAAAGCGAAAAGCCATTAGACTTGGCGGAAGAGTAAGTATTGACATTACTCCTCATGATTCTAAACCCAGATCAAAGTGCTTTCATGTGCGTGCAGTCTATTCTCAATTTCCAACAGAAGCCGCCTAAGCCGAACGATCGAAAACTTTGCTTCCGAACTTCCACACTTGATCAATTAACAGATCCTTCTTGCCAAACTCGTCAATTACATCGTCGATAATCACTATATCCGCATCGGCATCCGCCTTCAAATTACCTTTGATATCGCTTAGGCCTAGCATAGCAGCTGGAGTAGAAGTGACCGCTTTCAATGCCTGGGGAATGCTCGCTCCTGACCAGTTCAGAAAGTTGGTCACACATTCAATGAGCGTGATAGAACTGTCATATATCAGCATTGTTGTATTTGATCATCTCAAGAACTGCTTACCTTCCGGCAATCTTATCACTTCCTTCTAGTACCAGTTTTGGTCCGGTCTTCACGATTCTCTCCCCATTGGTCCACTCATATGCACCATCAGGTAAACCAACTAGATGCATAGCATCCGTCACGAGGATGAATCCGTCTGGGTGAGCATTGAAGGCAATTTTAATGCTCGTGGGATGCAAGTGTATTCCGTCTGCAATGATGCCGAAGTACGGACGGGGAAGAGACTCAGCAATTCCAAGTACTCCGTACACGTTTGGGTTTCTGTGATGGAGAGGACGCATTGCATTGAACAGATGCGTGATCATAGTAGCACCTGCTGCCACTGCTTCTGACGCCTCTTCGTAGGTTGCTTCTGTATGTCCTATCGAGAACCGTATGCCTCGCGAGGTAATCTCCGGAATTGTTTGGATCATGGCTGCCACTTCAGGAGCTGCAGTAATCATTTTGATCTGAGGAGGCCGGAGAGTTCCGTCAAAGGGAGATACAGTAGAGTTAATATTAGTTGCTCCATAGCAGTCTTCTAAATCGCTGAATCCGCTCTCTGCAGGAATTATGTTTTCAACTTTGTGAATGCCGTTCTTGCTGGGACTCAGGAATGGCCCTTCACAATGTGCTCCCAGAGACTCAGCGCCATTTTCGGCATTTCGAGTAAACCCAGAAGGTCCAAGAAAAGGCAGAGCCTATGGATGTCTTCAGTATGCTACATGCATTTTACATCGATTTGCTTCATACCTGTTGGTAGACTTCCTTCCTTTCTGAGGTCAGTGTCGGAAGATAAGATGTGACACCCGTCTCTATCAGTACTTTGTTGACCGAATTCAAAGTCTTTCCATAAGTTGAGGGTTCTTCGGGTATCTGTGAGAAGTTGAATCCAAAGGCACCATTTAGTTGGACATCTATCAGTCCAGGTGAAACAATCTTCCCTCCGAGGTCGATAGTGATGTCTGGAACCGAGTGGTCTCCGTAGAATGCTTCCTGACTCCTCACAATCTTCCCTGTCCCCGAACTGACCCACAAGTCCTGCTCAACTAATTCGTTTCCCTTTACCAGGCGACAATTCGTAAACTTCGTAATTATTTCTTTCCCCATAGGAATTGCGGATGGCATGACGATGGAATCGATAACGGAATCGGTTATGGTTAAATGCAAGGGATTTTTTTGATGTTGCACAGTCCACGGGTTACCTTGAGCCTCTACATAATGACTGATGAAAGTTCTTAGAGCAATGACCTACCTGGTATTATTATGCTTTTTAGACTCTCAACTCCTGGCCATTGAAATGATGACGTGACTCCAGAGTGGAAGGCATTCAAGAGTGGGTGGAGACATGAATCGAGATGGGACAGCGATGCCCTGTTACTGTGGAGTGTACCATACTACCATTTAGCTCGAGTTCTTCGAAGTTACAGTGAGGCAGGCGGTGGAGGTGGAGATGTAACGTCCCATCCCCAAAAGAGGCCGGGTCAGGCGACGGGATTCGCAATTTTCCATGAACAGATACATGTCGAACAATCTTTTGCGACTTAGGGCATGGCCCGGATCTTTTTGAGAGCAGTTTGAAGTTGTCATGAGTCCGTGGAGGAACTTCGAATATAGTAGAGCTCTTGAGGCGAAGATATCCTTGCTGGCAATGAAACAATCATCGAAGAAAGCTTGGCATAATCACATCGCTAAATTGGAGCCATTCACGTGATCCGTCCCACTAAAACCTCCTCAGGACTCCCCTTGTTACTTGTTACACGCTATGTTCTCCACAAGGCTGACGGTCCACGCTCACAAAACGTTGCCCCATGTCAGATTGTGCCTGACATACCGATGCGTGATGAGGGCCTGAAAGGTGCGAAGTTGCGCCGTGAACGCTCATCCAGAAACACCCTACGATATCGAGACAAAGGCTTCGGGCCCGCCAGTCTTCAATCGGTTCAAGATTTGACAAGTCTTTACGGGCCTCAGTGAAGTGCAAGTCAAGATGGAAGGCTCGGAGAGCGGTGACATGGATCCGCTATGGAATGATCTAGATTGGTACGCATCGTATCATATCTCATGATTGACAGCGTGCTAATATAACCTTGATAGGGCTATGGGCCAGCTGTTCTTTATGGGTATTTTCTCCAGTCGTTTTGTTTACATTAAGCGATCGGTGAACACCGTGGTACAATGCTTTATGTTGTGTGCTATATATATCATTGAATGCTGACCTATTGCGCTTCAGGCTGGGAAGGAACAGAAGTGACACCCCAGATTCGCACTTTGATCGAGGATCATCATCTTGGTGCTATATTATTGACAACTAAAAACTTGAAAAGTATTTGAAAATTTCTCTACCTTTCGCTGACTTACTTCTTTCTCTCTTACTGTGGCTTTGAGACGCATTCATTTCGATTGAATCTGACATCCAAGTATCTTGCTAGTGCCGAGAGCTCACTTGAAGATATGCGTTTTAGAGTTCAAAAGTTTGATACTGGCTCACATGCAATCCGGAAATACTGACGTTCAAAGCCGCCCAAGAAACCGCAAAACTAGTCAAGGAGCTCCAGACCATCGCGCATCAGGCAGGTCATCCAGTACCTCTACTCATCGCGCTTGACCAAGAAAATGGAGGAGTCAACAGTCTCTTCGATGAAGACTACATATGTCAATTCCCTAGTGCTATGGGGGTTGCAGCCGCCGGTTCCCCCGAGATGGCATATGAGATTGCTAACGCAACTGCAAAAGAGATTTCGGCTGTGGGAGTCAACATGATTATGGGCCCAGTTCTGGACGTTTTGACGAACGCTAGATATCAGCCACTTGGTGTAAGAGCAACTGGAGATGATCCGCAAGAAGTTTCACAATACGGAATTGCGGCAATGAATGGCTACAAAGATGCAGGGCTTATAACATGTGGCAAGCATTTTCCTTCGTATGGAAATTTGGACTTCCTTGGTTCATCACTTGATATGCCTATCATCACCGAAACGATCGAGCAGCTAAGTTTGAGTGCTCTCGTTCCATTTCGAAATGCTATCCGGGAAGGATTGGATGCTATGATAGTTGGTGGATGTGCAATGGCCAATGCTAGTAAGCAAAATCCAAAACAATTGTATGATCGCGAACTCACTCAAGGATAGGCATGAATGTCATGCATGCCTGTTTAAGCGATCAGGTTGTTGATGAGCTGCTGAGAAATGATCTTGGCTTCGATGGCGTGACTATTTCCGAATGCCTCGAGATGGACGCCCTGAGCCATGACATCGGAGTACGAGGTGGGACAGTCATGGCTGTAGAAGCAGGCTGCGACCTAGTCCTTTTATGCCGATCATTTGCGGTACAGCAGGAGGCCATCTCCGGTCTCAAACTTGGCATTGAGAACGACATGATATCTCGAGAACGAATCATGGTCTCGCTTAGACGTGTTTTACATCTCAAGTCAAAATGCACCAGCTGGAGCAAGGCTTTGAATCCACCTGGCATTAGCATATTGGCCAATCTACACCCAGGCCATCTCGCCTTATCAACAAAGGCTTATGATAATTCTATTACAATTTTGAGAGATAAAGGCCATCTTCTACCTTTGTCCAATACATTATATCCAGATGAAGAACTACTACTTCTCACACCTCTCGTCAAACCTCTCCCGGCATCAGCTGCGACTAAAGCACTGACAGAATCTACTCGCTCAGCTGGTAACGAGCATGATAAATGGCAACATAGGTCATCAATCATGAGCGGCGAAGGAGTCTTCCGTGAACTTGGTCGATCTCTTGCTAGACAAAGACACGGCAAGCTTCTTCATACCTCATATACGGCTAACGGGGTACGTCCTGTTCATGAGAACCTTATCAACAGAGCTGCAGCGATTATCATTGTCACGGCCGATGCAAATCGGAACCTATATCAGAATGGGTTCACAAAGCATGTCGCGATGATGTGCTCCATGCTATCCGCAGGAGGCAAGAAGAAATCCCTGATTGTTGTTTCTGTCTCATCACCTTATGACTTCGCTATGGATAAGTCAATAGGAACGTATGTCTGCACATTTGACTTCACTGAAACAGCAATGAGTGCGCTAGTACGCGCTTTATTTGGCGAGTTTGTTCCCCAAGGAACCTTACCTGGGACATTGAGGAAGAGCAGAAAAGTGCAGAAGTCAAGACAAAACTGGTTGGTAGAGAGTTGGAATAGAGATCGTGACCGGAGAGGCTTGCTCGCACTCATCCAAACGATTGAGAAGACTATGCCTCCCAATACACAATCTGGTCTTTCAGGAGCAACTGCAGCCTCTTTCGAACTCGCAAGTCCCTGATTTCCCCCTCAGCCATTAAACCCCTGCTAACAGGATCCTCAGTCTCAAGCCTTCACTCCACCAAACGACACAATCCAAGAACAACACTTCGTAGTCCGCAACTCCAGCACCCAAGCCCTCTTCGGCTTCTGCTCAACCTACTTCCACGTTGCCACCTCCCACGGCATCCTCTCATCCCTCTTCGTCGATCCCTCCAAACGCAACCTCTCCATTGGGCACTCCCTACACCAACGCGCCCTACGCTCCCTCCTCACACGCCCCTCCATCAAAACCCTTCAACTCGGCTCCTCGCTCCCAACAATCTACCCCGGCATCCCCATGTCCGACCTTACCGAAGGCGCGCGTCTAAAACGCTGGTTCGCCACCAACGGCTGGGACATCTCCTCCCCGCGACTCCTCTACACGCTCACGATCCGCAATCTCGCAACCTGGCAAGCGCCCGAAGGGCTCCTTCCCGCCATCCAGCGCGTGAGTTTCAAGTTCGATTTGATTTCCGGAAAGGGGAACGCTGAAAGCGTGCTGGATCTTGTGAAGGCAAATTCTGGACCGGAAGTGCTTGCGTTGTATCAACTTGCGTTAGAAGATGAGTCGTGTGGGGTCGTGAGGGCCAGATCGCCCGTTGATGGCTCGCTTGTTGGCGCTGTTATTATCACGAGGCCGAACTCAAGTCTGGCGACTTACATTCCCGTGTTGAAGGCATCGCCCACAACTTTATCTCCATCGACGAACGGGATTCCCGACAATCTGAGCAGTGTATGTGGAATCTTGGCGCCCGTCGTGCCGAGTAGTCCACAAGCTGCTCTCGTCCTGCAGGGTCTGGCCATGCTGGGTATCAAGCAGAATAAAGGGCATCGGGCGACGGCGTGCGTCTTATGCTGGGTTCAAGGGGAGGAAAGGGATGTGTTGCTTGGCATTGGCTTTGATGTGCTGGATGCTTTTGAGGAGGTTCAATGTCCTGCTGAACGCGTAAGTGAATTTTTCCCGTTCCACCCGTACGAAAGGTCTTGAGATATGGAATGACCACCCACTTCTCAGGCGACTTTTCCCTCTGCGTTCGTCTGAAGCAATGTTTCCGCATTGGCAGGCTGGCTCAACTAACGCAAAATGCAGTTCAGCGAAATGAACCTCAACTGAGACATCGACGACTTTCTGTGTTACGATATCAAGTATGAACGTCGTATATGATAAGGATGAGTGTTTCAGCTATTGCTACGTTGCGAAGCGTGGTTTCGTGTGTTTGCAAGCGTTCTCAAGCCTAGGTTCAGCGTATAAATCGGGATGGATCTGGATCTGGATTCTTGACCTACTTTCATCTTCACATCAGCGATTAATTTAGGGAATCGAATTTGTAGATATGTGGCACTTTATAGTTTGGGAGAAAATCGCTATTACTCCTTTCTGCCTACACATAAGATTGTCATCGATAATAAATCATCATCTTCAGTCAAGACCAATCAATGCTTGAGTATATTCATTCGGCTAGCTTTCATTAGACTCCATTTCCATTCATAAACGTGGTGGTATCAAAACTCGTCACATCGTTCATGTAATCGTACAAAACATCCTCAGGGCGACCTCGGCTATGACTCGCATCCCATTTCTCCTGTTTCCTGTTACATATCTTTGTATGTCTCCCTTCACCTGACACCTATCCAAGCTTCCTCGAGCAAAGGCTAGGGCTTAAACGACTTCGAAGGCGAGATTGCATTCAAAGGCGACTCTGCCATCTCGGTTGCCCACGCTGTGGCTGTCATATTCTCAACTATCCAATCAGATGGATAAGCTCGAGGCAGAAAACGTATGGGTAATGTTTGCGGTTGATCCTGGTCTATATCCTAGCGTTGGAGTGATATGAGGGTTCTTCTTACGGCCCCTTCCTCGTCCGTATCTCATTTTCCCTCAATCATCGGCAGAGAAGTATCTCTTCGTCTTATTCTTGACCTGTTCAGCTTTCAGATCAGGCGGTACGATCGTGTGATGTACAACATGAGGTCTGTATATCGCATCGACAGGTGGCATCCTATTTCCGATTCGTTAGATTCGATACTTGCGGAGAGCTTACGCTATCAATAATCTGAGGGGTGCGTACCAGTCATCGACACTCAACGGAAAATACTCATAAAGCAAGTCCGCATTCTCGATCGGACTCCCCATGCCTATCCCGACACTCCTCCTCATCCTATCTCTCTCAAAAAGCGGACTTCCGGGCTCGCAGCTGAAACTACCTCGAGTACCTGTACGGCTGTATTCATCGTCTGCTAAGGAAAGATCAATAGGCGCAGTTGCTAAATTGGGCCTGATAGATGAGGATGAGCTTTCTGCTTTCCAGCGTGTTTTGGGCACGGGGGGCCTGGCACTGCCGGACGAGGATTGGTGCGTGAGTGTTGGCATCTTGGCTGGACGGGGAAGGTCGGAGGAAGCTGTAGATGGCGAGGCTTTTGGAAGAGGCTGTTGGTTATTCCATTCGGGGAGATCGAGTGGGGTCTTTGGCTAGGTCAGCCAATGCATATTTGAAAGGCAGGACATCAACAGGGAGAGGATACTGAGAAACTCACCGAAAGAGCATTCAAAGCGTAGAACTTGTATGAACTATTCGTAACTCCTGGGTCAACTTTCACCGGAGGCGCTGCATCACTCATCTTCCTAGGTTTTGAGTCCAGCTTCCGCTCATTGAGGGAGACATCCTTTCTACTGTCAAAATTTCTGGGGCTTCTGCCCCGAACGATAATCGCTCCGCTTCGGATCTCAGCCAGCTTATCACTCTCTCCTGAGGGCAACGTAGCCATAATGTTGATCTGTATGATGTAGTGCTGCTGTAGGCCTTTCCTCCGACCATTATTTGCGGTCGCGTGCTTGAATTGTAGACGCTTCCATGTGATCGGTATAGACACGAGTATGGGATCTAATTCCGGGTTTATGTTTAGGTCCAGCGGCCATTTTGGCGGTGCACTTCCAGCTCTCTCTTCGGACGAGCTTCCTGCAGCAGTTTTCCAGGGTACCGATATAATTTCAGTGCTCTTACCCTCGATACTCTCCGTAGCGGTTATTGTAGCCGTTAAGTCATATATGGGAACAAGAGCACCTTGGTCATTAATCATAGCTTTGATCCCTCGACTCAGCACTAAAGTCCCAGATATCTGGAAAAGATTCCGCCGGTAGCAAGTCAACTCCATGGGTCTGGCCGCACCGGTATTATTGTCCCCGAACACATCCTCAGCAACAAAGAACATGCCATACAACTCCGCCGACATATTTGGCCATGTCTGACCAGCGTCGTCGAAGATTGGCCCCTTGATTAGAGGAGCGCCGAAACTGAGGAGCTTGTTATCGAGACCTGCGGAGCTGTTGGTACTTTCGTTTTGTGGATTTGTGTTTGAGTCGTCGAGCAGGGAAGAGAAATCTGCCCCGGATTGGTAGGGAAATGGGTCTTCGAATGTAGCGGAAAAGGCATCTGATAACTCGTAGGAGGGCGTGAAAGGGATAGAGGGCATGCCGTGATTATTCACATCGTCTCTGCCATTGAAGCTACTTGCTGGTCAGCCGTTACTCTTTACCCCCCATCATGTTCTCCAAAGTCAAAATATGCAGCGGTTCTGTCATGGAGAACTGAAATTGGCCGGATGAGCAGCTTACAAAATTCCCTCCCCCTCGAAATTCAGATCGTGGTCAAATGCATCCATTCCGTGACCTGGCAACTGGTGTTGTCCGTTGTTCGAGGCAGTCAGTCGCAAAATGTCGTTGGGCGCAGCACTTAGCGACGAAATGGTCAAGCTGCCGGTATCATAGCCTGCCATGGTATGTTTCTGGGTAGCACCTTCCTGCTCCTCGCGGAGATATGGGATGTGAAGCATGAAGCGACAGAATTTTGCGCATTATTAAAGCTGGTTCATCTGCGGTCCTTTGCTGGAGCTGGTCTACGGGCAGATGCCCTTCGAACGTTGATAGGCGATGGAGAATTCAGCAGTAGTATAAGTCTCTTCTGCAGCAGATATCTTGTCGAGGCCGATCTGATACCAAGGGAAGTAAGTGTATGAGGGCGGGCTGGCGTTGTTCTATATTGGATACCTAGGTTATTTGGTAGGTAGATGGGGTCAGGTATGTGGTGTAGTGTGTACCTAGGTAGGAAGTTTGAAGTAGATGTTGTAAGTGGGCGGGTGGTGGTGCTTATCCATGGCCGCTGGCGAGCACTGTCAGCTCCCACTGAGCATCAGATCCATCGACCAGGCCAGGCCAGGCGGAGCAGGAATCCTCGGGGGCTTTATTACAGTAGCGGCTGCTTCTTTCTGCCGGCCGCTACAAGTATAAGTATCTCAGCTGCCTTATCTCTCCTCTGTCTTCTATAAGTATCCCAGCAAGTGCAGGCAGGAGCTCTTTTGGCAGTCTCGTTAAAACATTAGGTATAAGTTGTAGCTACCTACTTAGCTGGGAAAGTCTTAGTTTCTCACAATGAATATAGGAAGTCTTATCGGAACAGATGATCATAATTCATTTTTCAGCTCTTCATCCGCATAGTACCTAGATACATCTCTTGTCCTCCACTGTCACCAGGTTACGCCAGGGCCCGAGGCACAGTGAAGTAAGTAAGTCCTTTCTGGGGGCCCCAGCTGTTCGATTGTAATGTCACTAGCCTATTTTCTCCCCGCCTCTGGAAATTGGAGTGGAGAGACACGACTCACGAGATCAGTGCAGGAAATATACCTGTAAACAATCGTGAAAAGTAGGCAAAACGTACTACTACATGTCCAGTAAGGAGCGGAACATTGCTTAGAAGCAGAAGTGAATGTAGAGTGAGTGAAGTTAGTAAAACGTGCTGGGAATCCAGATCGTTATATATCACTTGGTAAGGCAGGTAGATTCTACAGATGAACTAAATGTCTTCGAATTCTCCACGTCTACCACATCTCGCAAAACTATATTTGTCCCAAACTATGTCCACGAATAGAATATACCTCAACTCCACCAATGCCCCGTACAGTATAACCTCAGTAATAATTATCCCCAGAGCGTTCCTAGACATCTAGCGAGGCGACCGCACAAGCAACAGCAGCACCCAGCAAGCTGCTCTCCTCTGCATACATCAGCTCTACTGTACCTGCACGGCCGCCACTTGCTTCGACTAGACCATCGAGTTGCTGCTGGCAGTTTTCTTTGAAGGTGGGATAATTTTCCATGACAGATCCGTTATATGCTACCAATGTGTGGGATGAATCTTCGGCACGAATGCCTTCAGCTTCGTTGCGCAACTGCCATAGAGCATGAACACCTGCTGCGATGACACCCGAAGCTCTATATGTAACGGCTGAGGAGATGCACCGTAGAGCCTGTATATCGCCATGTGTGAGAGGAGAGCTCGTCGGGTGTCGCGATGAGAATAGTTGTTGAGCTTTGAGTAACCCTGGACCACGATCACTACATCTATTGTCAGCTTAAGCTTCACTGACTCTGGAGAGTGACGTACGACTCAATTCTGGAGACAGTTTCTGTTTCTAAAGAGTAAGTCTCCTGAAGGCTCTGAGGAACCACCCCCTCGAACAAGCCTGCTGTTTGGATGCCCTCAATCAGGACCAACCGAACGATTTCTCCTAGATAGCCTCCGCTAACAACATGTTCCAATGGCTGGAAGTCTGGATTAGGATGTGCGGAAGTTAAGAGCTTATCCCATTTCGTCAACGGGAGGATGCCAGCACCAAACATTGACAGTTCCGTATTAACGATGACATGTTTGGCAGAATCGTGCCACTCGGGAGGGCGGACTCCAAATTTCGGAGGGGACATTGCATGTATGGGTAGATGTACAGCGGCGTTGACACCAGTTCCATGGATCAGTGCGAATCTGGTCGTCGAATCTAGGTAGGCTTTCGATAGGAGAGTGGCAGAAGAATCGTTCACGATGGCGTTCAACCGGACGTTCAGACCCCTTTTTGAGCAAGAGGTCTGGATTAAGTCTCCGAGATCATGTCCCAGTAGTCCATGGGCCGCAAGAAATCCCTTGCCCATTCCTTGAAGGAGCCCACTCCGAAGTGATGTTTGTCTGGGCATGTCAGCTGACTTCGATTTCATTGATGAAGATGACATACTCGATTGGGAAAGACCACGCAAGACCCATTGACAATGGCGCCTGAGACATTTCCTGGCCCTGGGTTTGCCCGGAGAGAGTCTCGTCAATCCTCTCAGCCATCCAGTCGAAGAACAAAATTCCTTGTAATTTTCTTTCTGGCGGTCCAATCTTGAACGAGGCCATCTTCAAGATCTCGGTTCCTGCTCCTTTTCCCTTTCCAGTCAATTCGATGAGGGCGACTCGAAAAGTCGATCCCCCAACGTCAAGGGCTAGGAAAGCCCCAGTCTCGTTTCCAGAGGGTAACTGATGATTGTATGAAGGAAGCATACAAAGCGGGTTGTCCACCAAGCTCTCAACAAATTGGCTTTTCAAACCGTCGGATAATGCAACAAGTCTCCCTCTTTCTACTGAGCCCCGGAAATTCTTCTCGATGCTGTCCAGGAATTTCCTGATCACTCTTTCCGATGTTCCATTTTCTGAATTAGATTCCCCATTAATATTTTCCTTATTGATCACTGATGGAGAGATCCATATGTTAAGAATAGATTGTAGGACATTTTTAGTCCTCAGCAACGTCCTCAATAGGGCAGCGAAGAAGACCTGTCGTACCCTTTTCATTGCAGCTATGACCGGTTGCATTACATCGGGTGTTGATACATATAATGGAGGATATGTAAAATGAGCGGCAGTACGAGCCGCGGCTATGGCACTAGTATGATGAGGTGGATCAACAGATTGTAGGTAGCATCAGTCGTAATTCCGTAAGGCCCTTCGCTCCATGATCAGAAGTAGTTCAAGTATTGCTGCTGTTGTCGTGTCCGACACGAGATGCTGTGGGTTGACAAATGTTCCTTCCGGCCGGAAAAGAGGAAAGTAGAATTTCTCTGACTGCACTTGGTGATTCAGAGCAACCTGGCAGACGTTGAATCTGGGTACGAGGCGAGGTTTTCGGATGGGAGGTGGATTCAAGGGTCTGGTCTGGTCTGGTCTGACCTGATCTGATGGATCGTGGTGGTGGAGCCAAGGATAAGAGTAACCTTGGAAAACCCCGCGGCTGGTAAGTACACTCACTACCCACTCACTTACTGCAATGCACTGCACTGCACTGCACTGCACTGCACTGCGAGATCGATGCTTGAACTGACGGAACAGCTCGCCAAATAGAGCAGAAGAGAAAGATTCGAGAGTTCAAGCTGGAAGCTATGTATGTTGCATTCAGACCAGATAAGAGCCTGGTTTCCTTCTTTCTACTGTATTCCAGCACTCAAGGCCAGTGCAATCCTAGAAAGTTAGGTTTGAAAGTAACATCGGTTGATCTCCTGTACGGTAAGATCAAGGTGTTAACACTGTACTTGTGTTAACACCAGGCCAATTGCTAGCTACCATGCGGAGCCGAGCGACATTCACACACACTTGGAGCCAGGCAACGGCTGCGCTTATTGTAACTTAACCTGCCCGCGGTAGTTCAAGCCAACGGTTGCAGCGTTTGTGGGGGAATTGTTACGTCTGCGCTCTCGAATTGGATGGGATTGCGATTTGCGGAAAGCGCTATCTCTCAGCTTTACGGAACTCCGTGAGACAAGCAACCAGATACTGTACTGTACAACTGTACCTAGCGAAAGTACGAAATGAAAATCCAGCACCATGGCCAAAACTCCCTCCCCTACGTACGTACTACCCTGCCCTGGTGCGGCTTCCAGGCTATAGTTGGCTCCGCAATGCGATTGGCATTGTTGGGGTCATGGACTCATTCCAAGGTGGCATCGGAGCTCTCAGGCGGGGGCGTTAAGTGATGTGATGTGCCATAGAACGTATTGCGGGTTGTTAAGGGAGTATTGTACAACAAAGCAACGTTACAGAGAACTTCGCTACGTAAAAGTACCGACCGACTTCCAATCGATGGTTGGGAGGGGAGGAGACCTGAGGCTCCAGTCCTCGAGAGCACGCCAATCCACTTCGCCCCGCATAAACTCATAAAGGCCATGTTGAATGCCCTCAGATCTGCGTTGGTGGTAATATGGACGCCGAGTCAATGTCTGTATCGACCTGGTTTCGGGTATTCAAGATTGAGACTGAGACTGAGACTGAGACTGAGAATGAGACTGAGAATGAGACTGAGACCGCCTCTCGGGTTCCTACAAGGTCTTGCTTGCTTATGGATTTCCGGATTGCCCGACGGATCACCGACGTTCGCCTTTGTCTTCAGCAGACGACGAGGAACCATCCCATCCCATCCCATCCCATGCTCGAGATCATCAACAACCACCAGGTCCAGTGTGAGAGTGCCGAATCGAGACAGGTATGCTCTATGACAGATCAATTCGTTGCTTGATTCTGCTGATCATGATTGGTCGCCGGGGGGTCCGATGTTAGACATCGAAACTCTCCGTAAGGCTATTCTGACGATATCGAATCTTCCAGTAAAGGCATGGATGGTTTGGTCAGAAAGTTGGGATACTTCGTGACGTTCCATGCTGTTCATCCAATAGACCGGGTTGCGCGTGCCAGCATCCTCTGTCACTGTCATAGAAGGTTTGGCTTGATTCAAGCAATAGCTAATTTTCTTCTAACTCCTCCCTTCTCACAAATTCTTCGCATATCGCCAACTGCAAAACACTCGAAAAGTAGAATACCATCACCTGAAGGTCAAAACTATCATCAAAACTATTATCTTAAATCACACATTATGAGACTTATTATTAGAGAAGATCCGACCTCTGCGTCATCGTACATTGCCCACTACATTATTGGTAAGACTCCATGCTGCGCGATTATATTTCACAAAGTAATGAGTTCCTAGATAGAATAAAGGCCTTCAGCCCGACAGCCTCTAATCCATTTGTTTTGGGTCTCCCAACTGGATCCAGTCCCGTTGAAATTTACAAAATCCTCGTCCAGGAATACAAAGCTGGCAACATCTCATTCGAACATGTCGTTACATTTAATATGGTACAGAACCTCATATACCCGGGTCTTGCTCTGCCAAAGTCCATCTGCTGATAACCTCTGTTGTAGGACGAATACATCGGTATTCCACGCGAACATCCCGAGTCCTACCATACGTTCATGTACAAGCACTTCTTTTCACATGTCAATGTACACCCGCGCAACATCCACATCCTGAATGGCAACGCTCCAGACCTTGAGGCCGAATGTGTAGCATACGAAGCCGCCATTAAGTCGTTTGGTGGTATCGACCTCTTCCTTGGTGGTATTGGGCCAGATGGACATATTGCGTTTAACGAGCCTGGATCATCGCTAGCGTCAAGAACGAGAGTCAAGACATTGGCATACGACACCATTATTGCCAATTCAAGATTCTTCGACAACGATTTGGAGAAAGTGCCAAAGATGGCTCTCACCGTTGGTGTACAGACAGTGCTGGAGGCTAGAGAGGTTGTGATCATCATTACTGGAGCACACAAGGCGCTAGCGCTACAGAAATGTATCGAGGGAGGTGTGAACCACATGTGGACGCTCTCCTCTTTACAACTACACCCACATCCTATGATCGTGGTCGACGAAGACGCAACTCTCGAGCTTCAAGTCAAGACAGTCAAGGTTGGTTTCTCTATTTTCGGTAGCGAAAGGGCCCAGTGACTAACGATTCACAGTACTTCAAATCAATCGAGAAAGTCGCCGCCTCGCAGGGCTTCCAGCAGATCCTTCCATCTTCAGTACGCACCGGTCCTCGCAACAACGGAGAAAAGCAAATCGAGCCAACCCCAGAGCTCAAGGAGGAAGCTAGCCTACAAGCTCCTAAGGCAGTGACCAGCACCCTTCTTTCTGCACCAGCAACAGAATATCCTCTCCGGAGCGTCAGCCCTGACTTGATTCCCGATCGTATGGCAGCCAGAATCGCTGCATATTAATGCAGAACTAGCATGTATGGGGGACACCACATTGGTTCAGAAACAGAGTTTCGATCTGGCGTTTTTCTTAAGGTTGCGTTTGCATTCATGTTCTGACCTCATGCCGGTGAGTGTCCGCATCTCCTTGTTCGTTTTAGCATGCGTGCTTGCAAGCTGTATTTATAGGAAACGAAATGTTTGTCAAGTTCTTGAAAACTTTGTAGTTAGCATGGCTCTCTCAAACAGGTGCTCGAGCAGTAAGTGAAATCAAGCATGAAGCTCGAATTACAATCTACACAGCTGCGGTGTTGTTTGCCTTGGCACGCTTCGCTTAGTTTAATAACAGAGTAGGAATGATGAAAAGACAAATTCATCATACTGTATTTCAATAAAGCTGAGATTGCCCTAGGACTGATTCCTAACAATCAGAAGAAGGTCAGCCGCGCCTAGAAATGAATTCTTGAATGTAAGGAAGCTGGTTGAACTGTATGGATTCTGACTAGAATATGAATTGGACGCAACAGAGCATATCATATCTATGTTCTTGAATATGACCTTGCTGGAGGTGTTAAAAAAGAGACGGCTGTCAAATCCATCGGTATACTGACTAGAAAAGCTTGCTAGCCGTCACCTTTGATCGAACGGTTAAAGAATACCGTGATATTGTAGTAATGCTTCAATAAGACACAATAGGCCATACACTGAACAACCGTCTTGGGTACGGAAGAGACTGGCTTCTTGCATAGTCCACCATCTTGTAAAATAGCTTCTTGATGCGAACAGATTCATCATCGAATGACAGACTGGATCAGTTGGGAATCTCTTCACTGTATATCCTGGACGAACATCGGGAAACTGAACTGCAGGTGGTTTCTTATGCTTGTATGTGGTCTTCAGACCAATCTTCCTCATGTTAAGCTGAGATCGATCTACAAGGTCAACGGCCTCTTTTACATGCTCTGGCTCCTCTCCGATCCAGAGCGTCATTCATCCCGATTTTTGGTAAAATGTCAGGCATGAGCTTTATTTGCTCAGAACGTTCTCCTCGGTCCTCCTGGTTACTACACAAAGCGTCGATCTGCCACCCGCTCGGAGTATCCCCAACCTTTCTGCGCAGTGTCTTGAGAAGTTGAAAGAGATGAGGTAAGTTTCAGCACTTTTCGTTCGAAAGAATACCCCATGTTCTCGGTTCGGAGAACCCCATTCGTAGGAAAAGACGGAGCTGTAGTACTAAAAATTAAAAATCGGGCTTTGACAGCATACTTTACCATAGGAAAACTCTGTGAAGACAGAAATGAAAGACCTGTTTACTACGGTAAGGAGGGAAATTAGATGTTGCTGTCTGGTGATTGCGTATCTGTGGAGTTATATAACGTGGCAGACGAATACGCCTTCACAGTGAGCAAGCAATTACTGTAGCTGATATAGAGCGCATGATCAGTGCCACTGCCATTGCCCTGCTGTATTTGACGCCAGAACTCAGTTGCCGTGCAGAAAGGAAATAGCCTTTGAAACGAGGACGAACAAGCGGCGACTAGCTTGAGTATTAACATGCTCCTCGAAATTCAGGTCTCCTCCTGAATCTACGGACGCTCTCAAAGAGATCATGCCCGAGGTAGGAAAGTCCCCAATGCCAGGTTGCGCATCACATCAGAGGACACAGCCTTTTTCGTGACGCTCGTGATATGGGCCAGTCCACGCCCATCGAGATAGAGCTAGCTGACTGTTCTTTCACGTTGCAAACTAAGATGTGTCAAATTATTTGCGTGAGTCGACATCAACAGCCACTTCGGTCGTTATTGTTAATACTTCTTCTCTCTTGGGTGAGCGAGTGACAATTCTGGCGCCTAGTCGGAATAGTTTCTCCATCAATCAAAAGTTTCTCACCGCTGTCAACCCCTCCTCCATGCTGCATACCCCGCCAAAAGCCGTCAACCTGGATTCCCGTCAAGGTTGTCCCTTGGCAGGAACTGCATCTCACCCCGCCACGTAGGGAAACTATTATTTATCTTCATGCGACTCGGTGTGTATATGTTGCTAGATTCCCGGTGTCGCGCTCCTCTTTCCTTCACTCCTTCATCTTGTTGTCTTTCCCTTCAGTCTCGCCCATCTTATTTTCCATACATATCTGCAGTTAGCAGCTTACGAACTCCATTTCACATACCCCCACTATCCTCTCATCGAGATCAACATGGGTGAAATAACAATCACTGGCTGGGACAGTCGCGATGTGCGATTCCCTACTTCTCTTGACAAGACTGGCTCCGATGCCATGAATGCAGCAGGCGACTATTCGGCCGCCTACTGTATTCTGAAGACCGACTCTGCTTTCTCTGGCCACGGCATGGTAATTACAAACCCCATCGAACTTCCCATGCCCTCTCTTCACTTCCCATTGGAAAGGGCACAAACAAGAAGAGACTTACTGACTCCTCACATCCAGACCTTCACAATTGGCCGAGGAAACGACATCGTGTGCAAAGCCATCGACAACGTTGCAGACCGCATTAAAGGCCGTACCCTTTCCTCTCTCGTCGCGAACTGGGGGGAGACATGGCGCTACCTGGTCTCCGATTCACACTTACGATGGATCGGACCCGAGAAAGGAGTCATACACTTAGCACTCGGAGCAGTCGTCAACGCAATCTGGGATCTATGGGGCAAGACACTCAACAAACCAGTATGGAGGATCGTGGCAGACATGACACCTGAAGAGTTTGTGCGCTGCATTGACTTTCGATACATAACGGATGCAATTACACCGGATGAAGCTATTGCCATGTTGAAGGCTGAGGAGGGAGGCAAGGCGAAGAGGCTGCAGGAGGCGTTGGAGAGTAAGGCTGTGCCAGCCTACACCACCAGTGCAGGCTGGCTGGGTTATGGAGAGGACAAAATGAAGGGACTTTTGCAGGAGACTTTGGCGAGTGGATACAAACACTTCAAGTTGAAGGTCGGCACTTCGATTGAAGCGGACAGAAAGAGATTGACCATTGCGAGAGAAGTCATTGGTTATGACAAGGGTAATATCCTGATGGTCGACGCAAACCAGGTAAGTCAAGCTCTGGATTTATCATCTTAACTACTTCCCCTGCATCACAACTAACAGGTAATGTGTGTTGTGTAGGTCTGGTCCGTCCCGGAAGCAATCGAGTATATGCAACATCTCAAAGAATTCAAGCCTTGGTTCATCGAAGAACCTACTTCCCCTGACGATATCCTCGGTCACAAGGCTATCCGAGATGCCCTTCGTCCGTACGGAATCGGCGTCGCCACAGGAGAAATGTGTCAAAATCGCGTGATCTTCAAGCAACTCCTTGCTTCTGGCGCCATCGACATCTGCCAGATCGACGCCTGTCGAATGGGTGGCGTCAACGAAGTACTCGCTGTGCTTCTCATGGCGAAGAAATTTGGAGTGCCAATCGTGCCCCATTCTGGCGGTGTCGGACTACCGGAGTATACTCAACATCTGAGTACCATTGACTATGTCTGTGTAAGTGGTAAGTTGAGTGTGTTGGAATATGTCGACCATTTGCATGAGCATTTCAAGAACCCATCCGTTATCAAGGATGGTTATTATCAGACACCCCTAGAGCCTGGCTATAGTGTTGAGATGAAGCCTGAGAGTATGGACCATTACAGCTTTCCTGGTGAGGCTGGCACGTGGTGGAAGAGCGACGAAGCGAAGCCTATCTTGGAGGGTATCAAGATCTAGTTCTTCGTGAGGGCGGTGTGGTGAAGGGGTCGGGTAGTTTTCATGTTGGACTATTCCCTTCCGAACGGCAACGATGGCATCGTTCATTACACTTTTACCAAAGTGTATTCCTTGGTAGTGGAACATAATGGATGGATAGAATGACTATTCACAGTGATTATTGTGGGCGAGGATTTTGTAAGCAAAGGGTTGGGAGAAATCCCAATGACAGGGCAACGATAGCATCCTGTTGATCTTTTTTAGCTGAATTCAATCCTTTCTACTGTATTTGGGGCTTCCATGCGTGATTCTTTCATGAATGCTCAGGACAAGAGGAATTTCTAAAAGTGTAGCCATTTTGGGATATATTTATGTCGAACAGGGATACCTAGACACAGTGCTTCCCGGAATGCCATTTCGATCTGATGTTTCTCAGATACGTATTCTGCCACCACAGGTTGAAGGTGGAGACGAATATCAACATTCATCAGATACACTCGCTTGTAAATTGCAACTTACGACTCCAGAGTCGTGTACATTCTGCCCACGATGCCATCAAATCGGCAAGATTCAATTGCTAACCGGCTCAGAAAGAAGGCTGCAAAACATCCACCATAATTTGGAATTTCCAGATTATAATGTTGACATGAAGTATGGTACTCACCAGAGGTTTCAAGGGTCTCGTCGAAAAGCGGAACGCTCCACGTGACAAGCATCATTACCCCTAGCGTTTCAGGCTGAACGCATGGGCACTACCAAGCAATATTGCAACGTCTTTAGAAGCTGTATCCCAAGCTTCCTTGCAATTAATGGATTTGTGAGTGCTTCTCGATTATTTTCTCGTGACTGTCCATCCTTGTAGCTTTTGTTTCGACCTCGCTTCTCACTCCTTCCCGATATTTCTCCAACATCGGGAAAGTCAACATGGCTCGGCCCACGGGTTCAAAAGCCTCGGCGACCAAATCACCAAAACCTCAAGCACTACCCAAAGAAACCCTCTTCACGCAGGAGAATTTCGAGAAAGAGTTAAAAAGTCTTGCTCTCAAAGCGCAGGACGAAACATGGGGAAAATGGGCTTCTGAGCAAGCTTGGACTTTAGCTCTATCAGGAACACTACTCGCTCTGGGAGCTATATATTCGAATGTATCGCTTCTGAGTTTATCTCCAGTCTACGGCGGGATTCCATCGTCGGCTCTGCATGCGAAAGGTGTCATGGCAGCGTGTTTCCTGGGATGGTCGTCGAATCTGCATCTGAAAAGGCTGTTGCCGGTCAAGCCTCAATTTCTACTTCCGCTCATTGCTGCGTATATTCCCATGGTGCAATTCTTTCTATTCAAGATCAGTGGTAGGCTTGGAGGAATCTATGGACCGATTATTACCGAGGCTCTTACTTCGTTGCCGCTCCTTTTGCTGTCGGTCTCGTGTACGGCTACTATTTTGGATGATTTGGAGATGAGTCCTGGAAGAGTTCAGTGGCTAGCTGATGCTATGCCCGGAATGCTATCATATTCATTCCTTAAAGGTGTGGAGCACGTGTCTATGAACAGCATCTCAAGAAGTATTGGAGCGTCTTTCCTTCAGACGAGACTGGGCCTCCAGATACTTTTGACTGGTCTATACTCCCTTTTCGCGCCGTCAAAACTTCTTCTTTACGCCATCCCAGCACTCCTCCATACAGCGCTTTTTAACGGCCACGTCCAACTTCCATACACAACATCTGTCCTCAATTCCACTCTCGACAAACACAACTGGACGATAATCGATAGACAAGAGTCTCTCACGGGATACATCTCTATCCTTGAGAGCTACGAGCAGCAATTCCGTGTTATGAGATGTGATCACAGTCTACTAGGCGGCGAATGGCTGGTCAAAAGTTCTAGAAACAGCATGCCAGAACCCATCTACGGCGTCTTCGTAATGCTCGAAGCAGTCCGACTAGTAGAAGTCGAAACCCCGATACCAGACTCACAAGCCAAAGCATTTGTTGTGTAAGTACACCTCTATGTTCCCAAAAATCATATCACATCAATCACACGTGACTAACCCCCTCCAGAGGTCTAGGCATTGGAACCACACCAGCCGCTCTCATGGCCCATGAGATCAGCACCACAATTGTCGAGATCGATCCAGTAGTCCATGATTTCGCAACGAAATATTTCGCCCTTCCGAAAACCCATAAGAAAGTCATCGCCGACGCCGTGTCCTACGCAGCGGAAGTAGCGCGCTCGGATGAAAGATACGATTATGTCGTGCATGATGTCTTTACTGGTGGTGCTGAGCCGGTGGATTTGTTCACGTACGAGTTCTTGTCAGATTTGAACACGATTCTGAAACCAGGTGGGGTGATTGCTATTGTAAGTCTTTCTTTATTTCCTTCAGTCTTTCCTATAAAGGAATTCTAGACCTCTCACGTGAGTGAGAAACCATTATATGCTCACATACTAACACCTAAATCTAGAATTACGCAGGCGACCTCCTCCTCCCTTCCGCGCGTATAATCGTGCAAACCATCCTCTCCATCTTCACAACCTGCCGTATCTTCCGTGAATCCGCGCCACCACCCCCATCTCAAATCGCTTCCGACGGACGAGACTTCATCAACATGGTGATATTCTGTCACAAACCCCTGCCCTTCTCCTCTTCCAACCCAGCACAAGCATTGTCCTTCCGCGCTCCAATTGAAAAAGATTTCCTCGGCAGTAAAGCCAGACAAGCGTACTTGTTGCCGATTCACGAAGTTGATAGAGAGGTCTTCGAGTGGAAGGAGGGTGATGGGGGCGTTTTGAGAAGGAATGCCACGGAGAGGTTTAGGAGCTGGCAGGAGACGAGTGCGAGGGGACATTGGGCGGTTATGAGGACTGTTGTTCCGGAGGGGATTTGGGAGAATTGGTGATTAATGCTTTTTGAGGATGAAGAGAGTGAATATTGAGACTAGTGAGAAGGAGCCGGTATATATATATATATGTGTTTGTTAACAGAATAGCTGGGCGATGGGCGAGGATTGTAATGCAATTAGAAGCTTGTTAGTCAGTCGAGCTATTTTGCGGTTCAGCTATGTGCTGAGCGGATGTATTAATGTGATGATTTGCCAAGCGAGTCAAGGTACAGAGAGAAATGCATAGAAGCATGAGGAGGAATGATTGTCGTATGTTTGAATTTGAAAAGTGTAGTGGTATTTTACTTCCATCGTGGTATCATGAAGCCGCATTCCGTCCTCCAATTCCCAAAATCCCCACCTCCTCAAACGAACACCAACGAAGGTTTTCTCGGAGTCCAATTCCCAAGCGTTTCGTCATACCATCCAAGATACAATCGACTGAGTGGTCTATGTTCGCGCCATCCTAGCTCCAAGCCCTAAGAAAAGAATACGCATATGGATGCGAATGTACAGTAAAATGAACAAATGTCAGCACATTACTCGTTCCCCGATTTACCGGCATCATATGTAGGATCTAATAACCACTATCCCATAGATCCTCCTCACTCTTGATCATCTCCAGCACCGGCGTCCTACCCTCCTCTTTCTTCTTTTGCTTCCGCTCCTCTTTCGTCACGAGTCGAGGCGTGATGGGAATCATAGGCGTGAAAGGCTGATATGGACTGTATGGCACTGCTCCCGCGCTCCAAGGAGTCTTCAGACCGCCGGTATGTGGACCGTTAGGCTTGATATTGCGTTCAAGTACTGTGGTCTTCGTTGTCGGTACGAAAGACGGGGATTGGAGTGCTGGTTCGAACGAACGGAATGGGAGGGCCCGGGTGGTTGGCTTCATTGATACAGGAGGAGAAGTTTGGATGTTCCGTGGCTTAGGGGGTGAGAGGAAGAGTGGTGTTTGTGATGTCGCTGAAGTTGCGGATATGGGGTCGGTGCCGTGGTTTGACGAATGGCTTTGTACTGAAATTTGGGATTGGGTGGGCGCGTGCCGTGGTCCATTCCGGTATGGCGATAATTGCTCGGATGCACTGCGCGTTTGAGAATTGCTTGAGGTATCGCGCGAATGTGTGTATGGAGTTTGGTCTTTGGGAACTGGAGGTGGTGGAGGTGGTGTGTGGTAGCGGGGTGTGAGGGGTTCCTCGTCTTCTGCTGCGCTTCTCGGGAAAGTGGCTGAGACAGGCGTTGGAATGGGTGATGAGATCCGCATTGATCGAATGCCTTTCCGTCTGGGTGATTTAAGAGAGGATAGCAAAGAGGAAGTTCGAGAGTGTGACTTTGGCTTTCCTTCGTCTAATGACAGGGTTGAAGGACGAGACTTTTCCATCTTCTTTGACGGCATATCCGCCTGTGGAGGGCCCATGGGTACAGGACCAATTTTCGCCAGTTGTGGAGGTAAAGGCATGTCTTTCAAGATCACGCCCTTCGCTTTCGCATCCTCCTGTTCAAAAACATGAGCATATATATCTTCCAAATCTCGTTGCAACATCTCGCGGTCTGCCTCGACAATCCTCGTATCAACGTAAGGATCTGCGAGACCGTTGGGTGTCGTAGGCGACTTGTTGATGGTAGGAAATACGTATGGATTTTTCGTATCGCTCTCTGGCGAGGGCCACGAGAAATTCCTTGATCCTGCACCCGGTCCGCCTGGTGAGACAGGTGAGTGTTCGAAGCCTGCGGTTTCCGGAAATAACGTTACTACCATTTCTATATCGAGTGCCCTTGCGGACTTTTGGACCGCAACTCGAAGTCTGCGGCCGATGACAAGAAGTGCAACTCCAACTACGCAGATACAGAAGAGATATGAACCGAGGATGGCACCAATCTGTGCTGGGAGAAGTGACTTGTCTCTCGAAGCGTTTGCTGAAAGAGGTGGTCCGTCTTCTGGAAGTGGTGCTGGCTCCCAATGGATATGCAGAGGATTATTTTTGGGGATGTCGGTGAGGATATTCCCAGCTTTTATAGCAGATGTAAAGAGGAGTAGAAGAATCGCTTTGGCACTGATCGCTATCTTACTCCCAGCGCGCATCATGTTACTCTGCTATCGTGAGGTTGAAACGTCCACTATATGTATAGCGGTCGTCAATCACCAGAAGGCGAAACGTTCTGCGACACAGAGTTCAACATGGAGTTGATCATCTCGGTCTCTGAACTCTGAGCGGCGGCTGTATGTGATGTGATATACCGAGAAGGACTGGCTACCTAGGTCTTTCTTTGCAGGTTGTTGCATCGAGCCCGGCAGCGGGCCAGGCCATGGATGCGCAGCCATTGGACAACCTCATGTCGACTTGGTGGATGGACGACTCTGTATGGATGGGAGGCTGGTCGATCTGGTCAGGAACCTGCATGAGGACGAGAATAGCGCCTGGAGTTGCGAGCGGGTTGTGATGCAGTTGTGTGATGGGAGCAGCAAGGGAGGCCGACTAGTTGAAGATATCTCGATGCAGGAGAGGCTGCTTGCGATCTGGTTGGTCGATGAACTGCGTGTTAACCGCCGGGCTGCGGTCAAGGAAGGGGATTGGCTGCAAGTCAAGCCCGGTCCAAGATATACTCGTGATACTACTGTCTTAACCGAACAACTTCATACTTGGTCGTTCTATTTCGTCGCGCCAGCCACAGTAATATTTCTGCGGGTATTGAAATGCTCTTGTTTGAAGAGCTCGATAGACCAACAGTTCCGAGTGCGATGGATGGGTTATCTTATACGTCGAATTGTTCCTGCGTCAAATCTACCTTATCACTCTCAATGCGCTGTGGGAAGCATTATCATATGCCAGGCCAGTCTTGGTGGTGAGTGCTTACGAGTTTTTACTGGGAGTTGTGACTTTCCGTCTCAAGGTAGATTGGCTGAGCTACTTGTACGTTTCAAACTTCACAGCTCAATTGCAGAGGCGACTGCATAAACCCTAATTCTGCCTGGAAGTGTGCCATACTATCTCATAGGCCAAGTCTAAGAAGTTAGTGAGCTTGATGTGATTGTGCGTCTTGCAGATGTCCTTTCGTTCAGATTCTCTACGGAGATGCGCCCCTCAGTCAGCAGTGCCAGCAAGTTATTTGTGGGGTATCAAGGTAGCATTTTCACTGATCACTTTGAACAATGCATGGGGAGCCGGGTGATTGGCTCAAGCGAGACATCGTCAATAACAGACGAATGAGGGTGGGATCTTTCTCATGCCTTGACCGCTCTATTGGTTGATCTGGGATATTCAGAGATTGCCCGTTCGGAGCCGTCACTGGAGGATTTCGTGGGATTGGTGAGCAATTTGTCTCGAATTTCAGGAGATTATCTTCAAATCGATAAATCATTGGACAAAGTTATTTACAGCGCTGTTTTCGGCCTCTCGGAACAGCTTCTGTATGTTACTGAATGATTGATCATAACTTCTTCACACTTCCAAACTTTTTGTTGACAATACAGAAACTCCGAATCAGAGGCCCGCTTCATGTCATTTCCCTGGAAATATATTTTTAATCTGAAGCTCTGGACCTTGTTCTGTCTCTGCTCGATATTAATCATCTAACCTCTTATTCAATTATGGTTCATGGCATGGCTAGCCCCGATCTCTTCTTAGTGTTTGGAATGCTGCGAGATGAGTTCAAAAGACTGAATGGGAAGCTTCAGATGTATGAAGCAAGAAAGAGACGGGAAGAAAGCCCAGCAGCAAAGGGATGCAGAGGCAAGAAGGCTTCCGGCATGTCACTGCTACCGTACTCTTTTTGTCTGTCGTTTAATCGCCATGTATCACTTCCCTTTTGATCACAGCTGTTGTATCAGAGATCTCCCTGTGCCTTGTACATCTGAACTCATGTAATCTCTTAAAGACCAAGATTTAGATGTATTTAACAGCTGGCACATATCTCATTGACTATCTTATCATATCTGATCCAGAATTCACTACATCCAAACTTCCATCTTTACGATGTGGTCTCCATTAAGCACACCTTCGAGAACCGCTCTCCCAGACAGGACAGCTGGAAGAGGAAATCAGGACCCCAGATCAGGACAACCAGTCAGTCCCACATTTGGTCCAGCCCCCAGATGGACCCAGGCCAACTACGACGAGATCGCATTTAAAGTCCAAGAAGATCTAGATTCACACCTGTACCATTTCCAAAACGTCGAGCCTCCCGAGCCCGACGCAACAATCGGAAGGATTCAGATCCACAACAAAGTCGTCGCACTCAGTCAACAAGCACTCTTCACACCAGATCCGAGACTCGCATTGAATCTCTCGGTCTTGGTCTGGGGAATGTGGCAGGCCAGCTTCAGAATTGACGACGGGAAAGTAGAATCTGTACATGTATCGTCAAGAGGACCTCCGGATCCAGATGTCAATGTTGAGGCGACGAGGGCTGCGAAGTTTCGGATCCTAGGTGCTATTGAGAAGGAGTTACCAGGATTGAATAACAAGGACTTTAAGAACGTGCTTCGGTATCTTGGGGATTCGATTTATGGGATGTATGGTTCTTTTCTTGGGTTGAGAGGCTCACGTGATAAGGAAGAAGACCTTCAGACGGAGAGTGAGGCCTACATGGAATAGCAAGTTGAACCCTTGTTTGATCGTGATTTCAGAGTAGCATTTAGCGTTTGGTTACTGGTGAATGTGGAACGCGGCAACCATTCTACTGGGCCATGATTTTGTCTCACTTTCTGGAGATAGTCGTTGACTGCGTGTTCTTGACATGGTGGCTCTTGTGTACAGCAGCGAAGAAGTCGCCTTGAATCTTTGAATGAGTATAGGCATTAGGCGAATATCAAGCGGGGTTATGCTCCTGTTCTCGATCTCGGAAAAGTACGAAGTTCAGTTCCTTAGCCAAGGTCATGAGTTCTACCGTTTGAATCTGAGATATCCAGACAGCACTTACGCAACTTGCTTGTATACAACATCTTGAGCAAACGGCTACCGCAGGCGAGGTCGTCGCCAGTGCGGCAAAACCTCATTTGCTAGATTTAGCCTGCCATTTTGTTCGAAAAGGGTGTGAGAAATCAAGCCTTTACCCTGAATTATGAGCCAGGTGCAGTAATTTTCGACGGATTTTCCGTTGACGATGATCACAGCTTGGTCTAGGAAATTATTTCACAGGTTACGAATCGAGCCACCCTCAACCGTTCGCACCTTCCATTATAGTACAGTAATGATCGATAAAGTTACAATAGCTTTCCGACTTGAGGTCTCTCCCTTCTTGCTATCTTCAAGCATACAACTCACTATCCTTAGAATCTTCAAGCCTCAAACTTACGTCTATCGTTAGCATAGAGATAACCATCAGTACAAATCTCATCCGTAACATCTTCCAAAATGGTTCACGCTTCTTTTACCAGCCCGCCATCCGAAAGACAGCAACGGAATCGGCAAAGGAGAACCGACAATGCTGTGGAAACATCCAATGCAGGCGCTGAGAGAGCAGAACCGGGAACTGTCCCAAGATTCCCACAACCAGGACTAGGCTCCAGTCTTCCAGCCCTTTCAGCTAAAAGAAATCGTACAGGAGGTCTTCATATTCCATTACCCAAACTGCCACCATTTGTCGAAAAAACCACTCCTCAAGTCAAATGGACAGATGAACCCTTCAGCAGCTTTATTTCACTACCCCAAATATGCAAACCTGAGAAGTTTCGTCATCAAGTCTACTGGCATGATAGGAATTTAATCAATTGGGTCTACTGGTTCTGTTGTGCCAAGTGTGAACAGACTGGTGTGGCGGTAAGAAGACTGTGATTGGTTTCGGGTTTTACTTGTGTGGCATACGTACTGTGCTGACAGAAAACTTTTCTTCGATACAGTGCACGGAAAAGAATTTCAGGTCCGACAATCGTTGTTGCCGAGAGTTTTGTGATCATCGTATGTGTCCATCATGTGCTCGCCCTTCTGTGATCAGAAACCTGTCAAGAGTGGGCAACAGAGCCGCCCAGGTGGCTGAAGGTTTTATGATTGCTTATTGAAAGGGAAGAAACGTCTACGTTGAGCTACGAGGTTCTGCAGACTGCAAGTACCTCAAGTTCTCATGAGGACGCTTGTCGTGGTCACCTCAGATTATGGGAGCGGTTATCAGATCTGTCGTTCCTAAGCGTTGTGAGAGCTGGTTTCATGGATTAAAGGCAGGATACTCTACCAAAGCGTGCACGATTATTGTTCTTAGCCAAGCGATTAAAATCTTACGTAGCTTCCCATTGACCGGCCCCTTAATGTCTGGACATCTTTAATGAAGTCTTGTCCTGAAACTTGAGCTGTATATTGATCTGTGCTAACGATAACATACTGTATCCTATTGACAATCAATAGTCAAAGCTGATCAGCATTGTGTGTCCGACAGAAGTTTCTGACATCTTGGTTACAACATCATACGGCTTTCGAAGACCTTGACATGAGTGCTTTCGGTATATCGTACACATCCGGTAGCAATTGAGTGCGTCAAAAGCTTTGGCTTCAACCTTGTATAGCTTGAGCCAATTCAAAACGATCCCACCTACCCAGCTACCTCAATCGATCAACAACTTTAGTCAGCCTTGATTTGTTGACTCTCGCCTAGTGGCTCAGGTGGCGAGAAACAGGGTGTGGGGTAAGGAAGAGTCATCCACGTGATAGTATCACTTTTTTCAATTCTAAAATCCTTTCCTACCAATTCAAGCTCAGTCATCCTCGCTTTGCTCTTTGGGGGATGATTAATCTATCGCTTCCTAATGGCATTCCCACTGAGCCATGCATATAGCACGCCAAAGACAGCAGCCATCTCCGAGAATCAGATCTAACCGAAAGTGGGGTACATCGAGGTCCTGAACATCATCAAGCATATTTTCAGAAGACACTTTGAAGAAAATTCTTAGAAAATGGTTGAATCCGTTGGAATCATCGGTGCGGGAATAACAGGTCTCGCGACTGCATATGTCCTGTCCTCGAAGTATGATGTGACGATCGTTGCGAGGGACCAGCCGGGTGACATGGGATTGGGTTGGGCAAGCCCGTGGTAATACATTTCTCTCGTTAACACATCCGGCTAGATTACTAATGATATTGTAGGGCAGGAGCAGTGTTCCATCCTCAGCGCCATGCCGACAAATCGCAGCAGAAAATGCAAATCGACTGCTTCAAATTCTACTGGGATATCGCGAATCAAGATCCTTTAAATGGTGTCAAGACCTATCCTATGACTGAATATTTCGATGACGAGACAAAAGAGTCCGATCTTTGGTATAGATCTTTGATGCCGGATTACAGAATCGTACCTTTGTCAGCATTGCCCGCGAATATTAAGCTGGGTACGACGTATACTACTTTGGCTATCAATCCGCTGCTTTTCTTGCCTTGGCTCAAGAAAAGACTCGTTATGAAAGGGATCAAGTTCATTCGTGCTGAAGTAAAAAGTATTGAAGAGGCAAGATCGATTATGCACTCGAAAGTCATCATCAACGCATCGGGTGTTGGCGCACGAGTCCTAGCAGATGATGAAGCAGTAATGCCTGTTCGTGGCCAGACTATGTTTGTAAAAACAGATTTTGCCGAGCTGGTTATGCTGGAAGGGTCTGAATACACCTATGTGATTCCGCGAGCTGGGTCAGGTGGTGTTATCATGGGTGGCATTAAAACTGACAGGCTGGACAGCAATATTGACGTTTCTATGAAGAGTGACATTCTTCGAAGGGTGAATAGGCTTACTAAAGGCGCATTCAAAGAGGTTGATTTGAATACTGTCACAGATGTTCTTGGCTTCCGTCCTGGTAGGAAAGGTGGCTTGAGGGTTGAGAGGGAGGGTGACGTGATTCACGCTTATGGTGTGGAAGGTGCTGGGTACATTTATTCTTTTGGTGTTGCAGAGAGAGTCAGACGACTCCTTGAGGGGGTTCTGGTTAGAGCAAAACTGTGATTCAGAGGAGGTTCATCATCGATCCATCTTTGTTTACCGATAGGGGCCAATGAATACAGGGATATCTTTGATTTAGGTGAAAGGAACAAATATTACCCAATATTGCACCAAACAAAACGAGGTCAATAGCACGGTCCTAAATTGATATTCGAACGCTGTTTGGGGGATGAGCAGGATTGGTGCTCGATTCGAATTATATGAGTGGTGAATCTGCCGTTGATGTTGCTATTGTCCCACCTTTGTCCATTGTTGATGTTTCATCTCCTCGACTCGGTTAATTTCTCTTTTCAACTTCGCTCGCTCGAAGGCTGAACAGATCTCGACATCAGTCATTATCGCAACTCAATTACCAAGATATGGCTCTCATAACACCCGAGTCTTCTCCCGCCGATCCTGATAGGCAGGCATCGTCCGCACATCTACTTTCAGCTCCTACCATGCTCAGCTCGCCATTGATGTAAGCTCGGATCTCACATCAGTCTCGATCTTAGAGATCGAGAACCAAAACATAACTGACGGGAATTAGGTCCACAAATGCATGCAATACTACATTGTTTTGTTGCGACAATCTTTACCCGCTCACGCATCCTCATGGGCCGCATGAGCAGGCGATTTACCACTTCGCATACTATAGTAGGTAACACTCAACTAACCCATCCATACCCCTGTTTCGCTCGAGTTTGCGTGTTCGTTTCCATCGTTGAAGCTTCCATCTCTTCGTTATAAGACCACCATGACCTGAGCTAATTTTCAAATAGTGGTCAACACAACCTCCTCCCCCACACCACGAACCTACCTCCCAGCCACACACTCCAAAATCCTCGAAGAAGCATGCTACGTAATCCGCTTCCAGCGCTGGATGAACGGCGAAAAAGGCGAGATCCGCCATTTCATGCCCCACCCAAATCAAGACACCACTTTCATCGAGCTCAAACAATCAACCCTGGCAGCTTCTTCAAGAAAGGAGAAATGGATTCCCAATTGGAGGTATTTGAAGTTCAGGTGTGATATTCATCAGGGGCCTTGGTTCATCTGCTATGTTCTTGAAAGAAGGGATTGGAGAGAAGAGGTTGTTCGTTTGGAAGTACGATCTGTGAAGAGGAAGAGAAATGCTGAGGCCGAGAATGAGCGGGAGGAGATTTTGAGCTTTGAAGGTGAGACTCAGCCTTATTTCTCGAAATAGACCATTAATGACTTACCTATTAATAGAAGAGGAGCCACAATATAGCTCGACGTGCAAGAGTGTCAAGCGCCAATAGTTGTGGCTTTAAGGGCCTGATATTGGTTATGACGGAAATGAAACCTCAAGAGTAAATTAGGAACACAATTCCTAAAGCCCGGTCGTGGGTCTCTCATTTAGGGATTGGAAACGCCGATTAAGGACTTGTATCATTGCGATTCACTTTGGACAGCGAAGAGCTTTCTGCAATAATTATTACAGATAGGATAATTAATGATAGATGTTGATTCCTGCCTAAAACTTGCTGATTGATTCACTGATGGTCTCGAGTTGTAGAGCTTTAACGTCACAAAAGGAACGGGGAGAGGCAGGCTCTGTCTTATGTTCTTTCCTCTCAAGAAATAATGTACACTCATGCTTGCAATTTGTTGGGATATGATAGGTGGAAAACTGTCTGGTGTCCCAATCTAACTCTACAGGAGCACCAGTTCAAACGATCAGAGAGGGATCCCCCGAATTTCATTTAATACTCTTATCTCCAGCATATCATCCGATCCAATCAATGCTAGGGCCCGGGCTGTTTTCACAGTCGTTACATGAGTGTCTTAATTTATCCGGGACACATGGAACATCAATGCTCTTTCTTAATGTACCAGTGATGGTTCCATATATGCCGGTGCAATCAGATTGCGGTAACGGCGGACTCTTGGCTTCAACTAAGGTGATACGATCGGTGATACCGCTTCTCAGTCTTGAAAGTCGTGTTAATAATTCAGGAATTCGCTCTTCTGATGTCTGCCTCTTCATATCTTCTGGCTCAGCTGGGCTAAGTGATACATCACCGACAGAAAGGCGAGGAGGACAAATAGAGGGTGGCCTCCACCGGCTAGGAGGTTCGTCATGTTTCCCTTTGTGAGCGTTATCAATCGTCCGCACTCGCTGAACAGGAGGTACTGAGCTTTTCCTTCTCTCGCGTGAATGCGCTCCAATTGACGACCCCATCGCAACAGTTTGGCCGTTTCGTGCAGTTGCTTTTGGATGAGGTTTTATGACACTCTTCCTTCGACGATCGTCTGTTCGAGCTTCGGTACTACTTATACTGCTAAAGCCATAATCTGGTCTTAATCCCACCTCAGGTGACTGAGATGGGGAGACATCCACTGACTGAAGGACGGGAGCATTGAAGATAGTAGAGCCGGATGGGCCAATTGTAACGTCAACCCCAAGACTATAGAGCGATTTGAAAGCTGGTCCAGGAGCTGCTAACACAGTAGACATGATCTCCATGTCTGGAAGCGGCGAAAGCCACTCGCTTGTAGCCTTCCTAGGTACGAGTGGAGGAAATGAGAAAACATCTTGTATTTGTTCATGAGATGCAGAATATCTAGGATAAGGTCGAACTCGAGTGGCTGTTCGCTCCTTCGGTGTTGAAGAAACTGTCCTCAGTAGTGGCCGTCTCTTGTCTTTTTGAATTTTAGCTTGGGGGTCGTGATCGATAGAATCAGAGTCAGAACTTGTAATGGGCATCTTGACATCGCTGGGAGGTAATTTCCACGTCCATTCGCTGATCGACTCCCGTGCATTGTTCGGATCGAATGCATCTCCTTTGTCCCTAAGCTTATCTCTGTTCACCTCATCTAAGGGCATTCCCGGTGAGACTTCAGGCTCTGAAGAGGTATAGTCGGGCTTATCTTTTTCCGGATCAGATGCGGACGAGCCAAAGCTTTGCCTTGAATTCCTCGAGCCATTCCAGATAACTTCGTGCACGCTTCCACCTGTGCCAGCCTTTTTCAAAGTCTTAGTCAAAGGGTGTTTTGAGCCTCCGACTCGCAGATAATGGGAATCAGCAGGACCCTGGATGTCAGCCTGTTGGGCCCTAATTCCACGTACTACCGAGACTTGCTCTGACTGCCCAGCACCAGCGTTGGAGACAAAAGGCCTTCGTGTCTTAGCGGTTTTTAGAGCTGTCGAAGTTGCTTTATCGGATGATCTGTTGAGGTTGTGAGACTGGATATTTTGCCTGAGGTTTTCAGCAATCAAGAGGGTAATCGACTCGATATCTTCACTGGTGAGAAGATAAGCAGATGAAGGTTTCCTATCCTCCATTTGATTCTGGGCAATGAGTGTCTCCGTTCCAGAACCCGTAATTGAGTCACGTTCTTCATCGAAAAGTCCTTTGGTGATTCCGCTGAAGCCACTAGCACTACTGGCGCGACGAACTGTAATGGATAATGGTGGGATCAAGAGTGTTTCTGTATCTGTATCTATCTTTCGAAAAGTCAGTCTTTCGCGCACAACACGTACGATGTCATGATCAATAGCACCGCGCGTAAAAGTTGAGCTACGATGACGACCTTGAAGACCTTTCGAAATGAATCTGTCGGCATAATCTCCATTATCTGACCCTGGCACCAGGAAGCTTTCCGGTAATTGGGAAGGTGAGAACATGGATTGGAGGCTAATTTGATGGGCTCCCACTTCTACCGAACTCCATCTTCTGATGACAGCTGGACGTAATGGTCCTGGCAGTGATTGAATTATCAAACGACCAAAGGTATCGGTGTTGCCAAAACGAGTACTTTTGGGAACAAAGTGGCCAGTATGATCTCGACAGAGCTGCTTGTTTCCCAGTGTAGCTGTAGGAGCATTTTGACAGCCAGAAGTCTCCCAATTAAAATCTTCCTGATACTTATGCCCGGTATTTCGATGATGTCGGCAACCATAGCGTCTCCGACGACGCCGTATCCCTTTGGTTTTCCTGTTATTTGGTATGGTCTCCTCTATCCTCAATCTCTTCTTCATCATTGTGAGACTATCAGAGCTACGACGACGTGAAATATATGGAGGTTTATCTTCATCGTCTTGGAATAGAGGAGGCGATAAGTATTCGCCACTGCTATGACTACATGGGCTGCGTCCAGTTTCCGAGGAATGTAAAGACCCACCAGGCGAGAGTCCTGGACTGAGGGTTGAGGTTGAGCGATGATCAGAAGAGATTGTGCGATCTTTTCTCGTCAAAGATCCGCCGGCCTTGGAATAGAAATAACCTCCGCGTTCTTGTCTAGGCTGTGCCTCGGATGTCGGAGGGGTCAGAAGTGATGTAGAACTTCTCGACAGTGCTATAGGACTTGTGGTATTGTTTTCTGATGGTGGGACGGGACCGGATGTATGAGGAATTGAGGTGAAGTATCCATCTGGGCTCTGTGAAGACTTCTCAGGAGGTGTAGGTGATGCGACTATAGAAGTGATGGTAGGAACTGAGGCGTGCGGGCTGGAAGACATTTTAGCTAGTGGAGGACGAAGAGGATATGATTGCTAGGTAAAAGTGAATGGATGAAGGCATGAAAACATCCGAGACAAGCATAGCTGAAGGGTTAAGAATGCAGGGTAGAATTATGAGTAGAAATTGTGCTAGACGGAAAGGAAATTTAGCACTTTGGCCAAAATAGGAGGCCACTGACCCGCGCCTGCCCGATCCTTCCACCTTCTCCTTGAAGCAGCCAAACAAACCAGGAAGGATCGATTCTCCCCACCATCATTGTTTTAGCTACCTACCCTACTTAATATGTCTAGCAAATCTTCGTATATCTTTGCGTACCGACTTCAAATTTACAAAATTGTAATGGCAAATTCGGCCGTGCTAAACGCCTCGCTTAAAATAGGGGTCCGTTTCGGCTATTCAACTCGATAAACACAAGAGCAAGGGAGACAATAATATGACCATGGATAGGTATTTGTAAATCTCCAGGCAAGAAATAACGAGATTCGTAAGAGTGAGCAATACAGGTGTATTGCCGAAACCAATATCTCATTGACGATTATTTATCACATATGGCCAGCTGTGTTATATTTGAAACGACATTGAAAATGCACAGACTATTAGGCCGCCAGGAAACCCAAAGGTGCTTTAATAGCATCGTAGAGCATATATTATGATCATCTACGTTATCATTTATGTCATGTTGTTGCGAACTAGAACAGGCTGTATAGCTGATCAACAGGATCGAGTAGAGGCAAGTGCTCTTCGTCAGATTGTGATTCATGGCCAGACAATTGGAGATTCGTTGCTCTTAGCAACAGTATGAGGCCAAATTTTGACTCGATAGTTGTTATTGGTTCTTCTATCAAAATTTAGAAAGTTAAGTTCCAGCTCCTGGAGGCTAGAGATATCAAACATCACTCCGCCACCTCAGCGCCAATTCCTTTAGGAAAGTAAGCAAAGGTATATTTCCTGTCTAACTGCGAGGGGATATTCTCTTTGCGGCAGGTAGGTAATTCTCTGCTCTATGCTGTTACTGCCACTACGGTTATCGTGGTAAGAACATGGAGAAATACGGGCGAACGTGTATCCTGGGGCGAACATGACATTTGGCCATGCTTCTTTCTTCACTTTTGGGCCAACATCCTCACAGTCATGCCCTTATGCACGTGGATCGTGGCAGAAGCCTTGTCAATTCATTGCCTACTAATCTGAGTATCAATCTCGTCTATACGCATGCAATCTTCGCCATTTGGAATCCATCTAGATTTGGTGTCAGTGTTCCGCAAACAGGATTGTAGGTTGTTCGTCCCATACCTATCTCCGGACTCGGAGTTAAAAGTATTCGTCCGATTCTTTTTCATTTACTGCGGACTGCGGATCACGGAATTCAGTCGAAAGAAGCTCCTCCTTTAAATATTTATTGCGTTTATCGCACTCTACACCGCTTAAACTTCTGCATACGATCCTCCCATCGCTCGGACATCAGCAAGCGGTGGGTCATCTCTCTTCTTACCGAAAGTAAGTGACGGGCCCAGAAAATTCATCGACCGAATTGATTTCTTAAAGTCTTTGTGCTCCTCATAAATTTGGGGAAATCACTAACATCACTGATGCCTTCGCGTTTCGCTCTTCTTTGAGCTATGACACTGCCCCAAAATCCAGACGATACTTTACCAAAAAGAGGATTATCCGCTGTGTGCGAATTTTGAAAAGTTCTTTCTACTTTTCCGAGTTAGAGATTCAATTGATCGCAGGATATCTACTCAAGTAGACCCGCTTGCATCGTCTCCGAAGCAAAGAAGTACGATTATTGATATAAAGTCAGGAAACTATCATAGGACGACTCTACTTGCACGAAATCTTGAAGCTGCAAAATCACCAAGGGATTTCAATCTGAAAATTTAGATTTTGGCTCTCAATTGACGCGAAGTATCCATGGGAATTTTGACACGATCGTGATATACAAAGGAATCAGAACAGGCCTCGTCCGTCGTGAAATTGACCATCTCGATAGCAGTAAGTCACCGAGATTGGAGAGGTCTCACTAAATAACGTTCTCAAGTTACAAAGCTGCCATAAGACTTGGCCCACCAACATTGATATAGGGAAGCAGAAAGTCGAACAACAATCCCGATGAGAAAGATTTGGTCACAAGTAGTCTAGGTCACAAAAGCCGCAATCACTTTTTCTGAGACCTCAACGATCCGTTTTGAGATCTAGGTAGTAGATCACCAAAAAAAAGCCGATAAAGACAACGATGTGCGATGTGCAACAAATGTCATTGAAGATATTTTAGCGGCAGAGGATTACTGAGATTCAGACCAAAGATAAACTGCAGATTCTTCCGCCTAAAAGAACCAGTGATTCAGTTGCTCACATGGTGATATTTCATTATCTGAGACAGTAAAACTATCTGTATATATAGCCCGCCCCTGACGGAGTAAGTCAGCTGCGAAAGCAACTTTTTTTTAGTATACAACGTTCTACAATTAGAGAAGTGAAAGAAAAGCCTATTGTGAAGAGGTCAAAAGGGTCTTTAGCGCATTTTAGCAGGCCTTCCAAAAACTCTAGATCATAAGTAATTGTTCGTATCAGTAGTTTTAGCGTTTGAGACCCAGAAGTTGTCTTCAGTTGAATATCTTGATCGACTTAGTTCATGTACAAGGTACAAGGCTCCAGCTTCCAGAAAATCTATTTCCGTGAGAGGATGTTAGCGATTGAGACTTCCTCACATGGTCGCCTTCTGGAGATCCAGATCGGCAAAATAGGTCAACACGAAGCACGGCGTAAGATATGTGATGTGCGATATGTGAACAGACGTCGCTAAGTCTTCCGACAATTTCGTAACTTTCTTTTATCACTAAGAAAGGATTCCTGTGAGCTATGATGACATTTCTGCCCTGGATGGCAAATAGTAGATAGATATTCGCGAATCCGTGCGAGGTTAGCGAAATTAGTCTTAGGCGAACGTCATAAACTCAACTTCTTACGTTCAGGTAGATAATCGCTGCTGTGAAGTCGTTAAAAAATATAGGAAACCATGGACTATTATTTTCAGCCTGCCGAAGATGGATTTGTCCAGCTCCAATGTACATACAGCCAGGCGAATACACTATTGGGTTTTGAGTCTTGACGACCTTCTCAAGCTCTGAGTAGTGATAGAGCTGAGAGGAAAGCAGAGGCCCAAAGTCATTACTGCTTCCATGTAAACCGACCCACTATATGACAGTAATGGCAGGTTGATTATTTGCTCTTTAAAGATTCGCGTTGACTAAGCTCCTGCAGTTCCAGTAGGTCATCCTCTCCCAGCTGTAGAATATCGGGTACTAGTAAATAGATTCATGTAAAATCTGTCATCCCGGACTTTCGCTCCTGAAGTCCCAGGACTGGTATCCAGGAAAATCTTAGGAGCGACTCTATTAAATCATACCAGTCAGTACTACGCATAGCAGCCATATCTGTAAGTAATCTCGTTCGCACGCTGTAGTCGTAACTCGACCTTCCTCGAGTATGAACGATGAGGCTTTATGAGATCTAGATATGGATCACGTCACTAATATCGCCTTTGAATTTTACCACCGTCAGGAAAGATTAGCAAGCCGTATTGACCCCGAGGTTGAGGCTGGGCCATTTATTCTTAGGTGAATTTATAGCCTACTCATCTACTCAAAGTTAACAAATGTTTTTGTAACTGTAATATATCGAGGCTCTAAATAATCCGTGCCCGAAAAACTGTGTTAGAGCCCTATAGCTTAATATCTTGTCTTGATTACTTCAGTAAAGTCAGTAAAGCAATAAATGACTATTATATACGACCTCAGGTAATGTCCTGCTCTTTTTTTTTGTGAATTTAGCACTGAATTTAGCGCTGATTCTGGCTGTGTCTTGCCAGCCAACGACGAGTTCCACTAGTTTTGAAAGCACATTACGGGCGAATACATCCATCTTCATTATCACTCCTGCCTTGGTACTCCGAGCCACTTGATGGGAAATCTTGAATAGGTCATGCCGATCCATGGCTCGGTGGTGTCCGAGCCTGGAATCTGCTCGATTTTCCATGATTGCCTCAAAACATAACATAACATAAACTATGAGTAGCAGACGGTCTGGAGATCTAGATCTGGATTTGTGCAATGCACAACAAAAATTATATTAGATGTTCAAGTAAGAATATCGGAAGCGTGAGAATCGACGTTAGGATCCACGCAGTCATAGCCGGACCGCCTCCTGTAAGCTCGAGGGCTTGCTTGTAAGCGAGTCCCCCGAGATTACCAAGTTAACAGGAAGGGAACTGGCTATTGGATCGGCGAACTGTACGACGTGCAACAAGAACCATTCAAGATATCCAAGTAGAAATGTCAGAAGCTTGATCAAGCGTTCAGATCTAAGGATTAGATCCGCGAGAATGCGACATACAACAAAAACCATTTAAGATATTCAGGTAGAATAACAAATGTGCGAAAATCCAACGTTCTGGAGATCTGAAACCGCGAAACTGCGACGTGCAACAAACATTATTCGACATATTCTGGCGAGCTGAATGAATACGAACAAGGTGAGGAAAAATTATCTGGGGTGAAGCAGACTTACTGAATGAGTATGGGGAGACCAGTGAAGTTATTTCTATGACATTTTAGTTTTAGTTCAGTCAAAAAATCTATGGCATTTGAGCAATGTTCGGGTTCAAATAAATGATATCACGTACAGGCATATGATACTACAAAATTTGTCCTTGGCGGATGAGAACTAGCCAGGTGATTAAATTCCTCCCGCAACTCGATGCTGAAGTCATAAAGAATGATTACAATATTACTAGAAGGGGGAGGGGGGGGTGTGGCAGAATAATGCGAGCCGTGTATTGCCTACAATATTTTGCTAAGCCTGAAACTAAACTCGAGATCTTAATTTTCGGCAAGATTTCTGAGACGTAAGCAGCTAGGGTTAGATTTCACAGGTATTATATTAATTTCGAGTCATAATTTCTCAT
The DNA here is from genome assembly GCA_900074885.1 of Rhynchosporium graminicola. NCBI lineage: Eukaryota > Fungi > Ascomycota > Leotiomycetes > Helotiales > Ploettnerulaceae > Rhynchosporium > Rhynchosporium graminicola. The sequence goes on from FJUW01000003.1 coordinate 688,441, forward strand.
TAGCAGAGGAACTCCTCCCAGATTAAAAAGATCTCAGACCCTGCAGAAGCTTAGAGAACTCTCCGCTGCCCATCGTGAGTAACCTTATTGACCGTGGTCAAGGAATTTGCGATCCTTACCCTTGGCCCCATTGATGCTTCCCACTGCCTATGATGGGCAGAGTTATTGTTTCGCGAAATTCAATGAACTAGTAGGGTTAATCTTCTAGAATCTCTCCGGGAGATTTCAATAGCTTATTGTGTCAGAGACCCAGAACGAGTTTATGACTGGAATTTCACTTGACTAGAAGTAGTGCAGGGCTTTTACGGCTACGAGTAATTTCTAGCTGTCACTTCACCCGCGACGATGTGATCCAGCCTCGGGTACCCTAGGGGCTCGGAAGTATTATTTTCCCATCAATTGTACACGCAAGACATGTTGACGAACTTGTATCTGACGTTTCCTGTAGAAGTATAGAAAGTGATTGAGGAGATGTAGAAACTCTTCTATAATACTCCAAGTTGACATTCCTCCACTGATATCTGATATCGCTCGTCAATCACACTCCCTGTACATAGTATAGTGAATATACATTTGGAAAACATAACATCGTATATAAAAAAAACGGATAAGTAATTGCATCAACAAGAACGGTAAAACAGAGAACGGTAATCGTCGTTTGCCTTATTATTCTTGAAAGTTTAAGCGACCTGCCTCAAAAAGGATCTTGCAACCGACGAGTCGTAAAAATGACTGCAGAACAAAAAATGGCCGGCCAGGAGAGTGCTAGACAAGAGCCATATAACAACAAGGGTTGTAAAAGAAATAAAGGAAAACTACGTATATGTATGTATCATCTAGCAATCTTTAGACTCTTGCGTAGGAACATGACCCGTCAAGTGGAAGTGACTTCTCAAATAACTTGGTCAAAAACAAAATATTCGATAAAAAGAAAGAGGATTTTACTGTGGACACTGTGGGAATTGAACCCACGACCTTTCCTAGGATCGACTTCGCTTGATAACAAGCTTGTGCGAAAGGAAAATCACTATCACTGTTAGAAGTTGCTGGAGAGCACGATTCCGATGAACTTACTACCCCTAGACCAAGCGCCCGAATCACCTCTGATGACTGACAACACACGCTTATTCAATGATATATAAGATATAAATTTCTCAGTAGTGCTAAGCGACGCCCTGGCGTCGGATCAGACCAATCAAGAATGTATATTCTGGAAAACGGTACTTGGTCCTGTTTTTAGTCCGGCTAGTGGAGAGAGGGCAAGAACATCAAAATAATTGGCAGGCAAGAAACACCCTTTTGTAAGACTAAGTGATATGCAAAACGAGCAGTAGCCTTCCAATAATGCTATAATGTAAAAGAGACGTAGAATTGACATTCAGCTTTATTAGTTATCGAATTCTCGATTGGATCAGATGTTATATGCTAGAAATGTTTTCTAATAGATAAGCACCCTGAAATATGCCTAAAAGGAAACCTTCGAAATCCGAAACGCTATGTACGATAAACTACTTGATTTAAAGGACCTGCACGAGTGAGACGAGTATACTATATATGAGTTCCTTTATCCGTAGAGGCTACGTTAGAGATTTATCATTAAGAGACTTTAATCCTCCGTCACAGATGCCTGGACAAATGACTTTAGGGGCTACCTACAGGTCGTGCAGAGAGCCTCAATTTTCGGTAGATTCAGGGTGTTCTGGCAGTTGGGATACGGACAGTACCTCTAGGTACCTATAGCTATAGGTTGCTAAGTTCGAAAGAAACCATATCGGGACAAAGCTGTTGGATGTCCTCCTGCAGTCCGTCGTGTAGGGTGGGTGGGTAGCTGCCTTGAAGCTACCGTGTGCTGCCTCAGGCTTTAGCCTAGCACCCGAAGTTCTTTCAAGAAATTTCGCAAATTCACTCTTTCGATAAAGAGCAAATGCACTACACGTTAATGTAATATGGAGGAGCCAGAGTACACCCGTCTGCACATCACGCCCTTCACTGCCGGGCTCCTGAAAACCATCCTCCCTCCTTCAATCCTTCCGAACGCCCGCAACATTTCCTACCATAGCATTCTCACCTTCCCCGAGAGAGACTACGGCTACGTCGAACTCCCCAGCATGGACGCGGAGAAGATCAGGAAGAAGCTCAACGGCACAACGCTCAAAGGCACGAAAGTACGCGTAGAGACTGCGCGGCCACTGAAGGAGGCTGTGATTGAGAAATCTACCGATGAGGAACCAGAACGGCCTAAGAGGGTAAGGAAACCCAAGCGCAAACGTGACGAATTACCAGGGGTGGATATTGGGGAGAGGCAGGTCAAGAGAGGTTGGACTACGCCGGCGAAGGATGCAAAACAAGATCAGCCAGTTATCAAATCCAAATATACTACAGGTCCGGAATGTCTATTCAAAACGAATCTGCCACCGAATGTTGCCTCTAAAGGCAAAATTGCCGAGAAGCTTGCTGAGCCTAAGCCAGAAAAGAAAAAGAGGAAACCTGGGAAAGAGGCTGTTGTTCACGAATTCGCGAAGACTACGAAATATGCGACTTTCTTAAGAGGCAGTGGAGTGTCGAATAATACGAGGATAGTGGTAGAGTTTGTGGAAGGGAAAGGGTGGGTCGACGAGGAGGGAAATGTAATGGAGGAGGCCAGGAAGTCGCCACAGATCATAAAAGCGCGTACAGAAGAAAGCTCGGAAACCGAAAAGCATGATACAGCAGATCCTATGGAGGTGGATGTAGTACATCCAGCCAGCGAGAAGGAAGGAGATTCTTCCTTATCTAATTTATCCAGGGAATATTCCAAGAGTGATTCAGATTCAGATCTCGATGTCGCAGAAGAGACAGAGCAGCAGCCGAGAGCTGAACAAGATGCACAATGTAGTTCTAGCGAATCTAGCTCTAGCTCTGATAGCGAGGAGGATCGATTGGAAGAAACCACTTCAAGTGAGGATAATTCCGAACTTGACTCCCTGCTCAACGTACAATCGAGCCCGAGCCCTTTTGCAATCCAAGAGTATGCGGCCCAGGATAGCAGCTCGAGCGACGATTCTTCTGACGAATCCATAGTCCAAGCACAGGCGCCTAATGAAAGTTCTTCAAGCTCAGAATCGTCTGATGAATCAGATTCCTCGGACGATTCTGATGCAGATTCCGAAGTCGAAGAACCCCAGTCTTCTGTCACAATCAAATCGCAGGGATCAAGTGGCCCATCTCTGAGCATCAAAATTCCAGGTTCTGTCACATCAACACCTATCACCTCCTTGGTTCACCCTCTGGAGGCATTATATAAACGCCCAAAATCTGGATCCCTGGACCCGCCAAAGGCAGTCGAGTCATCATTCAGCTTTTTTGGGGCAGATGAAGACCAAGAGGAATTCCAAGAAGAGGATCATCACCAAGTGCCACTTACACCATACACACAAAAGGACTTTGAGTACAGAGGCCTTCGAAGTGCGGCTCCAACACCAGATACAGCTCACCCGAACAAGAGGTTCCTCTGGCCTAGCGAGAAAGACGAAGAAGAGGACGATGAGGAAGAAGCGCTCAGCTCACCGATTCGAAATGGCAAAAAAGCGGAAGGCACGCAAAAGGCAACAGAGCCAGAAACTGATTTCCAGAAATGGTTTTATGAGAATAGAGGGGATGTGAGGCGAGCTTGGACTGGAAGGAAGAAGGCTGCTGCGAAGGAGAAACGCCAAAGAGAGAATAGGAAAAGAGACCATCGTGCTATTTGATTAATACTATGGACTCTTCTGTGACAGAAGGAATCTGGTGCTTTAAATCGTTGTAGATGATACCCATGCATATAGCATTTGAAGGAATAGAGTTTTGATCAATTCGGAGCTTTCAGATTAATCTATAAAATTTTGTGAAATCTCTCGTTTATAAAGACTTATTTCGAAACCATACTTATCTCTAGAATCAAAGGCAAATCTTTACAAAGTAACATTCTTCTATTTATCGCCGGTCTTTGTGATTCTGACTCCTGAAATAGTGGTTTTCAAAAATGTAACCCTCTACCAGTACTGAAGCCTGACGTCACTGTAAGTCTGGAACTGCATCCTAGAATCACAAGCCATGGCGTACATCAAGTCAACAATCGCACCCTTTACCAATCAACATTCGATGGAGCACCGATAGTCCGATTCCAACAATCGCCTCAATCTCAAGCTCGAGATCATGAGGGCAGCCTCTCGAACAGGCCTCACATGCCTCCGTCAAGCTATAACTCGAGTCCATCCTACACTACAATGTCGCGCCCAAATCACCTCCCGACGAGCATACAGCAGTGGACGCCAGGGAGGTAGTAAGAGTAGATTCTTTCAGCCACCCCCCAGAAGAGTTGGATTAGTTCTGGCGTCAGCCGTAAGCTTGACACCAGCGGCGTTCGTAGAGCTGTCGGAGAAGGATAATGATGGTACGGAATACACGGCTGAGCAGCGCATGCTGCAGGCATCGCGAGCGGAGATCAAGAAGGAAGTCAAGGATGATTCGCATGGGATACGGCGTGTGAGGGACAGTATTGTCGTGTTTCTGGATCTGTATCTTTGGGAGCCATTATGCACTGGCTTGCGCTTCTTGCATCTGGTTATCATTTTCGTACCTGTAATTGTTACGGTACCGATGTTGTGGATTGGATATAGAGATAAGAAGAGGGATAATGAGAGGTCTGGAACGCTTTGGTGGTATTGGTTTTTGGTCAAGTCTATGGAACGAGCTGGGCCTGCTTTCATTAAGGTACGAGTCGCTTTGTATTCTCAAGAAATTATGCTAACAGAAGCAGCTTGGGCAATGGGCAGCTTCACGATCAGATATTTTCCCAGAACAGATGTGTGAAGTAATGTCTCAGTTGCACTCGAACGCACCAGCACACTCACTACAAGAGACAAGACGAATCATAAGACGAGCATTTGATGGTAGACCGTTCGAGGATATCTTCGAGGAGTTCGATGAGAAGCCATTGGGAGTTGGAGCCATTGCTCAAGTTTACAAGGCTAAATTGAAGCCTGATTTGGCTGCCCCAGGAGAGACGGATTTACCAGAGGAACCTAGAAATCTGCGGAAGAACGTCAGGAAGAATGTGGATACTTTAATCAAGAGCACACCACAGCGAGTACCATCAACATATGTGGCGATCAAAGTTCTGCATCCTGGGGTAGAGAGGATGGTTCGAAGAGATTTACGTATAATGGGTTTTTTCGCTTCGGTGCTGAACATAATACCAACGATCGAATGGTTGTCTTTGCCAGATGAGGTCGAGCAGTTCGGAGAGATGATGAGATTGCAATTAGATCTACGGATCGAATCTGCCAATCTCACCATATTCAGAAAGAATTTCAAGGAGAGAACTACAGCCTGGTTTCCATATCCATACACGGCCTTCACAACCAGACAGGTTCTGGTCGAAGAATTCGCCCAAGGAATACCCCTTTCGGATTTTATGGAGAATGGTGGTGGGGTGTTCCAACAAGAAATTGCAGATGAAGGTCTAGATGCTTTCTTGAGGATGTTACTGCTCGACAACTTTGTCCATGCAGATTTACATCCTGGCAATATCATGGTCCGATTCTACCAGTCCGAGCAACCTCGTTTGCCGTTCAGCAGGCATAAGGAAGAGGATCCACAAACCCAGCCCGACGTCACTGAGCAAGTCCTTGCTCGACTCAGACCGTATAGACATAAGAAAGACACCAAGGCATGGGAGGCAGAGCTCTTGAAGATTGATAATGAAGGATTTAGACCACAATTAATATTCATCGACACAGGCCTCGTCACAGAGCTCAACGCCACAAACCGGAGGAACTTCTTGGATCTTTTCAAAGCAGTGGCTGAGTTCGATGGCTACAAAGCTGGTCACTTGATGTGTGAACGTTGCAGACAGCCTGATGCTGTCATCGACCAAGAAATCTTTGCCTTGAAGATGCAACATCTTGTCCTGGGAGTCAAAAGCCGCACCCTGGCATTGGGCAATATGAAGATTGGAGATATCCTCAACGAAGTCCTTGGTATGGTTCGAAGCCATCATGTTCGGATGGAAGGCGATTTCGTCAATGTGGTTATCAGTATTCTCCTCTTGGAAGGTATAGGTAGAAGCTTGAACCCAGACATCGATCTGCTTTCTAGTGCCCTACCTATTCTGAGGCAGCTGGGTGCACAGAGCGGTGGAGGTATGATGAGGCAGGGAGATTTCTCCATGCTCAAGGTTTGGGTCGGCTTGGAAGCTAGGAAGTTCTTGCAAGCGAGCATCGAAGACGTAAGTTTCCCCTCTACTCGATGCATAGACTTGCTAATACTGGCGTAGGTTGAGAGATGTGTGAAATATGATCTGTTGTCACCGAATGTATAAAAGGGATGTAATGGTATAGCTGGCGTCCGGGTTGATGGGAGCGTGTTAGCGGACCGTAATCTCTTCTATGGGCCATAGGAATGAATCCCTCACAATGAATGTATCTCGTGAGTTAGAGAACTATCCTTGGTCTTCAAAGTCTCCTTATTGTACACCACATTCGAGTGACGCCTTTGATGCCGCTCAACTACATTCTCTCATTCAATCTGACTCCGCCGAGAAGCTAGCCCAACGTCAGTCGATCTTCTGGACCCTGTGTCCCAGTATAAATTTCTGACACATTCTTTGCCTCCCTTCCTAGCATCAAGGTTGAGCTGTTTCTCCTCTGGAAAGTACGACATATGTCGCGATTGAAGTGTCCTTCCACTGAAGGTATTATATTCCAAGCTTTAATAATAAGTTTATGTTTAAAGTCACAGGTTATCTGAGGGCATTTGTCGCAGTTAAAGGTCTCGGATTGAATCGTAGCTTTTAATCAACCCGAGAAGCAGAGTCCTGACTCAATTTAACAGAAATGAGATGGCCAGCCTCTCGTCAAGCTTGGGTATGTGTTTACATTTTATCGCCTATCCGCCAAGTCTCAAGTCAGTCAACAACCATCAAGAACATCACTTGTCACCTTTGACAAGGTGAAATAATCACCGCCATATTACCCTGAAGATAGATTTTCCGACCCTAATCAAGTTCCGTTCCCTCACGCGACACAACCATCTGCAACCCCAACACCATCCTTCCATCCATTGGCAACAGTGTCTCAGCAATGGCATCAACAGATCATCCACTGCCCGATTCTAAACGAGTCAGACCGTCCACTCCAATACCCTTTCTCGCAATCAAAGAAGGAAACGAAACAATGGCTCCTATCACTCCTCATCAGCCCGCCTCTGACGCCCCTGCGAACCCATTCGTAGATTCTCCAGACGAGGCGTCTCTCTACTCGATCACATCCGCGTTAGCTGCGACAGCAAATTTACACAGCTTACAAGCTACATCTACGGCTACAGGCGACGCGCTTCAATCTAATAGTCCAGAGAATGGCACAGCTCCTCAAGACTTCGTTCCGACAATGACGAGCGATTTCCTCACTACAGGGCCGAAATCGAGTAGTTCCAAGTCAACGAGGAGTACTGTTCCACCCTCATACAGAACAAGTACGATTTTGGTCTCAAGCGCAGATGGCCATGCGATGAAAATGCCCAATGCGATTGCAAATATAAATGCGAATCCGTTTGCAGACCCTGTACCACGCGTCCAAATTCAAGATGAATATGGCCCTTCAACACCCCTCCCACACTCGACACCATCTTATAATCAGAATCACACTGCAGGAGTCGGCATCCAACCTATATCTTCACCATACAGATCTTTCGCGCCAACACCGCCACCAAAGTCTCCCTCTCACGCGCCCGGCAGCAATCGCTGGACCAGCATCTCCTCAGTAACCAATCGCATCCATCTAGGAGTCAATTCCTCAGCCAACAGATCTAACAACTCCCTGGCGCGCGAAGCATTAGCACGAGATTCTGCCATTCGTCAAGACATGCTCCTCACGAATGAACGTGCTAAGTCCTTGCAGCCTAGCCTCCAAGATCCGCATTTGAGACCCTCAGTAAGTATCGGTGGAGCCAGCTATTTCCTTTGTTGATTGGCACAATGTAAATTGGGGACATCCTTCCCTTCTTTCGAAACTCATTTGATGACCTATACTGACTTCCTATTTCAGCCATCCGCCATCCGCGTCGCAGCCGAGCTCATCAGAGCCCGCGAAGCCAACGTCGCGTTTGGAGCCCATGATGTTGTTAAATCACCTCTTTTCTGGATTGCAGTACTAGGTGTTCAGGTTGGGCTTGTGAGTACGTCTGCTGCTATCGCCGTTATCATTGAGACGGATCGACGAGGGGAGAGGGCTTACGTTGGTACGGGGAGGGCGTTCTGGCTCGTGATTAGTCTTTTGGTGTTCAGCGTCTCTGTAGTCGCTGTGTGGACGATCTGGTTGCGCAGGAGTGGTGCTGAGGAGGAAGGTATGCTGAGACGATTAGGATGTGATGAGGTTGGTTTGTTGGATAGAGCTGTGGCGAGAGATATGGAGATGGGTAGGATGGATGTCGCTGCTGGTGAGGGAGGAAGCATATCTAGTCTGAGAGAATCTCTGAGAAGCAGACCGAGAGCTGGTATGCCTTCTGCTGAGAGTTTGGCTACTGTCCGTACTAGAGATCCGGAGTGGCAGGCTATGTATGCTACGCCGCAAGAGATCTGGCAGGAGGAATCGCGAAAGAATTTGGGGGATACGCCGGTCAGAAGAGGAGCGTTTGGTATGCACAACGGTGGTGATCAACCTTGTGGCTTTGAGGAACAGCAAGTACTTCACCTTGGACAGCCGGTAACAACTCCAACTTCTGCGCCTCTGTCACGCTCCGACAAAACCTGGGAGCAGCGATCAAATCCATCTCAGAAGCGAGCATCTTCCGCACATCCAACGGGCCTTACTCGCTCAGACAAGAGCTGGCCTCTTCGAAGTTCGCCAAACGCAGGTCCGTTCGCTGATGTTCCTCTCGAGCACCTGTCACCATGTCAGAGTCCCTCTCCAGCTTCCGACTATGAAGTACCCCAGCACCAAACACCACCACGCAACCAGCTCACTCTTGACACCACAGACCACTCTACGACTGCACCAATCACCATACCTACACCAACCAATACAGATACTAACACCCACGCCCGCAGCCACGCCGACACCCTTGTCGAAATCCTCTCTCCTCTTTCCTCTTTGTCCAAAAGCGTTCACGACGCCTCTGAGTCCTCTGTCCCTCCACATCACCGCCCACAATTCATCCAAGCCCACCGCGTCGCAAGCCAAGAGCGTGTACGCAGTGTTCGAGAGAGAATAGACTCAAGCAGTCGATGTACCAGCTTTACCAGCACCAGCACATCCTCTCAGAACCGAGATGTATCGCTTATTCGAACAAACACACCTTCTTTCCCTCACAGTGACAGAATGCATGAATATGTCATCGAATTAGAAGATAGAGGAGAAGTCGGAGTTGGATTTGGAGCATTAGGAGAGACAGAGAAAGAGCCAGACAAGCGGATCGGTCGACATAGATCAAGAAGCGTGGGACTAGATGGTTTGCTTGCAGATGTGACCCCGTTCCCGGAGATGGGCTTAGCGGATGGGATTGGAGGGAAGACACACCAGCAACGAGCTAGAGATGTCCTTGCGGGCGTGAAAGGGCATTTTGCCACGAGAGAGCAGCGGGGTCCGAGAGGAAGGTCGCTGGGGAGTGTCGTCAGAGAAAAGATGGCGAAGTTGAAGGAGGCGGGTGTTGAGCCGTGAGTTAATCCCTTGATTTATCCCCCCTTTTACATCTTTCTCCATGCTTTAATTGTCAGGGGATAAATAACAACTGACACTTATCCAACAGTGATCCCGAACCAACACCTCCCATTCCGCAGACATACCAACAAGCCTACTCTCCTCTCCGCACTAATCCCGAGCGCGAACGATATCCTGAAACATTCATCATATGCGACGACTCACCTACGACAACGCCTAGCAGAATCCCCAGAAAGGTTACTCCTCTCCCGAAGCTCTCGCCCACGAGATCGCCTATCAAGACGGCAATCCGGGAGAATGTTGAACTCTCGTGTTCGTCTCTTTCTCGCATGGAATAGGAGCTCAAGGTTAGTTCAGGACTGAGTTGTTACAGCGACACGTCTTTGATGGAATGGGCTTCCTTTCTCTTCCCGCTGAAAGAATGTCTGTCTCTCGCCTCCCTAATCATGTTCACACTTGCGCAACAGGACTTGCATAGCACGCGATAAGACAAGGCGACGCAAGATTAAGACAGAAACATGTTCATTCATCTCTCTGCCGCGGATTACATTTCCTTCCTCACAAACATCTATTCATGTCAAAGTGCCAACCTACGTCGCTTGCTTGCTGATCTTTTTTTGGTTTCGAAGTCATTTCGCGTGATGAGATTGTGGGAATTGATATGGACAGACCGATGGTTCACAATGGGTAGATCACTGGAGTAGTAATGTGAAGTGGGTTGTACGTTGACAGGTAGTCTTTTACGATTGATGGCTTTTTTGCAATTGTTGAAAACACGCTCATGCGTGCCGTGCCGCGCCTTTTCGTGGATTGTTCTTGTTTATTGTTTTCTAGTTTTGTCTCTGTGATGCATCGAGAATTGAGACTGCTGCTGTTGACTTGCCAAGAAACGAAGCTATAGGACTTACACGATGACACATGTCGTACGCATAATTATCATTCGATTTAGGGCTAGCTATTTCGGATTGTGGAATCGCGGAATACGGAACATGAGGGACATGACACGTGAAAGGAAGGAAGAAGAAGCATTTGTAAAAGCCCTCATGCTTTCATTTTAGGCGATCTGAAAGACCATGTTGCCCAACACATCATCCAGACCCTGCAGGCCCTCTAGAAAAGCTATTTAGCTCTTCTGCCAGCCCCGCGAGTTCTCCACTCCCTCTACGATCTAAGTAGCGACAGGCACAGCACAGAACTCTCCTCTTCCTTCCCCAATTATCAGAAGATATGGAAAGGTGTGGCGCTCGGAGACTTCACAAGCCTCTCTTTGTATCTCTTCTACTCCTCCCTCTCTGCCTCCCTCCCTCTCTCCTTTCCTACCTTTCTCCCTCACTCTCCCTCTTCCACCCGCTAGGCATTCATTGCCACGTACTGCCATTATAGAGCGAAGGAGACAATATGAGAATCGGGTCGCAAGCGCTTTCCGCCAACTCAGCCGGCGAAACCAGCAGTTTGCGTTATTTTTGTCTGAAGAAGGGAAAACACTCCAGAAATCCAGAAATGCACTGACGTGCTAGTAATGTACGCGCGCAGACGAGTGATTGTGAGGTGGTATATGTACAAAAGAAAGAAAACATCATGCTGGCGGATAGTGGTACATTATTGACCATTGAATGGTTTGTAGTGGATCGATAGGTCAGGTAGTGTGTCCGTTGTTCAGACTCAGTGGAACACATGTAGGTTGTGATTTGCTGCTTCACGAAGTGGACTTTGATGATGGGGTGTCCTGGCTGATGCTGGCTGCAGCAGGAGTAACCTCGGGGATTTGACTAGTTGGGAGGCCAAGGCTGTGAGGATCCTCTGTGATGATGGGATCGTCTTGTTTGGTGTCTGGATGGATTTCCACATCATCTCTCGATTCCAACTCGGATCGTCCCTGTGATCGGGAGAAACGCATGGAGTCGTTGTCACCATATCCCCGCTCGACTGGAGACCAGCCTGCAATAGATCCTGCAATGATGCCGGCCATGACTGTGGTGGCTCCGAGGGCGGAGTTGGATCGAGATCTATTGGTTCGGCCACGCTTGCGAGATTCGGGAGTAGGAGCTGGTGGCTGAGAGTTGAAGCTGTCATCCTGAGCCTCTCCATTGTTGGGCGTCTGAGGTTGGGAAGAGTTGCTCCTTGAACGAGAACCACTTCTGGAGCGAGGAAGCCAGGTGTCGCGAGCATCCTGCATCTTGAACCTCAAGTTGTTAAGCCGGCCTCCTTTGACCATCTTCAAAAAGCTGAGTTCTTCCTTGACGTCCGACAATGGCTGGGGGAAGTTGAATTGTTGTTCCTCATCCGAAATGGTGAGTTCCGGGCCCTTTGGCTTCTGCTTCAAGTATGCAGGTATCAATTTGACGAGGAGCTCATCGGGAATGCATCGAATTGCAGCTCCGACTGGAATGGACAAAAAGCCAAGTACAAGAGAGTATGCCCATTGTGCGCCATTAATATGGACAACGTTGAAGGCTTTTCCTCCAACAAATATGATCATAACTTGACCACCAACCATAACACAGTTGATTCCGATAAAGAAGATATTTCTGTGTAAGCCTTCAAAAATGTTGAACTTGTTGTCGAGACGACGATTGCTGCAGCATATTAGTAACGATCAAGCACTAGACGGATTTTTACTTACTTCCATTGGTTGAAGACTTGCATCCAAACAAAAGTGTTGAATACAAGAGTTCCAACTTGATCCTGTTCACGTTGTGTCTCGTATCCCAAGATTTTGTCCGCTCCAAAGTGAAGAAGCAGGGTGATTGCGAGCTGATAGATCGACTGGCCGATGATCATCTTCCACATGGTCATGGTAATAAGAGGCGCGGACTTCGGATCAGGTTTTCGGTCCAGGATACTTTCGCTCGGCGGATCTGTAGCCAAGGCTAAAGCCGCCATAGTATCCATAATCAGGTTAACCCATAGCAGCTGTACAGCAGTCAAGGCAGACTCTTCGCTACCGCTTGATACAGCAGTAATGAAAGTGAGGAGGACAGCGGTGATATTCACAGTGACCTGGAATTGAAGAAACTTCTTGACGGCATCATTGACAGCTCGTCCCCACATCATAGCCTTGACGATAGAAGCAAAGTTATCGTCCATAAGAATGATAGCCGATGCTTCCTTGGCAACTTCAGTGCCAGCAATTCCCATGGAAAAGCCGACATCGGCAGTTTTCAGAGCGGGTGCATCGTTCGTACCATCACCGGTGACAGCCACGGTTTCGCCGAGCTCCTTCAGACGCTTGACAAGGATGCGTTTATCTTCAGGGCTGGATCTTGCGAGAACCTGGAGGCGAGGGATGATCTGGTCCATCTTGGTCTTGTTCAGCTTTCGGAAGGTTGGACCTTCCATAACAATACCACCGGATGTGAAGATGCCACATTCTGTTGCGATAGCCTTTGCGGTGATCATATTGTCTCCTGTAACCATGCGTACAATGACTCCAGCCTTTTGGCATTTCTTGACAGCTTCACCAACTCCATCGCGAAGTGGGTCCTGAATACCAACAATTCCCAAAAGAACCATTTGTCTGAACACATCCTCAAAGACAACCTCACTGCGGTCCCCTTCAGCAGTTCTGGCTCCCATTGGAGGCCATTTATCGAAGTCGCGATACACAATGGCAATAGTTCGAAGGGATCGGGAAGCGTAGTTGTCAATGAGGTTTAGCAGAGTCTGGCGATTGTCGTCGGTCATTGGCGAACTTGATGGTTCCTGGGTAGGATCACGAATAACCTCAGAGCACTTCTCCAGCAGTATTTCCGATGCGCCCTTAACATAGAGTCTGTATTTGCCAGTTTCCAATTTGGTGACCACGCCCATACACTTTCGGCCAGAATCGAATGGAATTAGTTGGACAACGGGCACACTCGATCTCTCCTGACTGACCGAACTCATTCCAAGGAAATCACGTGCAAATATGAGCATAGCAGTCTCGGTTTTAGAGCCAATGAAGGTCTTTTCTCCGTCGACCTCGCCTTCGAAAGCAGTAGAATTGAGTACAATCGACTGTGTCAACATCCGCTTGACGGCTGGATCCAGGGAAGAAATGACCTCTTGAGTTGGAATGTTTTCTCTAGGTTCTGAGTCCGGCTGCTTGCCCTTGTTGCTCGCAGAATCCGAGGCATCGGGAATGTCAACAGTGCCACCAAATCGAGAGCTCGTACCAAGTGTGCCGGCAACGACCAACATCTTGTTCTGTGTCAAGGTTCCAGTTTTGTCGGAACAGATCGTAGTAGCATTTCCCATTACTTCGCATGCCTTGAGATGTCGGACCAAGTTATTATCCTTAAGCATCCTAGTCGTCGCAAACGCCAAGGCGAGGGTGACAGCAAGTGGCAGGCCTTCGGGGACTGCAACTACGATGATGGTAACTGTAACGATGAAGATGCTAAGGAAATCCTGTCCTTTTTCGGTTGGCGTACCGTTATTACCCTTAAGGCGGACCAAAAACTCGATGAACAAGACGACGAAGAGAAGTAGACCTGCAGCTCCTCCAAGTTTCGCAATGTATTCGGCAAGGGTGTTCAATTTGGACTGAAGAGGAGTGACTTCTGGGTCTTCCCGTAGGGACATGAGAGTCTTTCCGTAGCTTGAGTTGACGCCAGTGGACGTAACTATGAATGTGCCAACACCCTCAGTGACTTGAGCTCCGGAGAGAATGAAGGGATCAAGCTTGCGAAGACTTTCATTGTTTTCGATGGCCGAGTAGACTTGATCGGCTGGATGCTTTCGAATCAGGTCAGACTCTCCCGTGGTTTGGGATTCATCGCATTTGACATTGTGTCCATCGATAAACACACCATCCACGGGGATCATGTCTCCAGGTTCCAGGAGCATGACGTCTCCCACAAGAACGTCGAAGACGGATATTTCGAGAGTGCGGCCAGATCTGATCACGTTGACATCGCGATCTTGCTTTTTCTTGTTTAACTTCACGAATTGTCGTTCCTTCTGATAGTCGTTCAAGGATCCAACTACCACCACAATTACAATAGCCACGATAATAGCGACTCCCTCAACCCATTCGATTGCAGGATGCTCGGCATCGTGCTTTGTACCAACCGATTGATAGATACCAACGGCCAAAGAAATCGCAGCTGCGACAGACAGCAGAATGAGGACCTTATCGTTGTACGTGATCCACATAATCTCAAGCAAGCTTTTTCCCTTCTTGACAGGCAATCTATTGTCCTTGAATATGCGCTTTCGGTCAAAAAAGGCATCTTTAGTGGATGAAGCTCTGGCTGGCGTGTCTCTCGAGCCCTTCGAATCTGTTATCATGATGAGCGTCTTCGAGTCGCCATTACTGATATTCTGCTCTCTTCTCCCAGCGGACGTCGCATCCTGGAACGATACCGTTCCATCCAAGTCGCTTTCGTCAATGCTCAATCCTGCATTGCGGTCTGTTCTGAGACCCTTTTCGAGTCCACGTAGACCACCCAATGCATAAAATGCTGCCAAACTTTTCGGATTTATGAGCTTATTCAGTTGCCCTGGGGAGAAAGCGAAGTTGCTTTCGTCGGTCGTAAAGTCTGCCTCGTGCCCAGGATCTGGTGACAATGCCTCTGGATCGTTCATGATCTCTTCATTACCTGGTGCTTTTCCAAATGCTCGGTCCTTGTCAGCCTGTGTGCTGTTGGCGAAAGTCTCTCCACTGTAATTCGTGTTCGTTTTATTATCTTCATCCGACTCAATTGAATTTTGTCTCGATCTCAAGCCTGGTACTGCAAGAAATCCGCCTGCTGTCTTGTCGCCCCCTCTCTCGCCTCCTCTTGATGTTGGTGAAGATACATTATGTGGAGATGTTGGTCTGCTTTCACGGCTCTCGAAGGACGTTGAGCCTCGAAGTTCTGGAACTGATATCCGGCTTGAGGTGCTGTTCTGGCTAGAATGCTGTGGTTTGCTGGGATGGACTCCAGTATCGAGAGGGCTTGAAGGGGCGCTCTGCAGTGTGGAGGGGGAGTTGGGCATGGCTCTCAAAGCTACTGCATCGCTGTCCATCGACTGTGGATGGCTGGTATTACTGACGGCGGAAGTGTCTATTGTTATTGTTGGCCTACGACACAGAATTAGCAAGATGGAGCATGGAGCTGTATATCGTCCGAGGAGTCTCACGCTCTCTGTCTCCGGGGGCCTGATCCTGGTTCTGGCGAGACGCCCTTTGAATCTGCCATGATTCGAGACTCTTGTGTATTTCTGGATTCGAAAAGAGAAGGATCGGTCGTCGGTACACACAGGCGCGGATCTTGGCAGGAGTTTGAATGGAAAGTATAGCTGTGTGTTATTCGGCATGCGCGAGAGGCTGTGAAGAAAGAGCCCTAAGCTACACGAACAAAGTATAAGTATAAATGTATGAATATGACTCTCGGAGAGGAAAAAAGAGCTGTTGACTACATGTAAACATTGGGTGGAGGCTAATAAGCCAAGAAACTGTCGTACGCAGATTCATTGGAGCCATCTTGGCTGCTTGCCCTATTCACAGGCTTGTTCGTTTGACAGCTACAATAAAGCAGATGTACAGCAAATGACCATCGCCCAAAAGTAAGATGATTTGACAGCGGGGGAAGTTGTCTGTTAGAATCTCACCTGTCTTTCCGCGTGTTCTCAACCAGCGTGGGAACCCTGGTTGTCTTGTGGGGGATCGAGTACTTCGAGGACTTTCGAGTTACAGGTTCGCTGAGAACGGGTGTCGTTTCAATGCAACATCAGCGGTATTCCATTAGGGCCTGCCGCGTCTATCATGGGCTCGCAGGATCAAGGGTGTTGAACGGGCGACGAAGATGAGAGGAGGGGGAGAGTTTGAGAATAAGAAACAAGAAATGAACGGGCTTCTTTTTTGCCTTCTTCGGATATGGACCTCATTCGACAACGACCTGGTGCTCCGGAGGCAGACGAGTATTACCTATGTACCATGGCAAGGTCCTGGTCGACAGAAGGGAAGGGATGGGACGAGAAGCGATGCTGGCGAGGTTGGGATTAACTGGTAGCGCGAAGAACGAGGCTGTGCTGGAGAGGGAGATACGCAGGACGTGCACTCGTGCAGCGCAGTGCAGCGCAGTACAGCGCCTACAAGTGAAGTACTTGATGAGGTGAGGTACGTACGGCTTGCCAGGCCAGGCAGATCAGGGCTTCATAGAGGCGGGAGATAGACACATGTATTTGTGCCCGCAGAAGAGCATAGATCGATTGGGCGTTGAAAACACTCACACATCTACGTATCTCGGTTGCTTCTACCCAGTTGTACACAGGTATTCGGCAATTGTAAATAAAACCGCTGCTGGTATTGGTATCACGAAGTTGACGCAAGTGGAGCATGTCTGCTACAATATAGAATTAGACCTTACGACCTTACTACTTGGAGCCTGGTGACCGCGAACGGGACCGCATCGCATCGCTGGATGGGTCAACTCATGTCCACCGCGCCCCATCACAATTTATGGTTTTATGGGGCTGTGGATTCCCAAGACTCCCTCCCCCAAGCCAGACCGACAGTTCTCAAGCAGACTCGGCAGAGTCAAGCATCGGCCAGGCCAAGCAAGCAGTGAAAGATAAGAGACTCAAGAACTCGGGAACTCGAGACTGGTCGGCACAGGAGTCGAGGGAACTGAATGTGCAAGCGAAAGACAAGATAAGCAGATGCATTATCCTTTCTTGTAGATATGATAACTAGACAGAGCATAGATAGGTTCGCGCCTTACTTACAGCTAGCTACTAAATAAAGTCCATTGCTGACGAGCATGAACAGATATCTACATTAGCTGTTACAAAAGAGCATCATCACATCAAGTATTCACCCTCCGACTTTCTTTTCCAAACTCTAACAATGCTACTATCGTGGAATCAAGGGCACATCGCTCGGCCTTGGCTTCTCGCCAAAAGCTGCTTGCTGCTTACACTTCCCATCAATTGAGCTTGCTGATTCGAGTAGTAAGTGATTAGCGAGGAGGCATCACGCATAGATCGAGGCCAACCAACACTCTGCGATTTCCATTATTAATTTCCTACATGCGGCCACATGCTTCAACAAGCATGACTAGGAGGTTACTTACGCCGTACCCATGACTATCTGCATACTGTGTTCAAGGAGCCTATCTTGGTCTATCGGCATTGGGCCGACATACAGCATTTTACCCACCTTGTTCAACAGCGAAGTTGGGCTTTTTGGCAGGCGAAGTATCAAGACTCCAGACGAAGCGACGGAAACAAAGCCGAGGCCATACACACGGTCCAATGGAGTAATCCGTGCAAGAAGGGTGGTTACAGTGCGCGAATCGCTTTCACAAGGCTATGCCTGCAGTCTATAGTGCCATCCGACATACTACAGTACATATACCTAGTATTCCAAAAACCTGCAGTTCCCGAAACATACGCCGACTGGACCGAGAACCTTCCGAGAACAGCACAAAGTAAGTAGATTGGCCTCTTCTAGACTTCCAGAAATCAAATCTCCAAGTTGATAAAGTCCCGTCTCCTATCATCCCGACCCACTCAAATTTCATTAAATCTCCGAACGGCCAAGGAACCAAGCTCGGCATTCATCTCCCCTCCCTACCCAGCTCAAAGATACCAAGAAATCAAAAAAAAAAAAGAAAAACATAAACAGAGCGCACGCGATCAATCCATTCGAAAACCACATCTCACCCTACCATCACTCAAAATGCAAAAACATACCATCATCAAATACTTCCGTTTCAGCTCGCATTCTCCTTCCGCCACCCATTCCAGCTGTCACCACCCACCACCCAGCCAACACTACAGACAACAAGCGAGCGCCTCGAAAGGGGGCTGAGCCCCCCTCCTTCACATTGCACAACTCAGTCCGCATATCCTGTATCCTGTACCCACTAGCTGCGGAATTTATCTCCGTATCTCTCCGCTTTCGTAGGATTTACGCGAGAAGCAGAATGATTAACGCCGAGGAGAGAGCAGACAGAGTCTAAGATACCTACACAAAAACAAAGCATGTGACGGCATCGTTTACAGACCTGCTGCACAGAAGCGTGACTACTTGTGAGGGCTCTAGAACGCGGGTTTCCAATATGGGTTGGTATCAGAGTGTAAGACCGGACTTGTGACGGGGTGGGTGATAAGTCAAGTCAAGTCAAGTGAGGAGAGTGGTTGAGTGCGCTTGAGAAGCTCGGGCTGGATAGGTAGATATCTAGACTTGGAGATTCGATGGATGGAGAAGAAAGAGAGGAAGAAGAGAGCTCAGGATTGTGTTAGGAATAGAGAGAGAAGTTCTAGACAAACCGTTCGCGCTTCATAGGTTTGTCCAGGGAGGAGCTTGCCGTAGCTGGGAAGTCGTAGCCGATGAATTCGTGATATCCGAATTGCTGCGAGAGGAGTATGGCAAGGCAACTTAACTATGCTGCACTACGTCTCTGTTCGATTTTTGTATGAAAGGTAAGCAGACTGCGTCTGAGTGACTGGGAGATGGTAGCTCTAAAATATAAGGTGTAAGCGAGTGGGGAAAGGATGACACATTGTGCGTTCGGTCAACTGCCATTATCTCTACATCATGAAAATAGACTGGATCTAACCACGAGAGAATGGATTAATTTCAAACTTTTTGGCATTCATGCTATGCTATGCTATGCTGTATCAACTGATCTAGCCTGACCGATCTGTGCAGACGTTCCGTTTATCCATCGCAACCTTTGGAGCACTGAGAACAGCATGAAATCCATCCCATAGAAAGTGTAATCCGTACAAACCCGACACCAGGCACCTTTTTATTTCCGTTTCCCAAGTCTGGCACATTCGATAAATCAGAATACATTCTCTGTCCCAACACTCGCTGTCATCATGTGCGGAAAGAAAGTTCCTGAGCAGCAGCCTGAGATACGCTATGCCGAGAAGAAATACCCCGCTCAAACACCATGATGAAGCAACATTGGCCCACCCTCATACGCCAGCCTGTAACTCCTAGCGAAATGACCAGTACAAAAAAGCAGATTAGCAAACAGGTACAAGTTCCATCTGGTGTTGGGCAGGCTATGTTAGTTGAAACGACAAATGATGAGTGGCAGCAATACTTATGGATCTCTCGCAAAATCTAGCACAACATCGCCATCCTATCAAGCCTCCTCAACATCCTCACTCTGCTTGACAGTAAAGATATGTCGGCTGGAATATCCCTCGTCAAGCTTAACATCGATCTCCTGGTTGTCGGGAATCATCTCATGCTTCAGCTCCCAACCAGCACGACGACAGAGCTCAGTAACGACAATATCGCAATCACCAAGCATGTCGATATCGAAATTGATATGCGAAATAGGCGTACGCGAGATGTAAATCTGAGGGATTTCAGATGGTAGGTATGGTACGACTTCAGAGACTGGAGCGACTTTCAACGATGTGCCGATGACGATAACAAGGTCGATGAGGGGCCTATCGTGGTTCAAGCGATTACCGAATTTATCTGGAAGAGCTTCACCGAAGAACGTGATGTCTGGCTTCATGACACCGGATTGAGGGTCATCGTAGCTGTCCTCTTCCGAACTGTCTCCGCCCTTTTCATCAAAGCGAGGTTGCTTCTTGTCCTGGCCATTGTTGGAACGCTTGCGCTTCATTGCTGCGGGGGCACCGAGTCGACGAGATTCTCCGACACAGCGATCACAGTGTGGAATACGACCAGCTCTGATGTCGGGGAAGATCTGCTGGCCGTCGACCTGGTAGCCACATTTTTGACAGGTTGCCGTGGCGAAGGAGCCGTGACATTGAATCAACTTCTCTGGGAGGATGCCAGCAATGGACTCGATATTGTCGATGTTTTGGGAGTAGTTAGTGAGCAATTTTCCCTTTTGCTGGAGGAGGTGGATGAAGGCGTGTGTAGGTGTAAATCGCTCAATATCTGGGATGATGTCCTTAGCAACGGAGAAGAAAATCGAAGGATCCTCGCGGAAGATGGAGATATCAAAAACTTCTTGAGGATCGTTCAATCCGAGGTGTGCGAGCTTGGAGTATAGACCAGTGTCCTTCGATCTGAAGTCAGGAATGCCGAGTGAGGTCGAGATACCAGCGCCGGTGAGTACGATGATGTTTCTAGCCTTCTTAATCAGAGCTACAGCATCATCGATGGTGTTGTGTTGCGGGAGCTTTATTCTCTTCGCGAGTTGACGACCGAGGACCACACCTATCCAAGGATAGAGAGCCTCATCATTGCAGGAATCCATAGATGCAGAAGCCCGAACGTGAAATGCGGTGATCAGCTTCCTCGCTGTAATAAGATTTGCGTTCAAAGTTTGATCAACAAGCTCCTGGGGGCCGACGGCCCAGAGGAGAGCTCTCAAGTGCTTGGCCTCTTCCACAGTGCATTCATGATCTGACACTGTAGATTAGCGTTGCGCTCAACTGTACGCCTATGAGTATCGAGGGGCCAACTTACCACCACCCACCAGATCTTCATCGCTGATCTCGTCCAATGATCCTTCTAATTCAATTGGTGAGCTGGCATCAGAGCCGTCTCCGTCATCATCGTCGGTCTTAGCGGCGGGTTCGACTTCGAGTTCATCTTCTTGATCTGCTTCGTCACCTGACTCGACGAGTTCGAACTTTGGAGCTGTCAGAATATGCGGTTGCGCCGTATCTCGAGTGTCCACTGCTTGTTCTATACAGTCAGAGACTAGATAGATCTATTAACTATCTGCGAAAAGGTCGCTTTACCAGTTGCCAGAGGGCTCATTTCACCTGCACTGCTATCCATGGTCGCGTCGCGTTACTGCGAGGCGATGCGATGCGAAGTGGAGCGAAGTAGGTGGCTGTTGCGTTCGATCTCTAACTTTGGATTAATGGATGAAAGATTGCAAAATGGAGGTACTATACTGCAGAGTACTGCAAAGTACTTGTAGAAGCAATCGCTTTGAATTTGAAGTTGAATTGCTAGAGGTTTTTTGCTCGAAAAGAAAGAAAGCACAAAGCGCCACAAGATTTGGTTCGAAGGGAGCGTGAGTTGGTGGTTCGAGATTGTCGCAGAAGAGAGCTGACGGATCAGATAACCACAACCTTATCTTAGCGTGTATACTTCGAAACTAGGCCAAAATTGTCTCCTGCAAAGGAATTATCTAAGTTAACTTGCAATAGATTTATCATTATGCGGTCACTTCATAAAGTGATTAATTAGTTATATTTACTTACGGTATTACTACTCGTTGTATTATGTGATAGTAGTGAGATTAAACTACATTCCAGTTCTCTCTTCGGCGGTTTTGAATTTGGGTGACCTAGCCGAAATCTTAACGCGCGTTTAATTGTTACGCGACTCATAAATTCTTCGATTTACACGAAGAATCACCTGCAGTGCAAGGCAGGATCTGACCACGACAGATATAAACATTTCCGGACGAAAGATGGCTGATACGAAGCACCTCAATGCCGTCTTTGAAACCCAGTGGTGAAGATCCGGCTAAAGGCCAGGCTGTCAGACCTCATTTACTCTTCACTGCTCCTTCTTTCGGCCCGAGGAGACGTCAGACAAGCGCCTTGAATGCACACGACAAAGATCGCGAATTGTCTCAACGGCCAGAGTCTCTTGGTAATCATCACAGTAAATCAGGTTCTCGTCCTGGGAAACATGGGAATTATGAGAAACATGGGAATTATGAGAAACATGAGAAACACATCCGTCTTCCGGTACCATCAGGAGATATGAGATCACCCGCTTCCAGCATTTACATGGGCTCGTATACGCCGAGAAGGACTTCGAGGTCAAGAGGATCTGATAGAAGTCCAGCAAGCTCTGCGCCAGTCACTCCAAGGACGAGCATGAGCCACAGTCATCTGACAAGTCTGCTTCAAGATCTAGATCTAGATCTGGAGACTTATGGAGTGGAAGAAACTCGAGATGGCTTTTTCGATGCTTCCTTTTTCAAACCTCCAAAATTCAATCATGAAAACCTCATGAGGGATGCGGAGTACACGCTCCCTGCAGCTTTCCAAAAAGCCAACCCACTATCTCCGGAGGCTTTTTTCCCAAGCCAATGGCAAGATATCAAGGATGTGGTTAAAGCAGTGACTACTACCAGAGCTGGAATCAAGTTGACCAAATCCTTTCTTGCCTTCTTCATTGCGTATATTATTTGTCTTGTTCCGGTGATAGAAGAATGGTTGGGACGGTATAATTATATAATGGTCATTTCGGTCATTATCAACCATCCTGGTCGGACTGTTGGAGCTCAAGTCGATGGCGCATTCCTCACAGTCATTGGCTCGGCCACTGGTCTGGGATGGGGCGCTTTCGCACTCTGGTTATCATCATCTACTTCTGTTGCCCGCAGAGGATACGGTGGAGTTCTGGCCGCTTTCCTTGTGGTGTTCATGGGTACAATCGCGGCACTGAGATGTTATCTTGTCAGATTTTATCAACTGGTGATCTGCGCCGGAGTAGCGATCAGCTACACTTGCCTGGTAGATACAGCAGGTACGTATGTGGTAACGGCAATCTCTGCTCTTTCTTCAAAGTTTCAAAATCTTCTTGAGACATATCTTATCCTCTTTTCGATACATCTCCTTTCTGCACAAGCAGTTGCTAATCCTCCATTACCATAGACGATGTTGACTGGATGAAACTCTTCAATTTCGGGATTCCATGGCTCCTTGGCCAGGCCTTGAGCTTGTTGATCTGCTGTACCATATTCCCGGATGCTGGAGCACGACCACTAGCAGTGTCTCTCCATGGCGCTTTTGGCGTTATGCAAGATGCGCTTGTAATACCTCAACCAGATCCACTTATCCTGCACCGAATGATGGCATCCACTTTTGTGAACCTTTCGCAGGCACACAGAGATCTGGTACTGGATCTTTCGATTACTCGGTTCAGACCATCAGATATCGCAGCTCTGCGAAATCTCATGCAGGGTGTCATCAGATCGCTTCTATCACTCAAAATGGAAACTCAACTTTTTGACGACTTCGATTCCAACCTAGCCAATTCTGTAGCTGCAGAGCCTCAAGGCCGTTCCCCTAAAACAAGAACTGCATCGCCAGGCGTAAAACTAAGCAGCATCGAAAAGGAAGCAGAAAATTCTACCGGTGACAAGGAAACAGTCATTGACATCGACACCCCAGACGATGGCTCTGCAATGTATCGAACATCTACCAGTTCGAGAGCGGTCCGACTTGTTGCTTGTAGATTGGCAGATCCTACTGCAAAGCTGCTTTTATGTATCAGGACCTCACTGGCACGATGTGACGCAGTTCTGATGGAGATGTCAGGATATCGCAAATACCTGGGCCCTCCCGAAGACGTTACGACCGACATCTTAGGCTCACTGGCAAAGCTTCGCAAGGCTACGATCAAGTATGACGATGAGGAAGCCTCTTTGATGAACAATCCGGATCTTCCTCCTACCTATTCAGATCATCCTGAAGTTGTAGAACTATTTCTTTTCGTACATCCAATAAGGCAGGCCGCTCGTACCGTGGAGGGGTTGCTAGTGAAAGTCGTGGAAATGCAGCAGCAAAGAAGAGGATGGAGCCTGTACTTGCCTTCATACCCCTGGAGTAAGGCACTAAAACGTACTAACGCTCAGGTTCGCCATGATCGCGGCGGGTTAACGGCAGGCTTCTACTTCCAAAGCCAGAATCAACTCGCCAGAACAATGCAAGGCATGACCAACGCCTACAAGCCTCTTCCACATTATTTCCAACCTGGAAACGTGAAAGAGGACATGAGACCACCAGTCACAAGAAGTGATACCATCGGTAAATATGAAGGGGAAAAGAAAGATTCCAAGTATTCAAAACAGAAGCGATTTCGATATCGGTTATGGGAAACTCTTCATAGGCTCCAGGGGTTTGAAACAAGATTCGCGCTCAAGGTCGTCATAACTACATCTTTATTATCTGTCCCTGCCTGGCTTGAACAAAGTAGAGGTTGGTGGAACCAGAATGAAAGCTGGTGGGCTGTAGTTGGTGAGTTTGAAGTATTTTCTTCCGCACAATACTCCTCCACATGACTTGTGAGGACGACATTTTTACCCACTGAGATCAACCCGCAAGTCTTGAGGCCTTGGGTAAAGTCGTCTTCGGCGAAGATAGATCTTACCCTTCTGGTCGTACTGGGTATGACCTTGACGCATGGCATCACGCAATTTCCTAAATTGATACATGTGAAGTCACGAAAGTATCGTAGATTATTGCCTGAAGAGCTCCTATGATATCACATTCTTATGAAATTTCCAGTAGATGAGCTTGCTTCGCCCAAGACGAGTTTGCCCAACTCAAAGGATCAATGCTCATGCTAATAAAGTCCAGTCGTATGGGTAATGTCTCACCCGCGAGTCGGAGGAAACTTCCAGGATCTTGTCACCCGCTGCTTGTGCTGCATACTAGGAGCAGTTTGGGGTGGTCTAGCATATGGAGCTGACAATGGCAATCCCTTCGTGATGGCTATCTTTGCAGCCATATACATGCTTCCCATGATCTATCGATTTACGCAAAGCTCTCATCCACGTTCCGGCATCGTCGGCTGCCTTTCCTTCACAGTCGTATCTCTCAGTTCCAAAGCTAAGAATGGCTTACCTTCGCCTGTCCAGATTGCCTGGACTCGCGGGCTGGCTTTCGTTGTCGGTGTTGTCGCTGCAGTAGTGGTCAATTGGATTCTTTGGCCATTTGTCGCGCGCCATGAGCTGAGGAAAGCTTTGTCTGCTATGATGATATATTCCAGTATCATCTACCGAGGTGTGGTGGCTAAGTATGTGTATTTTGAGAAAGGAGAAGAGCCTACAAAAGAAGACATAGCACGATCAGGTAGGTTTTATAAGAGCGGAGTTTCTTAATACTCTAACAGGAACCTAGAAATGCTCGAAGGACGCCTACGTGAAGGCTTTGTCCGAATTCGCCAACTCATGGTTCGTGCCAATCGTTCCTTTTAAACTCTCCTATGTCAAATTTGAGCCGACAACTTACAAATCTAGGCCCTGACTCGACATGAAATCCGTCTCCGTGGCCCTTTCGACCCGCTACCGTACTCTGCCCTGATCGATGGATGTGAGCGATTCTTCGAGTATCTCGTCTCAGTCAGACAATCTTCTCTATTCTTCCACCCACATTATATGTCCGATGACGAGCAAGCAGCAGAAAGTCTGCTTACATATCGACGTGATGCTGTGGCTGCTATACTGATGAATCTATACGTACTTGCAGGTGCGTTGAGGGGACACCAGAAAGTACCAGTAGGTCTCCCACTTCTTAATGTCCAGCATGGGGATTTTCTCCAAAACGAATATGCCGTCATACCACTAACCCTCTCCCAGCGCTACCTGCCCAACGCAGCCGCAGCACGCAAACGTCTCCTTTCGCACATGGCTGAACTCGAAGCAATGCAAGCCACCACTACCACGTCCACATCCACATCCACATCCAAATCCATCCTCACTCTCCATCCCGATCTACGAACCAACACTATCGAACGCGAAAGCAGGAAATGGTCACAGATATACAGTTATTCATACAGTCAGAGCCTGACAGGGTGTGTGCAACAATTAGAGCAGTTGCAGAAATACACGAAGGAGATTGTAGGGGAGAGAGGGTGTGTTTTGATTCCTTTCCATTCTTCGTCTCCGTTCCGCGTCTGGTCTACGACTTGATGCATATTTTCCGACTTTGATCCCTCGCCCAAACATGACCTCACTAATCTGATGAACCGTAGGTTCGATCCCATCGACGCAGATCTATACGAAGATATAACCCATCCACCTTGATGGACCACGAGATTCGATTTTGGCTTGAAACCACTCTCGTATGATTGCTGTTTGTGTACTTCTGGTACCAACACCTGAGTATAGCTATCCTGACTTGACCACTCTCCAGCATCTCTATCAAGAGGAAGACTACCTATGCAGGTTTTCTTTGCTTCCTTCATCCTTGTATCCTAGCAATGTACCAAGGCATGCTTAAATAATGCAAGAAATGGAACATTACCCAAAACGCTTCGCTCTTATTCCCACACTAGCGCTATTTGTCCTATACGCATGTCATAATCAAACTAATCCTGATACAACCCCATCCATGCGTACTCAATGCAGTGCCGATATTTCCAATACACGCCCAGAGACAGAAAACCAGCCAGCCGGATCAATGAGCTGCTTATCCGACCTCCCAAATCAAGACCTCGCATCATTGATAATATCCATCGTCGTGCTCATACTCGGCTGCTTGAATGGTTTCATACCAGACACTCTTTTGATCGGCTGCCGAAGTTGTCCAAGTGGCGGTCTCGAATTCCCATTAACCGTCGTCTTCCCAAGCGGCGATTTCAAATTTTCCTTTCCATGCGCCTGGTTGTCACTTAATCCCTTCCTCTTTCTCTCAAAGCTAGCACTGAGTGTCTTTCTAGCACACACAACGTCGCCCAATTTCTCAAGCTTGACACACTGACTCCCACCCAACCTCCCACTCCCAGCTTGCGTCTGCGTCTGCGTCCTCCCAACCTCGAAGTGATGATCCGTAAGCGCATCTTTCGGCAGATCAAAAATCCATCCCTTCCCATCCATCAACTTTACAAACTTCCCTACCATCTCCATTTCTTCCTCCCCTTCTTTTTTGCCGCCAAACCCGCCAAGAGTCTCCTTGCTCCCCACAACCAACAACTTCGTCTTCGCTCTCGTGAATGCCACATTAATCCTCCTCCAATCCTTCAATAACTCACCGATAGATCGCGCATCATTACTGCGTACAAGGGAGAGGATGATCACGTCTTTATCGCGACCTTGAAAGCGATCTGCGGTGTGCATTTCTATGTCGGGGTGGGACCGCATGCTGTGTTTGAGTAAGGAGAGTTGCGAGCGGTAGTGTGTCATTATGCCGATACTGGAAGCTGGCACGCCGACTGTGAGGAGGGAATCTACGAGTTGCGTGCAGATGGCTGCTTCGGTGGGGTTGACGATGCGGTTACCTTTGGCCTCTTCAAGTGAGAGAGGGAGGAGAGGGTCAGTGTTGATGAATGATACCTTTGTGGCTGGGTCGACGAGATGGCGGAGCCAGCAGCGATTAGGGTCGGGGCCGGCACAGATAGATTTCGATGCAAGAGAGAGGGTGGAGGGTGTGTAGTGGTGATCTCTAAGGGACTCGATGTCAGGGATTTTTAAGCTGCTGTTGGCTACTTCCTGACTGCCGCACTTGAGACGACCTTGATAGATAAGCTTGTTGCTAAGTGCCATTACGTCCTCGCACATGCGGTACTGGTGCTCGAGGTAGACAACGGAGCTGGGATGCATGTCGGAGAGATGCTTGAAGAGACTGATATCCAGACCCCCACTGAGTGCCTCTTTGTTCTGTACTAGAGGCGGAAGTTGATTGTGATCACCAACTAAGATGAATGTTTTAGTGAGACGAATTGGTCCTAAGCAGACTGGGAGGGTAATCTGAGAGGCTTCGTCTACGATACAGTAGTCAAAAGTGCGTTCGCTGAAGATAGCATGATTGATGCCTAAACAAGTAGTGGCAACGATAGGTGTATCGTGCCACGCATGTCTGATTTCCTCAAACGATGTCCTGTTCGTCGCTGCAAGTGTTGCAAACTCTTGGACTTCCGGAGCAATTTTTGCAGGGGCGCCTAGGCGTAGAATGGGGATGTTGTCGTCCTTCAGCTTCAACAGAATGTTATCGACTGCTGTATGAGTATATGACGTGAGCAGCACTGTCTTCCCCTGAGAAACGAGAGCCCGAATGATATGGGCAATAGTGGTCGTTTTGCCAGTTCCTGGCATCCCAAGAACCAGAGCATAATCCTCAGCGCTCATGACTTTCTGAATTGCCCTTCTCTGATCGACATTGATGTTCTCGCGATCTTGTAGGATGTAGGCGGTGGCTTGAGTTTTGAACCGTGGTGCATTGAGGTCGACAACCAGGCCACGTATCTGTCGGGAACCGAAGGGGCCATCTGACATAACCTGGATTAGATTATTTCGCACTGTTGCCATGCCATTACTGAATTCATCCTTGTCGAGTCTGTATCTGACGGGCGCCTCCTGAATCTTACCGTTGGCCTCTTCCATAGATGAAGAGCCCTGGGGGGCCACGTCCATGATGCTAGCAAATACCTGATTGTCCATTTCATCGAATCCAGGCTGACGAATGCGAGCATTATGCAAGCGACGATCAACAGCAACAGTAACACGCTTCCTGCGGACA
The DNA here is from genome assembly GCA_900074885.1 of Rhynchosporium graminicola. NCBI lineage: Eukaryota > Fungi > Ascomycota > Leotiomycetes > Helotiales > Ploettnerulaceae > Rhynchosporium > Rhynchosporium graminicola. Next base: position 717,237 of record FJUW01000003.1, read on the forward strand.
TGGGTGACAAAGCCATTTGCCAGAGCGAAATGACCTTTTTCATCCGAGATGACTATAGGCTCACCAACGATGATTTGCGAGTCGAGGAACGAGAATCCAGGTGGCGGATCTGGCTTGACGAGGCTGTACCTATATCGATTGATCTTTGGATCGTCCTTCTCTTCATATGCCGAGTTTGGCTCGATTATAACATTAGAGAAGCATCTCCCGAGTTTCTCTCGCTCCGAACTAAGCATAGTCCAAAGTTCTCGGCGAAATTTGAGACTTTCCTTTTCTTCTTTCGTGAGAAGATCGTCCCACTTGAGGAAGAACTCCTTATGTTTTGGTGTAAGATGCTTGACAACCTCGTCAAACTTAGCCTTCAAGCCACTAGTCTCTCCATTTCCATCATCAGCCAGTTTGTGGTAGATGAAGCAGGGAACCTTGGCGTAGCATTTGTTGCACATGTTTTCCTTTTTTAACATAGGAGGAAGTTGAGCGTGGCGTTCTCTAACAAAGCAGGCAAGCTCGTTTCTTTGCATGATCATGTGCCGAAGTTCATGTCGAATTGCAGGAATACGAATCGTTTCCGACGTCTCCATATAATAGAGAATGCCGTATGCGATTTCGATGTCATAGCGATCGGAAAGTAGCAGGTTATATAGGGCCGTCTGAGCGCGGTGAGCAGCGGATGGGTTCTTTCCAGTTTTCACCTCGAAAGGAACTGTTAAGGTTCGCTGTTCCTTCCCGTCTTGCATTGTGACCTGGACTGTGGCATCGATGTTTCCCTTCAGCCCATACATCGGTGACCATACATGCTCTTCTACATCAAGGAGTTTGCTGACACACATGGTAGCGGTTTCTCCGTTGCCAGCTTTGACTTTGGCTTCACGCTATATGTTGTTAGCTCACATTCGAAACCGTGGATTGGAGATACACGCATTTGGCTGTGAAGAGACGAACAGTTCTGCCCAGCCCTGCAGCTCGGGCATTTTGCTTGTCAAGTGTTCAACAGCATCTGGAACCTGTTTCTTGATGCTATATAGATCTTCCATATGGCGAGTGGCTGTCTTGTCGATGAGCTCACGCAGCCACTCGGAATCCCATCGATTCTCTAGCATTGCTGCTTGGAATATCTCGTGTAAGATTGTGCCATACACAAGAGGAGCGCTAGAATCACTCGTGGCTTTGACTCTATCTTGAAGCACTGCCCGGCGCGTGCAGCCGAATGAATCTGCAACAACTGTCGACGAGATTAAGTGGTCCGGATGTAAGATCAAGAGGTTGACGTTGTCATCGACGATACATATTCCATGTGAATCGAAAAGGCCGATGACATGAACAAAGGCCTGGGCTGTTACTGGTGTCTCAATCCAGATACCCCGAAGATGGACTGCTTTTGGTGTCTTGGAGCCTTCAGCTTGAAGGATAAGTATCTACAGTATTGAATCAGTCTCAGTTCGATAATGCTTAGACTAGTCACCTTTTCTTGCTGCATACGACTCTTCACATTTTTGAACTCCCCGTCAAATATAGATGTGACAAGATACCTTTGAATGGCAGTTTTCTGAGTAGACTAGAGGATCTTAGTAAATCTAGTACATTACTATCAATATCTGGCACATACAGGTAAAAGACTATTGCCGGTCTGTTGAATGGCTTGTGTTGCAGCTTCAAAATCGTCATCATCTAGTCCTCCATCACCAAACTCATCTTCCGATTCTGCTTTGCAAGGTACTTTTCTCAACTGTCGAACAACTCTATTGCTTCCCCTTCTCATCGGCGTCACATTATTCGTTATTTTCATTTGTGGATCGAACTGAGATGCGATCTGCTCCAATCCAGCCTCAAAAATGTCATCATCGGAATCGCCAAACTCGTCCTTCTCATCCTGTGGAGCATGAGAAGTCTCAATAGCCGGCGGTATCGTCTTAACCTCGATTGAGGAATGCACATGAGATGGTGGATCTGGAGGTAATGGAGGTGCCGGGTGTGATTGTGTATTCGATTCGCAGGCTTCCAGCAAGCTATCATCAAACTCATCATCATCGAAATCTCCATAATCAGAAGAGTCGGAATGCAGTGGCAAGGGAGGTAGCGCTTCCATTTCCAGCTCTAGCATTGGCTGCTGATCGCACTCCATTGGCGCAGATTCGCTTGCACAAAGGCGGGTTTGTCTTTGAATTGGCGAGTCATCCTCAATATCAGAGAATCGTCCGTCTCCATATATCTCTATTCCAGTCTGTGGAGAGATTGATCGTTTTGGCTGTGACAACCCTTCCGTTACTCTCTCAATCAATACAGACAGCTTAGAAGGGCCAATTGTGGCCGACTCGGTAAACACATCGTCACTCTGAGAGCCTCCGGTCTTCCTTCGTTTAGGGAATTGAATCCCGCAACTATTTGCTCTTCTCAATGCGTTTCCCGAGCGTGGGGTAGCGCCTTCCTTTATCGGTTGAGGGGAGGATGTCTGCATGAGGTGTGCGAGGGCAGGAACTGACGGCCCTTGGGGTGTTGGCGCATTCGATCCGCCGAAAGAGTAACGTCCCCATAGCTCTGACCCAGGGTCGATTTGGGCGCGCAGAGCTCCAGCAGGCGAGGATCCAGTTGGTGAAGAGCTTCGTGCACGTTTCTTCGCCCTGCGAATGCCTCCAAACGATCCAGGTTCAGATCCCTTTTCCTTCTGGTCCCATTCTATCCGCTCATCAGGCGAGACACTTTGGATAGGCCGTCTGACATCGCCCATTCCAATCAAGTCTGGTAAAGCCAATCTGCCAGCTGGTGTGGATGGAACTGGTTTTCTTGCTGAAGTAGGAAGCGTCAGTTGTTCTTGGGAGCCCTTCGGTCCACCATTCTGTGTCCGAACTTCTGGTTTCCGACTCTTGGCTCCCTTGTTTTCCTTCTCGTCGTCTGAAAGTAGACTTATCACCGATTTCCCAGTATCTTCCTTCGCATGCCCGCCGAATTGAAATGCATTGAGCTTGTTTCTAGTGGCTGTAGATATCTGGATCCGGGGGTTTTCTTGCAGTGGCCTCGCCTCGGATGTTGTAGTCTGGGGTCCTTGGAAACTCTTGTTCCATTTCCATTGTCCTCGTGGCTGCTGCTTCATGAACTTTTAGCTTTACATTTCTCATACAAATGGAAGTAACATACTCTTGCTTTCGCCGAGTGGTTCTGATCTGAGAAAGACTTCTGGAGAGGCGGCATCCTTCCATTCACTGCCAATGTGTTATGGGAGACCAAAATTGGGGAGATGAATTGGTATCAAATTCGAAGTTCATTGATCCTCTGTAAACACAAAATGGTGGAACCAACACATTCGCGGTTGCCAGGTACGCGACGCGTCTGTCTTGGCATTTAGGTCACATGTGTTACGCGATTTCGGCCCCCAAACAGGCAAGCGCAAGCACGAGCTAGCTTGATATGGGTCTGTCTTCCTGCCCTGGCCACCTAAAAAAAAAAGCCGAGCTTGCGCCAGCTCGTCCGGCTTGCGATTGTGGTTTAAAGCCCCCCGCAGCAACACTGGAACACTCCTTTTTCCAGGTAAGTTGTATCTTCTCGGATATACTTTACCTTGTTATACACACTTAAGTTCGTTGCTAATCTTCAACAGAAATACAGCCGCGATGTCTCAGGACAAGCCTTTACCTTTCATCTACCAGTTCGCCGCAGGTAAGCTCCTTCGTCGCAGCCTATCAAATGCGATTGAAGCTCATATGGTGTACAGGTGCGGTGGCTGGTGTCTCTGAAGTATGTGTAATCCTACACTTATCGATAGGGAAAGGTATCAAGAGCTAAATGGTACAATTACAACAGATTCTCGTGATGTAGGTTCCCTGAATTTTGTGCATGCGACTGTTTGAACTCTAGGTAACATGGTCATGCAGGTATCCTTTGGACGTCGTCAAGACTAGAATGTAGGCGCAGAATCACCGAATCCTCACAATCGCTAGAGAGCAACGATATTGACCAGTTGGCAGACAACTGCAATCCGGAACAGCTGTTGGGGAAGATGCGTACAGTGGTATGATGGACTGTTTCAGGAAAATCGTCAGAAATGAAGGGCATGTTTCTCATTCGGCATGACGAGGTCGTTATTGACAATTTTCCAGATTCTCCCGTCTGTACCGTGGTATTGAGGCTCCTATCCTCATGGAAGCTCCTAAACGTGCAACCAAATTCGCTGCTAATGATGCATGGGGCAAGTTCTACCGCGATTCTTTCGGTGTGGCCAAGATGAACCAATCTCTGTCAGTCCTGACTGGAGCAACTGCTGGAGCAACCGAGGCGCTAGTCGTGGTTCCATTCGAGTTGGTCAAGATTCGTCTTCAGGACAGAACCTCGCAATACAAGGGAATGATGGATGTTGTGATAAAGACTGTGAAGACCGAGGGACCACTGGCGTTGTACAATGGACTCGAGAGTACCATGTGGAGACACATCCTGTGGAATGCTGGTTACTTCGGCTGCATCTTCCAAGTTCGAGAGCTCCTTCCAAAAACGGACAACAGGACTACTCAAATGGGCTTTGATCTGCTTTCTGGTGCAACTGGAGGAACTGTTGGCACAATTCTCAACACACCTATGGATGTGGTCAAATCTCGGATCCAGAACAGCCCGAAGGTAGCTGGTGCCATTCCCAAGTACAATTGGGCTTTCCCAGCAGTTGGCACTGTCTTCAAGGAGGAAGGCTTTGGGGCTCTTTACAAGGGTTTCTTGCCAAAGGTTCTCAGATTAGGTCCAGGTGGAGGTATCTTGCTCGTGGTCTTCACTGGAGTCATGGATTTTTTCAGGAAGATGAAGGCTGAGTAAATTGTGTCTGAATATCGTGCCTACCGCATATCTTGAGTTTCGTAGTTGCTCTCCTGTATGTTTATGCACACGGTTAGACATTCGAAGTGTGAAGAGGATTCAACTGCTTGTTTAAATCTCAATTTGAACAGTGGAAAATATCCTTATGTGGCCAATCTCTATCAAATATCAACGACATCTGTGAGGTATGTTTACGGTGGATAATTTTTTTCTCCTTTCATTTCTCGAAGGGCTGGCATCGGGGGTTCTATTTGCAATTTCTCGAGCACCTCTCAGTTCTCACAGCAATCAAGCACATGTTGGTGACAGAGCGTGTACACCACACAAGGATTGCGTACAGATTTTCCGTCAATTATTGCGATTTTCGACTTTGGAAATGTTGCAAGGGGCAGACCCACATATATATATCCTGGTAGCACCAGAAGGCAAGGTTTGGAATATTTCGATTCTTTCTCAGATTTACATTTAATAAGTCCTGCGCCTTATGCTTACGAATTATAGCACATTATCAGGGCTCCATTTCATTGCCGCTCGAGTTCCAGTTCAGCATAGCGAGAATGCTCTGCTGATTGTGCACTTCTGAGCCAAGTGATCTCTGTTCAGCCAGGTGGTCTCGAACTAGTCCTGAAAGTCAAAACAAGAAGCGTGTACCTGGACGTTCTATTCCGGATGGAAGCATCACGAGTTAGAAAGAGGTTACAACCCACAAGACCGTTACACATGCATGGTATCTTTGTGTAGACCTTCTTTTGTAACAATCTTTGGCCTTTCTAGGGCGTTCTTGATATGTCAAGCGAATGATCCTTCCGTATGCGATATCTCATCAGACGGTTTCATCACGTCACGGCCAATATTCGAGTCTGGCCAGGTTTATCTGTGGTCAGTGGGGGCTTTTCAGGTACATTTCAGGTTCGCAATTCAATCACAAGTCATCAAAGTGTCTCAAGACATGTCTGGAAGTGGTAACTCAATTCATCTAACTTTCGGTGGCTTCGAAGATCTGGGAAGATGAGTTTACCAATGAGGTTCCAAATCACTTCAAGACGAACTTGCCTGGCCAGGACTCCCAATGAAAGACAGTTTGTCAGATCTGTTTGTCTCTAGCTTGCTTGTCAATCCTACGGGACCATACTCCCTGATGGATGAAGTTTTCTAACTCGAAAATATTCTTATCATCTAAACACAAAACTAGTAAACACAACAGTCGAAACTCGCTTGAAGGGGGCCCGATAGTAGACCTCACACGTGATGTAGATATAGCGAAACAAAGACAACAATAAATGGAAATCGAGTAGAGATCTGTCTGATTAATTTTGGGAAGTGTTCTCACCTTTCTCTCTGCTCCGATTCTAATCACGATTGTCCGAATATTTTCGAATCGAGGGTTAATGTCATATTACCCGTTCCAAATCCAGCCCTGGCTAGTGTCGTTTCCAGATGGCTGCACAACAACACACTCTCTGCCCTCTGCCTTCCCTTTCTCAACCACAATTTTCCACCAACAAACTCCAGCTTGTTTTCAGTTCGGTTTCCAGATAATCTTGTCTTCCGCGACAACACCCCTATCAATTTAAAGATACCATAAGTCAACCTCCCGCATACCGTAAGTATATTCCAAGTTCCTGGTTGCCCACTCAAGACGCGTCTGCAATATGCGCCAATCCGGCGCAAACCTCAACCACAAACATTGATGCTGATACATTTGCAGGAAGTAATGGCGCGCGAAGGCACTCGTTCAGCGACTGGTCAGTTTCTACGGAAGCCCTTTGCTGCTGCTAGCAGAAGCTTGATATGGCTCAGCGCGTAACCTGGTCGATCTTCGCTGAACCCATATATTAGGAAACTCCAAGCCGAGGATCTTCCCAACAGTGACCGAGCCTACTACTACGAAGCGTGCTACAGCCAACACGGGTGCGAAAAGGGGACCAAAGACTACTGCCACCAAGGCCTCCAAGCCAGTGGGTGTGAAGAAGGCTGCACCAGCAAAGAAGACTTCTGTTGCCACCAAGGTAGGGCCATTGTCCCGGAATCTCTGACAAATTGCTAATGTAATTTACAGGCTAAGGGACTTGTCAAGAAGGCCGAGGGGGCTATCACCAACAACCCAGCAAAGAAGGTATGTTTTCAAGATGTTTTGTTGTGATCCTTACCAGACGCGTCCATGACCCCTGTCCAGAAGCCACCACCTGAATAACATATTCAATGCTATGCAATCCTTTTTAAGTGTCGAGGAATGCTATTCATGCAAACAATTTCTGCTGCCTCAGCCCTGTTATCCCCACACTTTCCAATATCAATCTAACCCTTCACTGGCACCCTGCCACATTGCTTCAATATTCTAACTTATGGCTCTGACAGGCTGCTGGCACCAAGAAGATTAAGGGAACTGACGGTGCTAAGCCAAAGACCAAGGCGGTCGTTGTCAAGAAAAAGTAAATGACTCAACGGAAATGAGACTGCAACACCAGCATGGCTTTGAAAAAGAGACTACCAGTCACTACCAGTCTACACGCCTTCACTGGAACTACTCGAGCATCTCTACCATTTATCTCTCGCATGCTAGCTGAAGCAGAAATTTGGCGTTCAAGGAGTTGTTCGTTATATGGGAACCAGCGTTATAAGGAGGGATTTAATGGTATGCACACGATTGGTACATGCTATCTGGGGGACATGGGAAATGGGAATGGATAAGGTTTCATGCTTTTGAAGGTCATTTTTATCCAGCTATTTATTTGTTTTACCTGCTGTATGAAGTTTTTCTTCGTCTTCAGTGCCTACATACATGTCGATTTCTCCAGATCTTACTATTGCTTCCGCTCGTAATGTGATCCTTGACTTCTTGCTTCAGGTATGTTTTGATCACGATGCATTTTCTTTTCCGCCTCTACTCGCTTGTTTCCCGTTTGATCGGAGTATTGCAAATCTTGACCACTGGCCCTGTATCTCCACACTGCGTTTGGTCCTTTTACTGTTTTGTGTCGCTACCCAAAGAAAGACGATTTCAGCTGCACATTCAATCCTCCGAATTCCCATGATACCAAACTTTGCATAACAAATATCAGCCGCTAGTACATGTTTGAACCTCCTGTGAGTAGTAAGCCATGGAAACGAGACTTTCTGCATCCAACAAAAAACAATCGCTCGTAGTTCTGCCAAGCTGAAGTGGCTTCTGCTTACAAAGAGATCATCATATTCTATATCATTTGTTAATTGTCCGTCCTATGGGTCTTGTTTCCCTCCAGTCTCTGGTTGATAGCCACCTCTTCAGCATGACAATCTTCTTTAAGCTAATAGCCATCCGCCATCCTTTATAACGGAACGCCTCTTCAGATTAGTGGCGAGATATGGAAACTCTTCCTCACCTGAATGGTGGTGAGGCGAGTAGAAGGTATAGTGTCGCGCTCTCTATCGTGTCATGTAGCATACGATGATTTGATGAGTTAAACTCTGCTTGCACGGGGGCAAGAAGACGACTATTGGACGATTATGGGGTCAAGCATCGTATAGGAACGGCTTCCTCGACTTCTCAATTTTGCTCCTACTGGATTTGATAATGGGAAATGATGGGATGCTTTTGGATCTGGGGTATTTGACTCATTTTCGGGGATATACCCCTGAGAGTTGGATGTTTCTGTGGGGTACTGGCCTTGTGCTATTCTGCTACATTCCCCAGCCGAGGGAGAGCTTTCTGGGTGGAAAGACGCATATCGCTATTGAAATAGTCCAATAGCTAAGGATTGTAACCGACGAGTCATTAGTTGTCTAGTACAGTTGTTACATGACTCCACAACCTATTCCGTCAGTTCCTGGTTGACATCCAATATAGAATTAATCTGTAGAAAAATCCAGGACTCCACAACACTACGGCAACAACTTCGGAGATAGTAAAATGCACGCCATAACTTCAAGCTCCCTTGAATACTTTGAGTATGATGGTAGCCCAGGTTACCCGTGCTCAGGTCCAACTCGATGCTTACCTCACTGGACTCAGCTCGGGACCAAACGAGAATTTCGTACTGATTTGAGCGCGAGTCACAATGGGAATGATAGCATCTGCTAGTCTCACCCATCCACTTTTTGCCTCCTATTTGATGTTTGATCTCAACATTATTATTCCTACTCTTCTAACCCTGGATTTAATCAGTACTAGACCGACGAAGGATTGCTACCCGCATGGCTAGAGTCAGTCATAAGTGGCAACAGCGATGTCCAAGACGCCAGAAAATTTGTTCAAGATGATCATCATTATGGCAAAAGACCAACTTGGCGCGGATGCATACGCAACGGGGAGCCTAGGTCTTTCTCTAGATATCGCTTGCCGTGAGACATGACTTTTCTGGTTCCCGAGAAACGTTTGAATAAACAGCTGTTAATAAGCCCCAGCTGCATAGGTCTAGTTCCTGAATCTGGAGAAATAGTAAGGAACGGACAAAGGACAACAAGATATTTATGTTGACAATGGACAATTAGTGAGGAGACATGGCAGTTGGTTGATAGTTCGAAACTTGGTAAAGGCTGCTCGTCTCGAACTCAAGCGAAAGGGCTGTCACAAAGAGCGCGAGTGGTGCATTTGAGAATCTAGGAAGATCATAAAGATCCATCGGTAGACTTTTTCGCAATCTGAATTGCGGTGTAGGAAGTGAGATAAGGGCTGCAGAGTTGCGGAGAGTGCTTGGACAAGCGAAATCTCGAAATCTCGGTAAAATCCATGCTTTGTAAACAAACACCAATGAGCTCATATCTAGGAAAACACGCATGACAATAGAAGTCGATTCTAGCAGTAGATCTATGTCAACTCCTATTGCATTTACGATATCTTTTACCTCCTACCCAAGTCAATATTCCTAACAAGGACCATATCCCCAACTCCCTCATCCTTCTCACCCTCCACACCAAAGAAACCCCCAACCGCAATCCCAACAACACCGTTCCAAAGCCCCCCAATCAAACCACTCAGCTCCTCCCCGGTCTGCTTAAAATCCGGAAAAGCATTGACCTCCAACAACCACGCAACCCCTGTCTCATCAACCAGAAAATCCAATCCAAACACCTCGAAAGCATTTGGCAGCGTCTGGAAATGTACACTCATGCCTCTAGCAGCCGCTTCGAAGACTTCACCCGTGGTTTCGCAGATCTGAGTAAAGATGGCTTCTTTTGCGGAGGAGGAGAGTTGGGAGGAGGGAAGAGAGAAGAAGGAGGATATGGCACCGTCGTGGGAGCCGGACTGGAGACAAGTGTTTGTGAGGTGGGCAGAGAGGTCTGTAATGTTTGCTTCGTCGCTTTTAGTTGTTGAAGGAGCGGTGTAAGGAGAGGCGGCGAAGAGAGCGAGCATCTGTTTGTAGACATATACTTTCAAAGATCCGCAGGCGAGTATGTAGGTCCTGATGTGGAACTTGCGCAGGTTTCCCGGGAGGAGAAGAGGTGGGTGGATGTAGGGTTGGGCGATGAAGTGACGAAGGTGGGATGTTACTATAAAGTCGCCCTCTTTCTCTTTGCCTTTTCCTGCTCGCTTGGTGATTTCGTCCAAGTCAGTTTCTTCATCTTCTTCTCCATCGTCCTCATCATCCGAATCCGGCCTCTCAGCCTCCCACCCATCAAAAATGTCTTGCAACTCCTCCTCGGAACTAAATAACCTGATGCCCTGCCCCCTATCACTCATTCCCGGCTTCAAAATCCACCACTCCCTCTCCTCCCTATTCTTCCCCTCCCCTCTCTGCCAACTCTCCCTCAATTCCCACGCCTCAACCAATGCATCATCCAGAAACTCTGCATAATCAACCTCAAACTCACACGCTGGCTTGATATTCGTGGCTAGGATGGATGACGGGTTTTTGGTCGTCCAATTGTAGGCTGTGGTGCTGAGATAGTGCTTCCGGATTAGGGCTTTGCGGATTATGTAGGCGTTTACGAGGGTGCTTGAGGGGTGTGAGAGGGCATTTTCGAAAGGAAGCGTTTCGTATGAACTTATTTGAAGGAGAGGTGTAGAAGGAGTCGGGAGTTCTGAGAGGGAGGTTATGAGTGTGTATGTATCGGGAGTGAAGCGAGATTTTAGAGCTTCGAGAATGAGTGGTTGTACATAGGCATCTTCGTAGTTGATTAGAGCGTAGAAATGTTTCTGAGATGGTTGAGACTCGGATAAAGAGAGAGACTTCATATCTGGGAGTTGAGTTGGTCGCCTGGAGATCCTCGTCAGATGTGTACTATCTTCTGACTGGTAGATAGTGATTGGAGTAAATGGTTTTGTATTTGGTCTAAACATTTGCCTAAATGCCCCAATTCTATATGACACTGCACTCACAGCTTGAGCTCTCCCTGCGTCTGTACCGCCGCATGCATGAAATTGGCTTTTAGTGGCGTAACACTGGTCAATTTGTCAATACTTCATCGGTAGAAATGGGTATAAGAAGACGTACCTCGTATATCCCTCCTTTACAGCCCACCCATCGTTCCCCGGAGGAGCGTCCTCCACACTCTGATAAACATCCGTAAATCGCGGTGCCCACTTGAAATGCTTATGTGTATGTCTACCCACTTTCTCACCAACATTGTTCCCCTTATCTCCACCTTCACTCTCTCTCTCTCTAAGTTTCTGCTCCTCTTCATCCGCATCGCCTTCCTCGCCAACCACTTCCTGAAAACAGCTCCCCTCCGACCAATAATTCTGTAGCATATTTGTCCACATTATCTTGTTTTCCTCTACACCCTCTACCAACGGCAGATTAACACTATACAGATCAACCTCCTTTGACCAATTTGCATACAAATACTCAATCAATTTTACAGACAACTTCGACGCCCCAGCAATGATCTCTGGGTCATGGTTCCGCGTGAAGAAAGCATATGACAAGGCAATCGCTCTTCTTTTACATACTGCAGCTTCTAAGGCCCCGCCAAGTGTACCACTCGAAAGACTGAATACCGCTGTGCTGTTTCTACCATAGTTCGGTCCGCTGACGACGAGGTCTATAGGACCGCGATCCTGGAAGAAATGATACAATCCGATCTGTACGCAACTCGCTGGAGTTCCGTCCACAAGCACCCATTCTTCCTGTTCCTTTTCGCTTGCTGCTAGAGGTCTCGAATGTGTTGTGCCGTCATCTTGATGAAGAGTCCCGGGGCGAAAGTAGGTTGGCTTCACAGTCTGTCCGATGATGTGTGCTTTTCCGATCCAGGACCGTTGCGTGTGAGGCAGGACGACGGATACGATGTGACCGGCATCCTGGAGGGATTTGACGAGAGAATGGACATACGGAGATGATTGATTAGAGGGAGGCCCGTCGTCGTTTACTATCTGAATTTCTTGGTAAGCGCTGTCCTGTCTGGAGAATACATATAAATTGAAAGTTGAAAGCCTACTAGTATGTGCATTTGGACGAGTTAATGAAACTGAAGAATTCAAAAAAGCTACGAAAGGAATAGAACTGGATGGCACTTGTATATGAAGGGAGGAGATGTTTCAAGTTCGGGGTTCTAGGACGGCCTTGAGTGGTGTATGGATATGTAAGGTATGAACGTTTTCTATGGCGGGGTCAAGTCGAATGAGGTGGGGTACATAAAGTGGCGGGCGGCCGCTAGAGGAATCCGAAACAGCTGTGAGAAAATAAACAAATCCTTGGTACGATACGATTAAGTACTACTGAGTTAGCAGCTTTCCGTCTTACCTATGAACTCCGAGCCGAGAATCAACAAGCCGTGAGCTGTATCTTTGGAACTCAGTTCGAAAAATGCAGATTATAATAATTTCTCCATGTACTAATTCCAAGGTAGAGCCTATGGCTAAGTAACAAAGTCTAATGTGGCAAAAGACCTTTACTTGTTGAATAGTCCCAATCCTTCCCTGGTCACGATCTCGCATCATAGACATCCTCCTCCAACCGTGAATCTCGTGGTCACCTAAGTCCATCCCCTCAAAAACAACCGCAATATCATAACCGAAGACCACGAATTTTCTTGTATGCTATCAACAAACCATCTCAAAAGTAATCAACCTTGAGTCATGAATAAAAGGACGAATAACGCTTCCGAAAGTACTACTAAAACAAGATCGAAGATCATCAAAAACCCCCTGAAGCCATTACATGCGTCCACGGACCTTCTTCTCAGCAGCCCCAATCAATGGTTCTCCATTCCTCTTCTTTCCCTTGCCTGGCGATGCCTTGACTGGCTTGACGCGTTGCCATTGGTCGAACGGGCTGACTTTGGTGCTGGAGGGTCGGTGACTACGAAGCATCGGAGATGACGGAGCGGGCTCATCATCACTGGTCGGGTCAGCGGGGGAACTGCAGACCTCAGCCTTCCTGGACCGAGTAGCACGAGCGGTGGTAGGAGGGGTGACGGGGCCGAATCTGGGTGCCTTTGGAGTAGCAGTGATATCGTCGATTTGGTCCAAGGGGGTAGATAGACTGTTCATTGGCTCTTCGATATCAGTGTCGGCTTCCTCATCTTCAGTATTGTGAGAGCGTGTCTCTCTGGTCCCGGACTGCTCAGCAGTTGGGAATAGAAGACGCGGCTTAAGAGAAGATCTGGTTAAAGGACGACGGAGATTTGTGGTGAGAGTCTGATCATCGACTTCGTCCTCTGAGTCGGTCTCATTGGCAAAGAACTGATGATCGTCATCTTCACCAAACTTGCGAAAAACCTTTTTGCCACGGCTAAAGGTGAGCTGTTAGTATCAAATACATTCTCGCATACTGGGGAGAACTTACAATACGTAGACCAAGCCATCCTCACGCTGCTCAAGCTCCTCGACGGTGTGCTCACCTTCACCAGGTACGGTGACCTTTCTCCGCTTGCTAGTACGCTTGGTAGGCTCAGGGATGGATCGACCAGATTCGCCGTAGAATGGATTTTCAGGACTCAGATCAACCTCAGGAACGCGATCATGTGAGTCGGTAAATATTTGGATTGGGGTAGTGGATGCTTCATCGGCCTCGAAGCTGTCCAAAGTGAATCCCGTATACTTGCGACCCTTCTTCTTCAAGTTGGGCATAACTTCTTCGTCAGAGCCAGAGCGAGCAGGGAACAGGTTGCGGGCAATGGAGCGAACAGCGGGAGCAATTTGTGTTGGTCGTTCGTTTGGTGTCTTTGCGGGGGTAGGGAGAAAGCCGTTGTTGCGAAGAGCAGATGAAGATTTAACGTTGGTCTTTCTCGTAGTGGTAGGTGTAGGAAGTCCAAGCGAAGCTGCGGCAGAAGTCATAGAGTCGAAGGTAAGCGCACCAGAAACACGTCGTCCTCCAGTTGAAAGTGAATTCCTAGGAGTTCGCTTTTTGGACGCGGTCTGAGGTGAAGAAGGTAAATTGCTTAATTCATGAGTAGTTGCATTACTTGATGCTTGGGTACGGCGTGTTGCAGGTGGAGGAGTCTGCGCATCTCGAGATCGTTGTTGGACCCGAGCGGACTTGCGAGGAGTATATGGTTGGTAATTGTCATCGTAACCCCATCGAGGTGTTCCTGGAGACTGGAGGGATGAAGGAGGTTCGGGGGTTCTTGAACGCATCGCGGCTGCCATTCTGGGAGTTGTCTGGGTTGATGATACTTCTCGCGGGAGGATGCGAGGCAAGTCCAAGATTGAAAAGGCGTGGGATTTTTCTGAGTAGACGCCTGCTGATCGGATCGAATTGTTTATTTCTTTGCTGTTGTGAAGAGGGGTGTGAGCAAACGAGCGCAGGTATCTAGTAGATCAAGAGCTGCTTGTTAATCGTAATAATAATGCGATGGAAGCGAGGGATGCGATCTGTAGTATCGCAAGTTATTCGCAAGACACGGCAAGAGGCAATGTGAGGTTGTGGTAATGTTGTGATATGATGAAGGGCTGGATGTCGATAATTGACGAGGTTGAAGTTCCATTATGAAGAGGCTGGGTTAGGCTAGCGGGCGCCAACAAACAAACAAGGCTAGTAGGGCAGGGGGGAAAGTGAAGGACCCTTGGCGCTGTCCATCGCGTACAAACGCGTCACTTGGTGATCAGGCCTCTTCAAAGCGCAACAATAATAAGGGTCTCTTTCCACTATACAGCGACGGTGAATATGTCTACCCCCGATATTGGCAAGCTGGATCTCTCCGATTCCGAATCCGAAAATGAAGATTTGTTTGCATCTCTCTCTCGCCCATCAAAGACCAGCACTACCCAGAAACTCCCTACCAAACCAGCAGATAACAATGCGCCGGCCCAGAGAAATGGCGAATCGAAATACGACACAGAACAGGCGCGGGACGCTACCTTACAGAGGGAATTGAAGAGTGTGAGGAGTATCAACGAAGTTATTGAAGGGGTTGTGTCTAGTCTTGAAACCGCGAAGGGGAATATGGATGTAAGTATTTCCTACCAGGTATAGTTGCATGGCATGCAATCCTGATGACATGACCGCAGACGGTCTCACGCACAGTCACATCAGCATCTACGCTTCTCAATACTTGGGTAAGGATCCTATCGCAAACAGAACATAATCAGCGACTCATCTTGAATCCCAATTGGCAAGGCGCAAGCCAAGATGTGACAGACATGGAGAACGAAACGGTCTTGAGGGCACAGGCAGCCGAAAGGAGAGCTGCGGAAGAAGAGAGGAGGAGGGAGGAGGCGAGAAGGAGAGCTGAGGACGAAGAGAGGCAGAGGCAAGCTGGAACAGTGGCGCGGGGTACGCGGGGTAGAGGCCGTGGGAGAGGAACTGGTAGGGGTAGTGTGAGTGGAACTGGATATGTTGCTAGTGGTCCTTTGTCAAGTTCGAGTAGAGGCTCGTTACAAACTGGTCGGCCTGGGACAGGTATAGGGAGGGGCTTCGGAGGTACGAGAGGGAGAGCAAGAGGTGTGAGATGATTGAAAGATTATCAAAACTATAATAATTCTCAAGTACACAGAAGCTGCAGCACTGACGAAACCAAGCTGCAAAGTTCGACTGTTACAACCAGACCGGATCAGAACAGCGGCCTCCAGCTTCGAAGCGAAAGAGAACCTCGGACCAGTGATTTGTTACTATCTACATTTTTTGCCACATATACAGACATTATCCTACAGTTTTTCTGACCAACTATGCAACCGTAGCTACTACTCATACTCCAGTTTCCAAGCCGTCACAAACGCCGAACCAAATTCGAACACAACTTATTTCTTCTTGAAAAAATCACTCATTTTCTTCATCCCAGATGTGTTTACTTTCTTCAAAGCCTGCACACCTCTACTCTGATTGGCTTTTCGCCTTTTCTCTTCCTCATCCTCTTTCCTCTTCTTCTCGGCACGTGTCTCGCCATCTTCAGCTGCCATTGAGCGTTTTCTTGAGAAATCTCCCAATGACCTCGATGCGAGAGCATCCTGTCTCAACTTAGCCAAATGGGCGAGGTGCGCATCTAGAGGGCCGAAGTCGACATTTGAGGTTGACGTTATGAGTAGTTCCTTGAGGCTCTCGGTTACATGAGGCGCAAGATATGCTGAGCAGATGAAAAAAAACGCTGTACGTAGCCGAAGAAGCTCGGCAACACCTGCTGGGGCGTGAATTGGAGAGGACTCGATCGGCTTATTTATCGTGTCAATCGCCTGGGTGCCTTCCCAAAACGAGGTTGCTGCTGTCGATGCTTCCGAAAAAGAACTCGCTGCTGTGTCGGATACGGCTGTTTGAGTATCTGGGGTCTCCTCACCATCCTCTTTCGCAGGCTCAGATAACGAGCTGTCATCACGTTTTATGCTGAGCATTGGCGGATCCAAAGCTTTCCTTACAAGCTTCTCGTCTATACTGGCGGGCAAACCTTTCTCAGTCATATTTTTGGCCTTCTTTAACAGTTCCTCCAAAAGTTTCGCCTCGTTCAAACGATACATGGTTTCATCACCAGCTTGGACTGTATCGCAAACTGCAGCGATCCTGCTTTCTAACATTTGTCGTATCCATTCGATCCTATAAAAGCTTGTGAAATGCGGAG
Organism: Rhynchosporium graminicola; assembly: GCA_900074885.1. Taxonomy (NCBI): domain Eukaryota; kingdom Fungi; phylum Ascomycota; class Leotiomycetes; order Helotiales; family Ploettnerulaceae; genus Rhynchosporium; species Rhynchosporium graminicola. The sequence goes on from FJUW01000003.1 coordinate 733,935, forward strand.
ATGCTTTGGACATCTGTTCCAAGTAATCGTAGCCAGAAAGGAATAATTTTTTTGCGGGTTCAGAAGACTTCGTAGTAGGTAATGGGGAGAGTACCGATAGAACCAGAAACAGAGGATCAAATGGGGTTGCAACGAGAAGGCTGGCGGTTTTCATTACGTATCCTTCCGATTCCGCAGTTCTATCCTCGTCATTTTCTTGCTCTTCGCCATCCTCAGATTCGTGCTTCGCTGCCAGTAACCAACTCCTTGGAGTTGTCCTCGGCGCAGCAACCTTTGTAAACTCATAAAATCCACTTTGCGGGCATATAACATATCGATCATCACTGAAGTATCTCGGGCTCTCGAGAGTGACTATCCGTGCATCTTCGCAGAGGTGCTTCGGAAGAATAAACAGGTGCGGAGGATTTATTGATTCTGTGCCCAGTTGGATCTTTGCAGTAGTCGATTCAGGTACATTCGGCTCGGGAGCTGCCTTTGCAGGTTTGGTTGATGGCCGTCCTCGAGTCTTCATATTGTCCAATTTTCGAGTCCAAAATGTAAGTTGGCGGAGAGTGTTCAAAAGTTGCTGGAGGTCGATAGTTGAAGATCACAGCACTTTAACAGAACCCTGGACGACGCGTTCAGCACGCGTCAAATCGCGTCGCTAAATTGAGGTAAAACAACGACAACCCTTAAAATCTCAATGCAACATCACCCGAACCATGCGTTATACAACTCTAGAGCGGTATTCAAATCTTGAAATCGTCTGTTTCGAGAAGCACGACCTGCTCAGACACTTTCAACACGAAAATAACCGTCTCGCACCATATCGCTCCACCCAAGATTAACGCATGGATTAACATACATTCGACCCCTGCAAGTGACAAACGCATCCTTCGTAACATCTGAACGCTCGCATGCCTATGGTGAGCAGCATATTACCCGATGGCCCGACCGAGAACAAGCGCCTGCCATGTCTCAACGTAAGTACGAATTGAAGCACATTCGAAGTCCGACATATTGCTGACTGACATTTTCACCCACACAGCCCTGGCCAATCCGGAATGGCCTCCGCGATCTCCTCATGATGTCCTTCTCAGCACACCTGGAGGGCGTGATCGACTTCGGAGACTCGCAGAACGTACCTCTCTATCACCATCACCATCAAAACGCCCATCATCCATGCGAAAGATGCCCAAGGATCTTTTGAAGACAGAGTTGGAGGACGACGAGGATGAAGACGAGGAGACCCTGCAGCTTCAATTACAAGAAATACAGGCCCGTTTAAAGCTCAAGAAGCTGCAGAAGAAGGCCAAGCACGTACCGGAATCTGAAAGCGATCCATTGCGGTCCGACCCAGCACAATTGACGAGGGTAAGTTCCGCGGCAGCAAGTCGGGCACGGTCGAGGGTAGCAGGACTACGGAGAGAGCGACTAGAAGAGGCGAGGGTGCAGCCAGAAATACATGTCCCTGTATCTCCAATACGAAGAGCACAACCACCTCCTGTACAAAGGTCCCCGGGGAGGGTCTTGTTGGGCATCGACAAAGGACTACGAGGAAGTGACATATCCCTGAAGCGTGCCCCAAGTCTAAGGAAAAGAGATGAGATATCACAGGAAATGCTGGCAGGGCCGTTTCTGCAAAGAGCTGGGTCGCAAGCTAGTAGTCGAGCCCAGGGAACTGCTACGCCTGCCAACACTGCGTCGAATGGAGATCGGCCGAAGTCGTTTAGCGAGAGGATGGCGGCCGTAAGGTCTGAAGAACTCGAAAGAAAGGAAAGACAAGAGCGCATCCGAAAAAATCGAAGTACAGGATTCGACATCGATCACGAGAAAATGCAAAGGTTCAAGGAGAATGCTGTTGAGCTGCCGGACAACTCTAGGGTAGCTCCAGATTTTACCAGGGACGAAGTTTTGGGGACCAAGGTTAAATTTTCTAGTAAAAGTGCTCCGAATCTACGGCCAGCTATAAGAAGCATAAGTAAAGACCATACAAGCTCGCTGCAAAGCAGGACAGACTTGAGGGCATCCGCAGGTTCTTCTAAGCCGGCTTCGAGGAGGGCGCCGGATATGGCAAGAAACCCGCAAGAAGTCACGGAGTCGGAGGCCGATGCATCACAATTCGAGCCATATTCAGCTCAGCACCTTTCAAGAAGAATTGTACCTCATCCTGAACTTACACGAATTCTCACAGGGAAGAAGGCTTTCCTAATTCCCGATTTGCTAAAGGTTGTCAAAGCTCCAGATTTTCAGAGCCCGGAAATTGAAGAGGATATGGTTGTATTTGGGATAATCTCCAAGAAAACAGAACCGAAAACACATCAACCGAATCCTAGTGCTAAGAACCAGAACAGAGGCAAGTTCATGGTTATGGCCTTAACTGATCTCAAATGGGAGCTTGATTTGTTCCTTTTCGATACTGCATTTGACAAGTTTTGGAAATACACTCCTGGCACGATCATAGCAATTCTAAATCCTCAAATCATGCCCCCGCCAAAGGGTAAAGAGGCGACTGGGAAATTCAGCTTGACTCTGAACTCGAATGCGGATACCATTCTCGAGGTTGGGACTGCCAGAGATCTCGGCTACTGCAAAAGTGTCAAGAAAGATGGCAATACCTGCGATTCATGGGTTGACAGGAGGCACACCGAGTTTTGCGACTACCACATCAATCTCACTTTGAACAAGACACACAGCAACCGCATGGAAGTCAACACCATGGGATTCGGCAAAGGCCGTTATGCAACAGGTGGTGGGGGTGGAGGAGAGGATAGCGGCAAATTTACTTCAGGGTCAAATCGTTACTCTAAGTACAAAACTAAGCAAGAGAAAGAAGAGGAGAAAATCACTCGGTACGACAGAGGGACCCACTCCCAAATCTATATCGGTAAAAGAAGCACCGTCAACATGCTTGACGATGTCGATTTCGACCCTGACGCCTTTCACCGGGGCTCCACCAAAGAAGAGCGCATGACACGGCGAATTCTCGCACAAGAGAAAGAGCGCGACCTAGAACGCAAACTCGCTGACATGGGCAGTGGACAAGGCGCTGAATACATGCGGCGCCGTGATCCAGCCACCCTACCACGTAGCGAGCTCTACAGCTCCTCGCAAGCGGAACCACCCCCTGACGCAGGGAAACTCGGCCTCCTAGGCGGGAAAGCCGACGACGTCTCGCTGAGTCCTATTAAACGTAAACGCACGAATACAGTCTCGAGTTCGGCGGCCGTAGGGTGGGGTTCTGATCTCACGAGGCAGTTGGGGAAGATGAAAAATGGTGAGAATATTGTTAAAGATGGCCAGCCGCCAATTAAGAAGAAGAAGACGAGATTTGTTACCGAGAAGGGGATTAGAGAGGCTGGAAGAGAAAGTTTTGGTGGTGAGGTCGTAGAGAAGGCGAATAATGACTTGAACGATTCGGATGATGATCTTGATATTGTGAGGGAGTAGAAGGCTAGGCAATCTTTTATTTTGGCGTATCCTGGTGGGGGCGTTGGCTGAATTGGTCTGATCTGGCTTGGCTTGGCTTATTACGGATGGGGTCAAAGAGAGGAGCAGTCGGCGTTTCAAGTAGGCCAATATCAATATCTTGTGGCCTTCAGTGCGCGAGTCTCAAACGGGGGAAGAAATCAAATGAACCAGCGAAGCATTTTTTCAATAGGCGATTATTTCACCCCCATAATCCTCAAAGTGGTAGATTGTCACAAAGTCAGGGCAAAAAAGCAAACGAGGAGAAAAGAGATATGAGGAGGATATTTGGGGTGGAGCAGGACAATATATTGCAACGAGGATTTAGGAATGGATAGGGAATTCGCCCCGCGGAAGGACTTGGAGGTTGAAGAATGCTTCTATTCGCACTTCCCGTGCTTTATTGCAGTCCTCCATCTCTTTGTGCCACACAATATTTACGTTGGATGTAGTGAGCGACGTTCTGGATTTTACCCTTTCCAAATCCGAGCGAAAGTTCGACTATATACATTGGAATACCCTATTGACTAGAGAGCAGGACAGCGATCAAGATGTGATCTTGTACACGGCCATGTCGTGATTTGGCAAGGAGATCGAGACGCTGGTTCCAGTGCCGGTCTGGCCGCTGTACATTTCATGCCACTTGAATGTGCCTGAGCCAAGTCCAGGGACATCTTTGAAGTTCACATTGAATGTCCTGGCACCACTCGCGGCGACAATACCGACCACGACTCCATCTGAAAGCGGTCCGGCCCAGAAGGGATACAGTTGCCCGGAAACCGGCTTAGCTTCTCCCGAGGGCACGAAATACGTTGCTGCTTTGCCGAGAGAGTCTTGGTTGATTGCGAGGATACCCTGTCATTCATTCAGTCTCTCGAATAGAGGCCAGGAGAAAGAGAGACTTACGGCATTCTTGATGACAGCAAGCGAAGAAGCCTTTATCTTTGCAAGATCCGTTCCAAGGATTATAGGTGACTTGCCGATTGCCCACAGCCCAAAGTGTGCTCGTTCTTCGGCATCAGTGAGAACACCATTACCGATTTCCTATGCGATGTCAGCTGCCATCTTTGCAAGTTCATGGAAGAGGTCCTACCATCATGTCCCAGTCATTGAAGCCTCCAGGAGCAGCATACTGTGAGATAGTCGCTCCTTTCGCAGCTATAGACGCCACCGAAGCCCAATTGTTTGCGATATCACCTGTAGTGCGCCAGGAATTTCCAACGGTGTTACCCCAAGTCCACACGCTGTCCAGACCCCACGAGCACATGGAGTACAGCACAGGATGTTGCACGTTTTTCAAAGCGTTGCCGAACGTCGTGTACCATGATTTAGTGTCTCTCGGGATCCAGCACGTTTGAGGAACCTGTCCGTTGCAAGGTGTGTAGCAATTGTCGTATTTCCACTAGATGATCGGTACGTTAGCATTGTCCTCTTCAACAGCGGAAGTATTCCTACATAATCCACTCCCCAGCTACTAAGTAATTGTGCGTCTTGTACTTCATGACCTTGCGAGCCTGGGTATCCAGCACATGTTTTGGTGCCGGCATCGCCATACAACCCAAACTTGAGACCCATACCATGGATCTGATTCACAACTGGTGCTATGCCTTTAGGCCATTTCGTTGGGTCGGCAACAAGGTGGCCTGAGGAGTTTCGTGACATGGTGTGCCAGCAGTCGTCAATGTTGACATATTGATACCCTAGGTTCTTTAGACCCAGGGTGACGAATTGATTCGCTGCTATCATAGTAGCTGAAGCTGAAGCATCACGGCATCCGAACGCATTCTATGTAAGCTTGAATTAGTACATTATACGTCGATGGAATGTAGGAAGAGAATGTACCCAGCTGTTCCATCCAAGGGCAGGAGTCTTGCCAAGACCATTGTTGATACGCTTCTCTACCGCATGACTGTGTGCTGTGGTGCTTAGAAAGCTTACAACTATCGCAAGGAGTGAATTGGAATACATGGCTCAGGATGGTTTGTGGACTTCAGTACAGTCCCTAAAGTTTCTACATGGTAGCCTTCCAGACAGATATATATGTGGCAGAAATTAAGTGACGAACAATCGCATATTAAGTTTCCTGTCAATATAAGACATATCAACATATGAGTTGGTTGTTAGCCTCGGTTCCATGCTGTCCACCAATGATGAGGTGGCGCGGAAACTGTGCTGCTCAGGCATCGCGTAATGCTCCGAAACCTTCACTTAAAAGCCATTCTATCTCAAACTTGATACGCGTAACCACCGTCACCCAAACCTTACATTCTAATGCTATCAAAATTGCACCAATTCGAGTCTTGATAGATTAGTGAAGAGATCAGCTTAATAATTCTGTCAAAGTACGGAGGTTGGTATGCCCTCGAGCTTGAAAGTGGGCTTAAACCTGTCTCCATGGAATCCGCACATCAGATAATTCTGTAAGCGAACGCTATATCAATGGATCTTCAACCCTGGCTCAACATCGGAATGCTTTGTTCGAGATCTTAATTCATCCGCGTGTGCAGTGACTACCGCTTTGCTGGACCCCTCATTGACGGCAGATGACGGCGAATGAGTGCGCTTTCAAGCGAGGGTAAGGATATATATAAAAGGATCTCAAGTTTTCCACAAATGGCAGTGCCCAGCATACTTCGTATTCCTTCACTTTAACGTCACGACGACAACAGGTCCCCCGCCTATCGCCAAGGAAGAACAGGGAGTTAGTTCATGATTCAGGTCACGTAATAAAGCGGGTACCAGCTTCCAGCTGCGGGTTTCCACCTCTCCTTTTCTTCGAGCGCGATTCCGAGTCGGTGGTGGAAAACGTATCAGTCCATGCTCTTTGAGCGGAGCCGAATGATAGACCTGTTGTGGCCAACTTATGAATTCTCCGTATCAATATCATGTTTAAATGGCAAGGTAATAAGACTCAAAGTGAAACATATAACCTTGGCTGTAATTCGTATAGATAAGTGGGGCGACCGGTAGCTGGAGCTGAACCCTAAAGTAACTTTCCTAGAAGTGGAATATAAAATTTAAATAACCTTGATAGGCCTGTCAGTTTTCATGAAGCTCATGATAAGTAATAGCCTCCTCGTATCAAGCTGCCATTCAGGTACGGATTCCAATTCGGAACTGTGTCAACTCTCCGTAGTTCTCCAAGCGAGAAGCCTTCCTCCTTCCTTTTCTAAACTCGCTCGAACCAGATCCTACCTTCCGTTCCCATCTCCGGCTCCAACGCAATCCCGAACTTCTCCACCGTTCCTCCACTCCCAACTCGGAACTCCGCTGCCATAGCCTGCTTGAAAACGAGGCCCCGGTGCGACCTTCGAATCCACATAGGCCATGAAATAATCACCACTAATATGCTCGAAATCGAAGTCTATTTTCCAGGCAACGTCAATTCTGTCGGCGTGTAGTGTATTGGTGTGTGGCCAATGCGTGATGGTGAAGTTACGGTAGGCAGGGTGAAAATAGGTACCGGCGTAAGAAGACATTGAGAGAGTTGGTAGGAGGACGGGGGAGGGAATGCTGGGGTAGAATCTGGACAGGCTAGAGTTGTAGTCGGCAGATCGTTTGGAGAAAAATCGATTGAACCTGTGGGAGACTTAGTAGGAGCTCATGCCCGTGTGGTGAACGCTGCTTAATGTTCCCATACAAATACCAAGAGGAAGCCAGGGCATTGGTGGGAAGGAGTGAGTGAAGCTTACTTAGCACCCCAATCAAACCTCTCCTCCTCCTTCACACCGAGCCGCTCATCGATAATCCTCCAAATCGCAATCAACTCCACCACATTCGATGTGATGCCCGTATTGCCAAACGCACAAACACCAAATCCTATCTCTGGGAAGAAAATCACGTGCGATCCGAAAGCTTCCACGCCTCCACTGTGTTCGTAAAACTCATAGCCTTTGCATGTTGAAGTTTCCCATCCAAGAGCGTAGGACGTGGTTCCAGTGTAGGGCACGTCAGAGGAGGCGCGCAACATACGTGGTGTAAGGTAATCTCTGTAGGATTCTTCCGGCGGGGGTGAACTATACAGAAGTGCGAAGATCCATTGGGTTTAGTCGAGGACGTTAGAGATTATGGACCCGGCGGCGGCGTTCGTGATAAGATCTTCTGTATAAGGCACCGGGAGGTAGGTGTTGTTGTAGAAGACATATCCTTGTGCGAAGTGGTGGGGGCTGGAGATGGCGTCTGAATTGGAGAAGGCCTGTTTTATGTTAGCTGATGTAGTACTTGATTTTGCAAGGTGGCTTCATTCCTGATAATCGTCAATTATATGTCCAGATTCTGTTACTGGCTCATCTCAAGATATGCCGCTACAGAGGCCACGAAGATGCCGAATTGGAAGGCTGCACTCACAGTAGACGTCATTCCTAGTGGCTCCCAAATCTCCTTCTTTATGAATAATTCCAAAGACCCTCCCGTCAGTGTCTCAATAATATGTCCAGCAACCACATACATCATATTACAGTATCTATACACACGAAGTCAATACACTTTCGCTACCTTTGCCGTCGAGAATTTTCGAAAAGCACATTTCTTTTCATCGAAACGGGGCTTCAATGCGGTAGAGTGAGAACATGAAAGGAGTCACTGAAATCTAACCCTCGGCTCCTCCGTCAAAGGCAAGAATCTCAAAGCTCTCACGACATCCCTTGGCGTAGAGTTCCTGCCCTCGTATGTTCCTCCATAACTGAAATCATGTCTCGGCATACCCGTTCTATGAGACAGGATATCTTCGATAGTGATATGAGCTGTGGTCCATGGGTCTTCAAGCACGAAATCTTCGGGGATGAGAGATGAAACTGGGGTTTTCCATGATTGCGGGAAGTGTTTGGAGTAATTTGAAGAAGAGATGAGGATCTCCATGGCCGCGGCTGTAAAGGCTTTGGTGGTGCTGACGCCATAAAAGAGTGTGCTTGGTGTTACAGGCGTGGAGGGTAGTGTCGCGATGCCATAACCCTATAATTCTGTGAGTCTAGTCGTCCAAATGGTTTCATTGCAAACATAAAAGGAACTTGAATCCAACCCAAAATTTCAACCATCTTCATGCCACTTAGCTCACCAAATCCTTGTTTGGGACATTTCAGATGGGTTTCGCGGGTATCTTACCTCTGCCCAACCCTCATCACCATCGAAAACTCCAATGGAAATCCCAGGGACATGCCATGCTTCCAAGGAGGATTTGATCAATCTCTCCAGGTCAGCATTAAGCGGACTTGATTCCTTATCGCCATTACGCAAAATTTTCTGCTCATGATTTTGAGCAAGCGAAGTTGCAAGACATTGAACTAAACAGAGACAGAGTAATAAGTGGGCGAGCATTTTCGATTACAGTTTGCTTGCTGTAAAAACGATAGACCTTGGGAATATGAGACTCTAGAAGAAACAAACGAATTACGATCAGATTGTGCATGAAGCAGGATTGTGTTCGAGACGGTGAAGTTATGGCTGCCTGAGAAGTCTTAATTGATTACGTATAGGGTACATGCATACAAGACGGGACATCGAATAGGATAGATAACAATCGCTAGACAAGCAAAAGTGCCAAGATCGTCTACAGTAAAGAATCCAGTAATATCACTCCGAAGATGTTGAGAGATGCTCAGAGTAAGCAAATCACCCGACAACTCCGCTCAGCCCGCCTCTACGCTGCAGGCTCCAGCTCCAAGCTTTTGAAGCTTAAATGTACGACATAGATTACCCATGCTGCGCTGAGTCATCAAAACCTCCTCTTGTGTGTCGACTACTGCGACCGCATACCAGCTACCAAATGAATAATTTGGCCATTTGAACATGTGCAGGCCAGATCCTTGCCAAGAGGAAGGTGGAGAGTCAGGAGGGTGAGATGAATATGGCCGATGGTATCACTGGTCAGATGTGATCTGATTGGGGACTTATTGAAGCATCTATTAATGTACTGTACGAGAGGAAGAAAGATACGGCTGTACAACAGAAGAGATACAGTTTCAACTTCGTGTTCGGATGTGGGGGACATGAGGTCGAAAACACGGGATTTTGATTGCTGTGTACGCTGGCCCTCATGGTTTTCGCTTAGGCTCGACGTGGGGTAGACAAAAACATCCTTCACCATCGCTAACCATCCACCTTCCATCTCAAAACCGGCTCATATCAGAGCAAACGAGTGGAAGTCCCAGATGGGAGGTACAGAAATTTCAAGAAAGACAAAGACCACATCCCAATGGCACCAAAAATTTCCCCTACGCGCCAATATATCCATGAACATCATCCAATCCTAACTACGGGCAACCAATTCCACCCTTGGTGGTGATAGAGCAGCAATCGGCATCCTATATCATACCAATAAGCCCAAATGTTTCGCCTGTGATGAGAATTGAGGGGGAAACATACGCATTGAGCCTCAGTAACACCTTGGTTGGAGCACCAGTCTGCCACGAGGTCGTTGCATCGATCATCACGATCCGCAAGCAGAAGCTGATTGTGCTGGTTCATGCATCCCTTCTATCCACCGGCCTCTCCACCCTAGCAGCAGTCTTGTCCTGGGTTGCACTATGACTGTGGTTAGCCTTGTGATAGTTTTGAGGAGTAGTTGAGGGCTGTTACAGCCAAGGCAGAAGAACTGAAAAGGGCCACAGTGGCGATGAGGATGGTTGAGAAGTGCATTCTGAGGGATCGTAGGGAAATATTCGGAAGTGGAGATGATTGCGTGCTAGTGTGATAGGATTATAGGATGATTGGATGATGCGAAGTGGAAGTGGATGAGAATGATGATGAGGATGAGGACGAGAGGGTGAAGAATAAAGACGTAAGAGAACTAGGCAGTACTTATACACATTGAAGATCCTGGCTTTCACGAATTGATAAAGTTCTTGAGTATGATCTCAGGTTGTGGTACAGTCCATCGACTGCGTTTCCCCGAGCCTCCCACTTGAATGAGTTGTGATAGAGTGGGTCCAAAATACAGAGTATATTTAGATAGTAGTTGCCAAAACAGCTTCTGCTCTTGGAAGACCTAAATCTGGATTGTGATACATTTCACACAGAGGCATTTATCGATACTGATAGAGGTTTGCAGTGAGTGATCGCCAGCTCCAACGTCGATATTGTGGTTACACTTTAACCGAAGATCAACAGACTGATCTCCGACAATAGCCCGGGACGTGAATATTCTGGATAAACAACGGCGACTAAGCCAGCGCAGTCATAAAAGTCTTGATTTGACAAAGAGAAGCACTGGTTTGGGACAAATATCTTGGCAATTTTATGGCATGATTTCAAGCTTCTAGAAAGGCGAATTGCTACGACCATTCTGGTAATTAGTGGGGTCTCGCTTAATTCAATACAACCGTTTGAATAGTATACAGGTAGGGTATGCTTGGCACTATCTAGAGTCTATCTTTTCGAGTTCGACAGCGGTAGGATGCATGATGATCAGCACTGGCCGTGAATACTCACGGAGTCTTGTCTTGTTTGTACGCCCTGTGGTTGCTCGAAACAACCGAAGAAATACCAGTGGCTCTCCCTATATCGCGCGGATCAGGGACAGGCATGCACGTGGACACATGGCGCATCATGCTCATGGTCTAGATCTACCTCATGGTTGGATTTTCTACTTTAATCTGGGATGCTTTTTTGCTGTTTTCGTCCAAGATTATCAGACGTTCAGTCGTAAAAGCAGAGATGGATTCACGCAGAGGACTTTTCAGCAATCTTAACATATCATTGATACCAGTTTCTTACTTTACTTCATGATTAAATTTATTTTAAGAGTTTAAAAGAGGTCTACTGAATTGTTTATGATGAAGAGTAGAGCTCCAACTTAAGTGCCTCAAGCGAAGAATAACAGCACAAAGACACTGTACTGTAGCATGTTTGATTTGCTGTTATTCTCAGTAGAACCTATCTGTAAAGCATACCCTGATCTGTAGCACTACTTCAAGGCGCGTTTTGGTGGGAAAACGAATAACTTATTCATTCATGTCTTTGAGTCTACATTTTAGATATGACAATGTTCTAGTATGAGTCAATTCAATGTTTTATCATGTAGATCTAACGCTCCGCCTGAATAGAGCAGACTAGGACTCTTACATAATTCTTCCATGGCTCGTAGTTTAAAGGGTCTGAATGAGTATTCGTTAGGTTCACAATTGGATCAGACGACAGGTTCGACGTTTGCTTGGTAGTCTTGGCCTTGGGGCTGTCAGCTTCTGGTACCAATATACATTTCCGGGCAGGCGTAGGAGAGACCGATGTCTTTGAAGTCTCCACCGGAAATGAGAGCAGTGAACGACTTATAAGAAACAGTTGCCTCCTAGCTGAATTACAAAGATCACCCTCACCAACAATCATCGCAACAGCTTCCCACATCCATCTACCATACCTCACTTTCCGCATACACACCCAGTTCTCTAGCAAAGTTCAATATGCAAGTCAACACTCTTTTAGTCACTGCCTTCATGGCCGCCATGGTTCAACCCGGGCTTGCTGTAAGTACAAAGACTCATTCTCAGGCCCTTAAAAACATAACTGACAACGATCCAGTGCACTATTAGCCAGTGAGACTTACCCAAGTGCAAATTCGAGGAACAAATAGACTGACAGGAACACTAGGGACTGTTGCTGGGGTGGGAATGATGCCGGGTTGAATGGATGTGAGAATCAGCACACGATTGACAAGGCGGAAACTTGCACGAGTGCTCCTTATGTTGCCGATTACTGCCGTAACAACGGCGTGACACCATTCCAGTGCGACGCCGATTGCTGCTCCATCAGCAGAAAGGTTGGACGTGGCTGCCCTTAGATGTCTACAAAAGCAAGGCTTTCAGAACTTCAAGAGCTTAAGGTCATTTTTCTCTTTCTCTCCCGGTTTGCGGACGCTATGATGTCGGGATGAAAAACTAACTGTGTCCAGTGTTGGTTGGGGTCGCCTGGCTGGAGCTGTACGATGGGACATAGGATTTTCTTTTTGTTGCAACCGCGTTTTCTTTTGTCTACCTCGTCTGAGGAATTACATTCGTTTTTAAGATCAGGATTATACTAGACGGAAATGAGTGACGATCATCTGCGTAAATTTTTGGGGAGTTTCAGAGTCCATCACCTCGTAAAGCCCAATAGCTAAAGTCAATATTTGCTAAAATCTAGGGCCTCGGGGTGATGAGTGATGAGCCAAGATGAGAATGAGCATAAGTAACTACTTTTCCACGCGAATGGAGGTGAAATTCTTCGCAGTTGTAAAGACCATTCTTCTAGTACAGGTAATGACAGCATTGAATACACTCGAAATCTTGTGATTGATACGCGCAGTACAGAATAAATACTATTGAGGAGAGTTCTCCGGGCTGTGATGGAGCCATCCAGAGGGGCGGCCGCTCGAGGAAGGAAGCGAGCTGTTTTCGCTTAGCCAATCAACATATGAAGTATGGATGCTCGCAGTCTTTACTTGCAGTCTCTGGCATATTGTTTCCAGGCTCCTGAGAATCTCTAACTGGGCGGGTTTTGGCGGCGAAGACTCCCGCGGTTTCTTTCTCAATGCGTCCAGTCCAGATCATAGGAAAGTCTGCTTTCAGGAGCCTTTTGTTTGTTTCGCGTCATTTATCTGAAGGAAATTCTCAATCACTCTCCTCATAAGTATCGACAGTATTTCAAGTATTTATTTCCTGAACTTGTAAATGATCGTTGAATGGTGTGATTCCCGGGATGTCGACTGTTTTCGCAACAGAGGCGGGTCTGCAACTACCTAACTATAGAAGTACATCCCTCTTACCGAGTTTTCAGAAGAAAGCCCAATAGAGCTTCATCACAAGGCCATACCTGCAAGATACTGATCTGGGGGTTTCCCAGTTTGGCCTTCGCGCGCATCATACTTGCATGTCTCCCGTTCTACCCTTGAGCGGAATTTGGTCCAATCACCATTAGTTCCAACCACACTTCTCTCTTCACGCAGAATTTGGCGCACACACAATTTCAGCGACCTGATGGCCGCAGCAACATGCACTCGGTGAGTGATCTCAATGCGGCTCCGGGCGTCGTTCTTGCCCCCCAAGGCAACGGAGTATTTTGAATGGTCCATCATGATTAGAGACGGCGTGCCATACGCTCATTCTTCGACTTCCCGTTCGTCAAGTCCAACTCATTCCCAAACATCACTTACATCTGGCTTTCACTGGGGCTTTAGTGCAATAAAAACAATGTGCAGGGTTCATCAATCGACGCACAGCTACTCTGGGTGTTTTTTGCTTCAAGATCCAGAGCCTGCTGAGGGCCAGCCCAGCGCTACACTGCCTAAATCACTCTTATATCGTATCACGGCATCGATTCTTCGCGAGGTAAATGCCAACACATCAGGATCACCGGCGCCTGAACAATCCGATGAGTTATCGACCAGTCCTAACTGCAGCGCGCATGTCGTAAAACAATCAAATACCATCCAATGTTCGGCTGCATACGACGACTCCGAAAAGGACCTGGACGTATCAAAACGCAGATGCGCTACTTTAAAGTCTATTGTTATCCAGCCAGACGGATTAGACTTTGAGAAGCGTCCCGATGCGGTTTCGGGTATCAGTACCCATCTAGGAGAATGCCCAGTTTGCAAGGCTGCGGCGAAAGCTGTGAAGGAAGCATTGGAACGAGAAAACATGGTAGAGTTTCCGTGAGGAAGACTATGACACACTATCAGATCTCCAGATACCGCATGATCCGGTTTGAACAAATCACAAGGAAAGGTATGGTCCGACTGGGAAGCTTCATGATGAGCAACCTGTGGAATGCCATCACTCGCGAAAGGGTGCTGGCAACATAGCGAAAGGGATAAGGACCCTGAAGCGAAGAAATAATTGAGTCTGCCGTTCCTACCTCATGAAATAGTCATCTCTAACGAGTGTTGCAGTCATGGAGGACGCCGCCGGGGTTGCTCACAGATGTAAGGCCTTTCAGATCTAGCTTGAATTGGCCACTATATGGATGGTAGAGAGACTAGGGGGAACTCGAGACACTCCAAATTAGCTGCTAGCATGCTCGCTAACGAACGATAGTTGCGAATATTGGAAGATAAAAGGTGGTGTGCCGCGATTCGATGCCGGGCCTTACAGTACACTAAGCCTCTCTGCAGCCAAAACATCTCACTATAGGGAAATGATCAGGTCTACAGGGGCACCAGGTAATACTTGCAATTCGGGATACGATCATGCGCTACGGGCCACGAGTATTCGGGGGCTGGAATAACGGACTCAATTACGCTGGGGTTGGATTCAGGAAAATGTAGATTAGAAGCCAAAAAGTTCAGCTCGGGGTTGGAAAAACCAGCCACGTGACGTGAGGGTGTCTTAATTGTACGGACCTTGGAAGATCTCATTCCTAGTCTGAGAGCTTTACAAGGCATTTCGGGGTGGAAGTAACTGATTGCGATTCAATTGCTCTGAAGGAGTTCACCATGTCACTATGTGCCGAGCTTTCTCTTTCTTATGGCGTGACTGCAGACTGGTCGAGATACCAAGAGTATTTGATGTGAAGTTGAAATTAAGCTCATTCCTGGTAATCTGATCATGGCTTGGTTGAATGGTAAGTCCCCGAAGGTTCCTTTCGACATCTGACGTTCCCTCTAGGCTCATGAATCTGCTTCCCTCGAGCCCTCAAGAGTCCAATAGCTTCCACATGCGTGGATACCATTTGTTTGCACTGCTTAGTCCAAGTTGTATCTAATGGCATCTTTCACATCTGCCAAACTCACTTCAACCACTTGAGTACACGTGGGATGTTGAACGCCCCATACCTCGGTGTTTGGCAGTAGCAGATGCTTCATGCCACTTCTCAACTCTCGTAAATGTCTGATTCTGACCCGCGTTGCTGCCACATTCAACTGACTGATGAGTTTAATGCCCTTGAATCGAAGTGTAATACCTCGCACCAATTCAGAGTGTTGTAGTAACCGAACAAAAAGTCGCTGTCAAGATCATAGCTGGCATCACAGTCTTCCTCTTCTGAAGATGAGGGTCATATTACCATAGTCAATTTCCTCGAGAAGAGCCTTCCGCTTTGTGTCCAGAGGGAATGCCGGTCACTGTGAACAGCTTTTATGCCGAGCCAAGGGTATTTAGATGGTCGGTCGGTTTGCTGCTCTTTCTAAAGTCTTCAGGCAGTCCTCGTCTCCCTTCGTCGACCATCCATGATAAGATAGACGGCCCTGTGGTTCTTTGAATCCATTCAATCGCCTCCACGTCTTCTGGATGTCCTTGGGAAGTTTATGCTTGGACATTCCATTGGTCTACTCCACAAAACTTGAAGAGACGTGCTCATTACATGCCCATGGATCGTCCGGGTTATCCCACAAATGCTGTCTGACTCCTCTCGCTTCTGACTTGTTGAGGTGGAATAACTTCTTCCAGGAATCTTTGGTCTTACCTAGACAATTGTAAGTGTATCACCTCGGTTCTGACATTGAGTGAGTCTTACCCTTTCGTAGTTGCGAAGTTTACATTGCCACACAGCAAAGTCGCTGTCATGGACTTGGGCTTGAACAAGTTCAACATTTTGGATACTGCCATCAACTACACGAGTAGCGTCAGGGATGTCCGATAAGCCAGCTCAGACTTCTCTTCACCCAAAGTGCAAATGATATCCCAACACTGTTTCAGTGTTCGTCCTTACTGTAAATCGCGCAACAGCACTGGTGTTGATGCGCTTTTCTGCCCAAGAGCTGCTTCCTGCCAGCGAGACCATCCAAAGCTGCGGGGGGTCCCAAGCACCACAAGTTGTGTAAGTAGAGGTTCTGCTGGGAGTTTGGCAAGTCAATCAATCCTTCGATTTTTCCCAGTCATGTATGGCTTCTTCGATAGTCCGGAAGCACTCTTCTTATATTCCCCTCGCACATCTTCAGCCCCGAAAGAAGGATCCTACGTTGCGATTTCACAGTCATCGAGGAGAATTGAAGTGCTCTCCACTTTAGCACTACCGGGTTACCCATCTCTATTCCATCACACACGCAAATCCCTCCGTTCGATCGAGCGCCTCGCGACCGGAATCAGACTTCTCAGCTATAAGCTCGCTCGTAGTAACATATGCCACTCGGAGTTCCTTTCCCTTTTCGTGAACATTTCATACGTCCTGGCACGAATAGCGCATCTATCAACTACACTTAGCATACTAGAGCCTGGATATCCTGCGGTGCACCGTGATGTAGCAGCACCAACACAGCAAAGTAATTGAGATGAGGCGAAAGCCCAGCGTAGAAGCTGCAGGCGAGATGAGTAAGAAAGGTCCTGGATGGTCTGAATGTGCAGGATTCCATACCAACCTACATCGCAAGCCGTAAAGCTGTTGGATCGAGCAATGGGGCAGATTACATTTCTCTAATTGAATCCCCCTCCTACACCACCATCAAGATCAATGACTGACGAATGAGAGACTTGTTTGGATGTCATTTTCCTGCTCCGGTAGGTAGATATAAACACACCTTCTCACACTACTCAGTAAAACTTGACTCATATCGCTTACTATTGCTTGTCCACTTAGATTTGGATAAGTCTCAATCCAGAATGGAGAATCAGAGGACAAATCAATTGTCACTTTCAAGAATAAGTCAGAGCGAGGAAGGATGAGACAAGTCTTTCATCAATGGTTCAATTACGAAGTAAAATCTCCATAGCACCAGGAGTGGAATTTCCATGCTCCATGGTATTTTCGAAGCTAGGCTCCATTCGTTACAAGAGTGGCCGTTTATATGGAGTGCTCGCTCTGAGTACACATATCTCATAGCCACAAGAACCGCTCAGCTCTTCCATGCTCTGCCCAACTCGCTCGCTCGCTAGCTCAATCAATCAATCATTCCCGGTTCCTCGCGGCAGAAAAATACAAAAGCCACGCCTAAATGCGTGTTCTACTTTCCAATCTCTCCGCCTGTGTATCTAAACCAAGCAAAATTTGGCCAGTACTGTCTCTGTTTGTCCAATGCCTTTGTTGCAGCAAATGGATCCCTCCCATTCATAGTTCCTCATCGTCCATACTGTTGTCGACACGGGGAAGAGGCTGCTGAGCTGCTTCGGCGGCCGCTACAACATCTCCGCCCGAGGAAGAGAAACCGGTACCAAGGCGCTTCAGCATGGTCTCGCTATCGATATCGTACAGGCTGGCTCTGTGCTTCTTGAGGGGACTGCCGACGATAGAGTCATCGGGCAAGCCACCGAATACATTGTTTGGAAGTAATTGAGGTTCGGCCTTGATCGGAACCGCTTCAGCTGGGGGTGTTGCGCCAAGGGAAGTAGGTGCTGAGGCTGGCGATTTGCGGGAGTTTGAGTTCAGAGGATCGGCGGAATGCTGGCGCTTGAGCTTTGCAGAATTAGTGATCATAGTTAGAGGATCGGGACAATCAGAGCATACCTTTATTCTGCCTACTCCATCCGCCAGCTCACCCGAGGACTTGGAATCATCAACACTCGACATGGTCTTTACATCCTTGTCTTCGATATCCTCCATCTCTCTCACGATATTGTCATCATCCTCATCTTCGTCACTGTCCTCCATAGTTGCGCCTGGAGCGATACTACCATTGCTCTTCTTTCTGTCCTTGTTCTTGCGAGCCGGAGCGTCAGTATCTCTGAAAGAAGAAAAACCAACAGTTCCGCCTTGCTTCAATGGAGCTAGATTTGAGAAGTCGAGTTGTGTGGATCGGCGCTTGGTAGGAGCTACAACACCCTTCGATGGCTTTGGAGTCAAGATACCCATCTTTTGTAATTGTTCTAGAGCCATAACTTTAGCAAGGTATTGCAGAAATCATGAACAAACTTACTGTCTCCGCGATAGAAGAATGTGAAAACTGCAAAAGGCTTATCAGGTCCATCAATGCCTGTGACTGTCTGGGTGCTAATCGACTTAGGATCCAAGGTTTTTGGCTTTGCAAAACTGGTCGTATGATCAATATCTGCTTCGTCGCCATTGCCCTTCTCCTCATCGTCGTCGTGAGCGTCGAATTGTGGAGAATATTCGCCTCTCTTGATCTCCCCAGAGGCCAGTACACGGAACATTGCGACCTTGATCTGGCCAGCAGCTTCTGGTAGATCGTCGTCGGAGTCTGAGCTAAGATCATCGTCGTCAAAATCTGCCAACTTCTCCACCGGTGATTGCGCGTTATCACCATACCTCAGAACATCTCTTCCTCCGTACTTGGGTCCGTTTGAGGTACTAGTAAGATCAAGGTCCTCGTCGCTTCCATTTGCCTCCCTCCTACGGCGACGACGCTTCTCAAACTTCTGTCTGCGCTTCTCAATCTTGGCTGCTGCATCATTTCCGTCCAGATCCAGACCATTCAACCATCTCTCAAGACCAACCTCGCGAAACAAGAACTCTCTCTCAGCTAGACCGCCGCCCTCGGAGGAAGGAACCTGAACCCAACGTGAGTTTACCCAAGTCTCCTCACCTGGTCGCAACAGAGTAGCAACCTCCTCCTTAGCTCGACCATCAAAGTAGATGTAGGCAGCAATAGTCTCATTCTCAGACTTTGTAATAGGTATGTAGGGGCTGGTACTTCCACCATAGCTCGACCGCTGCGATCCGCCCGGGCTAGTATGACCTCCAACGATTTGTGGACGAGGGTTTGGATTCTCGGGTGTGGGTTTCGGGGTTGAGTATGGGACCGAGAGACCAGCTGTAAGGAGGGTAATGGAGATAGCGAATTTGGATGGTTCTGCCTTGTCAGAGGATGCATCTTTGGGAATCTTGGCCTTTGGTACGGGGATGTAGGTATTGACGCGCGAGACTCTGGACTGCTTTTGTACTGAGTATTCTGGGAGCGGAGCGCCTTCAGCGTGAACGCTCACGGCGATGCCTTTGAAGCAAGGCATGTCGAATCGGGCTACTGCAGAAGCAGCTGCAGAGCAGAGTCGTGGAGACTTGTTGTAGATCGAGTCAGCAAGATCCCAAACGGGGTGATATGTCCAGCAAGGTGCTGCGTAGGTGGGTGTGGTTGGAGACGAGGAGAGGCTGAAGGTGGAAGTGCAGGTAAGGTAGGATAGGTAGTTGGGTAGGCAAGGACGTCGAGGTAATCGACAGATTAAATTGCTGCAGCGTTAGCATTAGTGCACCAGCTCAATTCAAGCGAGGATGCTTCACGCGCAGCGTCTCGAGTGATTGTGTGGGGTTTTGCGACAGCAAAGATGAAGTTAAACATTCGAGTGGAGTTGACCTTTTGAAATCGGGAGAGCTGCGAGTTGTTCTAGCCGCTCCGCTTTATCAAAGGCACTAGCAGTTCGACGCGGCTGTGAAGCACGGACGGCCAAAAGTTTCTGGGAGGGGGACCAATTTTGGAGATTATTCACATCACACATTATTGATCGTGACGCTTGGTATGGAATTGTATAATGTAGTATTCTTCGACTGCTTCTATACAGGTCTTTGCCAAAAACTCCAACATAGATTTTTATTACTGTGACAAGAATCGTACGTGGAGGACCGTACACTGAACACCACTGTATCAAACATATCTCTGCCCCTCGTCCTAGGGCCCGGTGCCTTCAAGATGTCGCAGAATGTTGATTATCTACCCGTTGGTCGCTTTGTTTTGTTTTGTCGGTTGTGTAGTAGCCTGTGTCTCAAACGGGGGTCAGCAAGATGCTTTCTGAAACCACGACAGTCCAGTTGCAAAGTGATAATCAAAGGGCTTCTCATATTGTTGAGCTGTTTTCAGCATTAGTGGAACTTCTCTGTACTGGATGGCAGATGACTTACCTTGACTAGTTCGTTTTGAATCCTCAGTAATAATAGGATGGCCGTTCTTAAGAGCAGTGTTTATAATCATAGAAGCAGGAGGGAACTCAACGTAAGAGAGTGAAACATACCATAGAAAGGCATGTTAATCGGTGCCTAAAATTAGTAAAGTTGTATGCATCAGTAAAGCGAAGGGGTAATGTCCCGAGATGCGGTGCGCAAAGTCATACTGATAGCTGATTGCGCGCGGAGAGGGATGTGTTGGAACAGAAAACTTATATAGGCGGAAGCTTCTAAATTGCGCTAGTGCTTGTGGTCATGTGAAAACCCTTGGCATGGCTCATCACAAAACTACCCCACCAAGAACTACTGCAACACATACAGTACCCCTCAACCATCTCAAACCACTACCTGGAACCTCGAAATCAATTAACCGCCATAATGTCAAGTACGTATCGCATTTTGCTTCGTCAGAAATCCTCCTGCAAGCTTTGTTGCCGGGCCCTTTTCAAGCCTTTCGCACGCAAGAAGAGGGGTGTTTGCTAACATGTTTGGATAGACTTCGCAGATATCGCAAGTAAGTTTTGCTGTGCTTCCAAGACGAACTACCCTCTTTCTGCGGCCAGATTTCTGGCGCGATGGAATCCGACGCTTGAGGTCTGCGGGCACGGACATATTTGACTGACATTTTGCTTTACAGAGCAGTTCGTGGAGTTCTACTACAACCAGTTCGATGCGGACAGGAAGCAGCTGGCTCCTCTCTACGTACGTCAGGAAGGAAGCTATTCCAAGAGACCAAGCACTGAACATCTGCTAGCGCGACAACTCCATGTTGACCTTCGAGTCATCTTCCATCGCTGGTTCTGCTGGAATCGTCGAGAAGCTTTCTGTAAGACTACACGATAAATTTGGACAGATGCATTCTGCTAATCAGAGCTTGAACAGGATCTTCCATTCCAGAAGGTTAAGCACGCAGTCTCTACCCTTGATGCGCAACCTTCCGGCGAACATGGTGGAATACTGATCTTGGTCACTGGTGCCCTCTTGGTATGTTGACATGAACAGAATTACGATATAGAAAAGATGGCTGATATATATATAATTCAGGTCGACGACGAGCAGAGACCGATGAACTACAGCCAGGCCTTCCAACTTATGCCCGATGGAGCCGGAAGCTACTTCATTTTCAACGATGTATTCAAGTTGGTATTTGGTTGAGCAGGCAGAGTGAGATGAGGAGAATTGGGTATCTACGGAGGGAACACGATGTGAGGGGAGGGGAACGAATGATGGATGAATGGGATTGATGATTTTGTCTTGCCCGACGCATTATACCGACCGATTTCTAGAGTGGCAGGAAAAATAAATATGGCAGTGATCTGGCATGATACACTTCCTGGCTTCACAATTCGAATGCGATCTTCCTTAAAGTACACTCTTAATTTTAGATCTTTCAGTCATTGAATTTGCACCACTGCGGACTAGAACGTTGGATGCCTTGGGCACTACCGAGGACGCTTTCGCTTTCGCTTTGGCAGGATATGACTGAGATTCCCTGCTGCTCTTTAGTGACCCTCGAGGAAGCGGCAATTTCGTACTCATCCTATCAGATAGACTATTTCTCGCCCAAGATAGAGGACAACTTTTCATCTACGGTACTAAACAGGAAGTGAACCCCAAAATTAAAATTCACATGAGGCAAAACGTGTACACCCACTCACTTACAGTCCTACCATTCCAGCTGCGTAAGTTTAATCTCGCCAAATATGGATATCACAGAGCTATATAAATACCAGCACATTGCATTTCCATTGCCGGGCCGACGTAATCCGTTTCCATATCATTCATTTATTCTGGTCACTCTTCCTTCCTTCCTTCCTTCAGCTGGTAAAATTGCTATGTCAACCTGATAGCTCGGCACTTTCACATACCTAGTTCTGTACAGACTTCTCATCCGGAGCTTTTGCTCAGCTAGCTGTTGGGTTGTTGACTACAGTGTAAAAAAGTGTAATTCTGATTGGGTTTTTGTTGGTGAGTAGTGATACAGGTAGAAAGGTACGGTGTGTACGCATGACATGGTTTGGCATGGTTTGGTTTGGTTTGGCTTGATGCGGGGAAGATGTACTTCTACTATGTATGTAGCTAGGCGGGATGGCATGGCGTGGCATGGCGTAAGGTACGAAGAGGAAGGTTCTCTATGGCTGACTAGGTTTGGCTGTCGGGTGCTGGAGAAGGGTTTTTGATGGCCGGTTTCTTGGAAGCTTGAAGCTGTCAACTGGCTGAGTTTTCATGGCGTAGCCGAAAGTGAAGGACGTTTCCATGTCTTGCCGAAAGAGGACCGGACCTGGCGGCTTGAAACGAGGAAGGCATCTTGGTCATGAGGGAGGCGGTTTGTTTTGATAGGCCGAACCTGGATGTGGAAAGAAAGAAAAGAGGGAGGCTTGGAAAGGTCTGGAAGCCGCTGATCACTTGAGAGGATTATGCCGAAGAAATAGCGCATTAGCTATTTCGCCATACTGGGCTGTAATTACGTCTCTTTTGGCTGCTTGATTCTCCGAAAGTATTTCGTGTCCGTAAGCAACTTTTCCAGCCAGACGTCTTGAACCGAGTCTTTGTGAAACCTTTGCAAGTCCCTTCGCATATTATCGGTTTAATTCTCCTTCACAAGTCTCATACTCGTGCTCAAAGTAGCCGCAGACAAGGAAGGAAAGGGATGTTGTTCTGGAAGCACTTTTGGATTCGATATAGTGGGGCCACGGAATGGAGGGGAAGATTCTTCCAAAGCTGTTTTCCATTACAATATTGCTGGGCCGGCGGCCATACGTCAACCGGGACGAACGAATCAGACCGCGTCATCATTCATTCTTTCTGGTGGGGTCTGGCGGATGTGGATATGTCCAATGGGAGGTTTGGCATTGGAGAGCTGCGCTGAGCTTGCTTCCGTACTGTATGTACTGTAGACTGTATGATCGTGGGAGTGGATCTTGAGGTTGGTGTTGAAGTGGAATGGGATGGACTAAATTCCGTTACAATATTGTAAAGATGTGAATTGACACTCTACATGTGTAAGTAAGTCTAAGGAGTTCGTTAATAGTAACGGCGGTACCTAGAGAGAAAAGGGACACGGCAAAGTGCGGGTTTTCTACCTACACCTAACTTATGCATGGCACGAGTCAATTGTGAGAGTTGAGGGAATGTAAAGATTGTTTGTTTGTACAAGTACTGTACAAAGAAGTACTTGGTAGAAGACTCTCTCTTCCTTTCACCGTCTAGCTGCGGCGTTCTTTAATGATGCTGCGCCAAGTTCGTCATGGGGACCGTGGACCCTGGATTACTGTACTGGAACGAATGACTGACTGACTGCAAATGCAAAGGATTGGATAGGCTGTGATCGTGATCGTGATTGTGAACCAAGAAAGATAGTTGTGGAGTGGAGCTTCTAGGCCTTTTACCTTTCCCGGTTCCCCAGGGCAGGGTAGGGTATGAACTCTTACTCGATCCGTTCGGTAGCTGTTTTAGACCCTCCCTCTTCCCTCCCTTCCCTACCTATGACATGACATGACCATTCGGCCATTCCCTTCCCCTTTCCTTTCCCTTCCCTTCCCCAGCTTCTCTCTCCTCTCCAAAGCCCAAAACTAAAAAACCTCATACGACAAGTATTCACATATTTCGAAGCTATTTCACAGCTTCAATGATCGAGCTCTGAATAACCTCAAAACTGCTACAGCACAATCAGTAAGTGGTCTGCATTTTATCCATGCTTCATTCCAAAATGCCCCTCCCCTGTAGCTGCTACATTACTTTTGGAGACATCCGTCGTGGGGTCCTAGAGTCTTTGAGCTGAAGGGAATGGCGGTCTGGTAAGATCCTATATCACAGTCTCACACTGCATTCAGGGAGCCCGTCTCTCGTCAATCAGTTGGCAAGCTACCAAGTCGTCTGCGGACATTGAGATTGACCAAGGATAAACAGCCCAGCGCATCCTTACACTTTCAAGCAAAGCAGGCCTGCCAGCCAGCCAGCCTCATTGTTAGCTGCACAGCCTGGGCAGGCGTCGCTTCTCAATCGTCTTTTCTTCTTACCTTATCTACCTTACCTACTTACTGCCTTCTTTCTCCTCGGTACAAGTCTGGGCTCAGCGGATACTGGCACTAACTCAATGCCAGAAAGCCAAATCAACGAATTTCTCAAAACCGTGCAACCGAAGCTTCCCATACAATGTCGACCGCCGTGCCACAAGTTCCCCCTCGTCCTGCCAGAACAACTCAG
Organism: Rhynchosporium graminicola; assembly: GCA_900074885.1. Taxonomy (NCBI): domain Eukaryota; kingdom Fungi; phylum Ascomycota; class Leotiomycetes; order Helotiales; family Ploettnerulaceae; genus Rhynchosporium; species Rhynchosporium graminicola. The sequence goes on from FJUW01000003.1 coordinate 758,316, forward strand.
CAGGATCAATCTGCTGGAGCTGGTAACACTCTGGGCAGCGACCTCCCGAAAATCCCTCCACGCCCTGTCAATCGCCGTCTGGACCGCTCAATGTCACCATCTAGAGAGAGCTTTGCTCGATCCCCGCTCAACGAGTCTCCATACCACGCAAACCATAGCAAGACTTCTCTGCATTCCAGTGAGAATCTCTCAACGTCAGATCTGCCCCGCCGTCCTCCCAGCGTCAGTCTGCCATCCATTGGGCAAGAAGGAAATGAATATGCGGATTACTCGATCCCTGCGGAGGAACAATTGGGCACGTCACCTACACAGACCCGCAATATTGCGAATGATCTGAAGCTTCATGCCCCGAAGCCTTCTCTGCCGGTTTCCAGCGCGAAGGCTAGAGTTTCCACTGTTACTCGTACCGATTCCGGTCAAGCTGCCTCATTTGGCATTGGCAAGGCCCAAGGAGACGACAAGGAGCCATCTGCCAGATCATTGAAGGCAAAGGCTAGTTTTGCTAGTCAAACCTCTGCGGGTGGAACTGAACGACCTCCCTCAAGCGCTGAGAGCGAACATGGCATTCCCGAGATTGGGCAGCGTGTGCCAATGTACCCGAATGCTGGAGATGTGCAAGCCCCATCACCATCGCCATTCGCACAACCATATGCTCCTGGTATTGGTTTCCACAATGATGGATCGAAACCTAGAAACCATGGCCGAAAGCTCAGCTCGCGCGGTCATGATATTCCACCTGATGCATAGTAAGATTCACCAATCAGTCTTGGCACACTTTCCTCTGTTTAACACCAAGTCGAGGTCCGAAATTTACTAATAATACTCAGTGGTCGTTACGGACACGGAGTCATTCCTCATGATCGATTCGAGAAGGCATACTACGAAAAGCACCCTGAACTTTTCAAGAAAGAGCTTGGTCAATATGGAGAGGGCCGACCAGAGTGGGCCATGAGCAGTGATGATTTGAACAAGATTGTTCGAGATACCGCCAGCCGTGGAGCTGGATCTGGTAAGGACTACAGTTTTGTGCTTTGCAGCACATAAATTGCCCAACCATCTAATGAAATCTAGGGTCGCGTAACCTTATCAGCACTCCGTCCGAACAAATTGGAATCCAAGCAAGCGAAGAATACGCTTCAAGGATGTCTTCTCCCCGACCACAATCCGGGTACCATGTCTCGCACTCGAATGCATCTGATACGCATGTGGATTCGCCCTTGAAAAAGGAGGCTTTGGCTGCGGAACCACCTAGCAAGCACGAGTTCGAGAGCACTCTGTCAAGAAGTCTTCAGGCTCCTTCGGATAATGCGCTCGAGAGTGAGGTCGAAGACGATGTTATCCACGTTGATGCTCCAGGAAAACACTCTAAGCGAATCTACAGAACAGACCACGCTGAGTCTACCGAGGAACTCGAAAGACAACTCAGCCACGGAGCAGAGGAAAACTATGGTGCTCCAATTCTTGCTTCTGATGAGGTTGCCAAGGAGCCATTTGGATGGGATCTCGAGCCTGCTGTTTCGCCACTAAACGAGCGCAGACGTAGCTCGCACGATGAAGGCGGACTCCACTTCAGAACTGGGAGCGCATCAAGCGCCAACAACAGCAGACCATCGAGTCGACCTGGAAGTATCCATGGAGTGATGCCTGGTCTCCGAGGGACAGGTGCACCTCTAGAGGATTTAGACGAATACGAGCCCTTATTTCCCGAGGAGGAGCAAAATGGCAGCAAAGAGAAGCCGTTGACTGCTGCGGATAGACTCAAGCGACCTGAGCTCAAGAACCGCAAGTTCCCGTCGCAAGACATTTGTAAGTACCACGAAGACTGTCTTCTGAAGATTAGGAAGGAGATAAGAAGTCGTTTCTTGGATTTCCGGTACATGTATGTGCATTTCCGCTGACATGAGCTTTAGGGGAGGACACACCAAACAGTCTACAGTACACTGCCACAGTCTCGACACCTCAACTACCCGAAGAGCAAGACCTAGAGTCGAAAAACACTCCAGAACAGGAAAACTCTGCACATGCTTTTGCAAGAAGACAAGAGGAGCTCGCCGAGAAAGAATCGAAATCCCCCGATAGTTTTTTGCATCAAGAAAAGAAGCCATGGGTTCACAAAGCTCACCTGGCAGCTGAGACCAGGCCAGATCTGAAACAACGCTTCCCATCGCGGGATGTTTGGGAGGACACCCCTGACAGCTTGCAACTACAAACCACGGTCGGTAGCCCACAGATTGACGAAACGGATCTTATGAGCCCGATGGATGAGGGACAAGCAGCATCGCCAATTAATATTGCATCGATTTCGAAGCCTCAAGTCCCTGCACGTCCAGGCAAATCTAAGTTGTCTGAATCGCCAGAGAAGGCACAGCCAGCCATTCCAGAACGGCCTCGTCCTAAACAAGGAGATGCAACGTCATCACCCGTACCGGTCAAGGCAAAACCTCAAGTCCCCGCCAGACCCGCCAAGCTTATTACTCGAGAATCAACAGAAAACGTTCCTCTCACCACTGTCTTGTCGAATTCTTCTGCCAGATCAGTCGGATCTGATCAAGGAGCGGCTGCAGCGACCAAGCCAAAACCACCTGTTCCTTCTAGACCTATGGGAAGCAAAATTGCAGCTCTTCAAGGAGGGTTTATGTCAGATTTGAATAAGCGCCTCCAACTTGGTCCTCAAGCCCCAAAGAAGGAGGAATCTGCACCTGAAGAGGAGGAAGAAATTAAAGATAAGGCACCTCTACTTGATGCCCGGAAAGGTAGGGCTCGTGGCCCAGCTCGAAGAGCACCTGCGAAGAGCCCTGCTCCTGCCGCCTCGGGATCCACGAGCACCCTATCTTTCTCATTGCCATCTACCTTGTGGGAAGTCGATCCCGAGGAAGACTATGTGATGGTGGGATCTTACGAGGACGAATCCGTCCCAGCTTCGGTAGAAACTAAAGCAGCTCAATCGGAAACACCAACACTCGCCACCAACACTGCCGGTATCCCCGTTCACGAGCCATCGGAAATTGCTCCTGATGCAGAGAAGGCATCATCTTCACAGTCTTTTGTAGAAAGTTACCACGCTTCGCAAGCAGAGGATGCTCAGAGATCTCTTTTGATCGCCCAAGGTCAAAGCGATAAAAACATTAAGGCTCCCGATGAGCCGTACATTGTGCAAGCTAGTGATGACGAGTCGAAGGCTTCTTTGGCTGTGCCTGAAGAAGAGGAGGATTTGTCAGCCTCGACGACTACTTTGAAGCCCAACGAGGAGAGCGTGGCGGAGAAGGAGGATGTGAAGGAGAATCTAGTGTAGATAGGAAGGGTATTTTGGGCCGTAGATTGGGGAGAAGGCGTATTTTGGGGGCTGTGTTCGTTTAGTTTGTTTACTTTCACTTGGAACTCGCTTCCGAAGTGTCGCGTAACCGAGGCGATGGGTAGGCGTCGACCCACCTGAAGTCTGGGAGACGGACAGTTCTAGATGAATACATTCATTATTCGGCAATTCGAAAAGCCTGGTTATTCCACCATCATATACTCACATCAATCATCCACTACTACATGACTACAATATATGGACAACTGAGCTAGCTGCCTTTCAATCATTCCTTCCTCCTCAGCCCCAAAATCCGACTCAGCTTCACCTCCCCCTTGCCACCCCATCCCGCAACCCCTCCCGCGACATCAGGTCTAACATTCACGTACCAACCCCACGCCCTCCTATCCAGCTCCTCCTTCGAGACATGTCCCTCCCAGGACTTGAACAATAAATCCAACGCACCAAGCAACAACCCGAGATTCTCTTCTCTCTCCCTGTCCAGTTCCGCGCCCGACTTTGTCTTCTTCTTCTTCGCTTCTCCTCCTCCTTCTACAGCCGTACACGTCCCCGCAGACTCGGGGGAGGAGAAAGCTTTGAGGATATAAGCTCTCGCTCCCTCAGGTCTACAAATCGGCATAGCGCCCTCTCCACCCGTGACAGAACCGGCAGTACTTTTCCTCATCCCTTCTAGATCTAAGCCCCATAACGCGTCTCCACCGACCGTTCCAGCGATCCTCAAACGTTGCGCTAGTGCGTCGCGACATACCATGCTCATTATCCTCCATCGGTCGGTGCCGAGCATGACGCCGCCGTACCAGCGCGAGACGACGACTATGACGTTCGTGAGATTATCGGCGCGGAGGAGAGAGAGGACGTGGTTACCGCCGCCGGATTCGCCGTCGTCGGTTGAGGACTCGATGATTTGAGATGGGGAAGAGGGGGAGAGGATGCGGTAGGCGGAGATGTTGTGGCTTGCTGTTTTTAAGGAAGGGTTTTGGGAGAGGAGCTGATCGATAAGGGATGAGGCGGAGGAAGTGGAAGTTAGAGTGTGGGAGCGTGCGATGAATGTTGATTCTTTGACGGTTATGGGAGAGGAAACTGTCCAGCCTGTTGATGTGGAAGAGGTTGCAGGTGTTGCCAGGATATCTGGGATAATTGGTTCTGCAGCAGAATCAGACTCTTCTTTTATCGTCCGCTCACACCCCGCCGTACTCTGCTCTCCCACCTCCCTCTTAATCTCCTCTTTCTCGTCCATGATTTCCTCCTCCCTCCATTCATACCCCCCTCTCTTCAACACACTAACCTCCCTCCCCATGACCCTAACTTTCGGCTGTCCTCTCCCCCAACTCTCCCTCTCCTCCTCCACGCCCCTCTTCTCAATCCCCAAACTCACAGCCTTACTCCTCGAATTCGCACTGCACACCGCTTGAGCCAAGCTCAATCTTCCACTCAGCGGCTGCTCTGGCATCGTATACTTCAGCAATTGAACCGCGAACGCTAGAACTAACGGTGCGCGGTTTGTCACGATTGTGGTTTTGGAGATAGCTTCTTCGTCTACCGACGGCTGAGGGAGCGCGAGAGAAGCTTCGAGCTCGGCCGGCGTGAGAGGTTCTTGCGCGAGTTCGTAGGCGGATCGAGCACGTTTGTTTGTAGATGGCGCGAGAGCATCTGATGAGCTGCGTTTGCCTGCTGTCGTTCCCTGCGTAGCTCCAGACTTCAGAAACGCTTTGCAAGCTGCAAGTAGAGCTTTGGCTGTCTTTTCGTCGCATGATAAAGTTGTACTTAAACTCGATACATCACTTGCTGCTATATCTGTTATACTGTTTGGTATTCACTTTCAGCAAGCGTTTTAAGGTTAGGAGGGAAGGATGGGAGAGGACGCACCTACGCAGATTCGCTCCTTGTAAAGCTTTCACGCGCCCCATTGCTGCGAGCATTGGGATCTTGTTACGTCCTGTTGTGAGGAGACGCAGGAGGTCTTGCATGTCTTTTTGGGCGGCCATTTTGTTGGTGGATTGGGAGTGGGAGGCTGGTGCTCGTGTGGATTGTGTGAGGCGTGCTGAGGAGGGGGAGTCAGTCGAGACTGTAGAATGTGGATGTGGGTGTAGGATCAAGCGAGACCAGGAGTTTGAGATTGTGTGGCCTTTATTCCTGGCTCTTTTGAAATAGGGATTTCGTCTTGTTTGTCTGGAGAGTCTTCACCCAAAACTTCTGCAAGTTGCAAGTAATTAAATGGACCTGAGCTTTCGGAGGGAAGTTTATCCGCGCTCTTACTGGACGGTAATGCTTGTTTTGCGGGGAAATTATCTGGGGTACTTATCCACTTTAAAACGTCAAATCGCCATGTTAGATACAGAAGTTCATGTTACTTTCTGTTCTATAAGTTAATCACTTTCCCTCTCACGATTCGTATAATAACTCCTCTTCGGCGATTAAAACATTGATTCTTCACCACCCTAGCCTTCCCTATCGTCTCCTTCATCCCCCCTTCCAATCCCTCATATCCGTACCCAAGAAAAGTCCATTTCGAATCGATATTTTCTTGGCGGCAAAACGTTTGTGTCATTTCCAAAGTCTTGGGATTGATTATACGACGTTCCATGAGGTGAACGTGGCTGGCTGCGCAGCAAATGGTATTGGACGACTATAACATTGAACGACTAGCCTGGCCGGAATAATAATGTTATAAGCCAGTTCCCACCTTCCGATATCTTTACAGATACAAAACCTTCAACAGATCGACCCCTATGAAACAGGCCTAATCACCTAAGTGCTCATGGCAGGCTTGGATATCCATTTGAAGAAGGCCTACACGATAATTTGAAGTTCACGTCAATGTTCCAAGTTTATTCGTTCTCGATTGAGCATGGACATCACCCACGCGTGTCGGTTCATAAACATCTCTTGAGAAAGGCTCACTATTCGTGGTATGAGAAGCACGGCGCTCGAAAGATTGCTCTCTTTAGACAACATGCCGAGAAAGAGAAGCTCGGCTACATTTGGGTTGATACGTGCTGTATCGACAAAACTAGCAGCGCGGAACTGTCGGAAGCAATCAACTCAATGTTTACCTGGTATGAAGGCGCCGTGATCTATTACGCATACCTCTCGGACGTAGTGAAGGGCGAATCTTGGACATGGTCCACTGATCTCAACGAGAAGATTCGTAGCAGCAACTGTCACTCGGTTTGGACTTTACAAGAATTTATTGCTCCTAGAAGTGTAACCTTCTTTGATCATAAGTGGAATAGGATTGGAGACAAAGGGGAGCTGTCAGCTTTCCTATCTGATTTGACCAAGATCGGAGAGGATGTGCTACTCGACTCATCTTGCAGGACTACTGCAAGTGTTGCATAGAAGATGTCTTGGGCCGCTGGAATGGAGATGACCGAATCGAAAACGATGCTTCCTCACTCCTGGGAATCTTCAACGTTAACATGTCTCTAATTTATGGCGAGGGGAACAAGGCCTTCACACGTCTACAAGAAGAGATATTAGAAGAGACAGACGACCAATCTTTGTTCGCATGGAAGTACGTCTTCTCAAACCGACCAAACCCTCTGAATTACTGGGAAGAATTTACCAGTGTGCTAGCTGAGTCGCCAAACAATTTCGAACGCACAGCAGGGGTTGTTCCCTTTCCGAGTGGCCCCTCCAAGTCGCCATGTATGATGACCAGCAGAGGCTTGCGGCGAATTAATGTTCGGCCTCTCCCTTTCCCAGAGCGCAGCGGGATGTTTATGGCAGTACTCGATTGTCACTGGGCTATCGACCTCTCTTGTGTATGTGCAATTGTCATTGAACCGATCAACGATGGCAACACCCACCAGAGAAGCTCAAGTTTCGAGCTTATTACCAGGGTTCCGGTAGACGATGTGCCAGAGCAACATGAATCTATTAGCCACGACAATTGTCACAGAGAAGATCCGTCCGTCGGACATGTCGGAGCTCCTGAAACCAGGTGGCCCTCACAACCAGCAGGAAATATTCTCCCGCAAGACATATACATAGTTAAGAGCCCTACAATCTTCTACACGAATAGTCTGTTCGTGGTAGAGTTTTCACACCTTGCGCAAAGTGGCTTTGAGATCGTTGGTAAGGTGCCCAAGGAAGACCTATGGCACCTCAACAAAAATACACTACAAGTCAGTCTGGCAAGACAAATGACTGACGGTAGCATTGCGGTCATGTTGTTCAACTTCAAGGCCAACTTAGGCTTCAAGGTGGTGTATGACAGAAGCAAACCCCGATTCCAGGTCTTTCCCCGCGCGAAGAAGGCATCGGTACATCGGCACTATAACATGGCTGAGATTGTGCTAAAGCCGATGGAACTAGAATTGGAATAGTGGCTAGCAGATTGCCGTGAAGGCGGATCAGTCCCCAGCAAGGGGGGAGCTCCCTCGATTTCCTTTAGTACACGCCAAAATGGTGAGCAGCTTACTTGGGACATCAAGGCGGTGTTGATTCAGTCCTGGTGCTTAGTTAAACAGCTACGGCAGTAATAGTCGAGGTGCTTCAACGATCAGAGCTCTCTAGTGTGTTTTAAAAGCTTGGACGTGGTTGGTCTTCTGAAGGTCTCGTTGATTTGTTCATAGGTAAATACTTGTGACTACGGAAATTAATATTCGTTTGAGTATTTGTGTTTTGCATCTTCCATGATATGTGGTATATGGTACTCTAGACTTCTTGAAGTTCTTGTGCGAATACAGTGAAGGAAGTACTCAGATATCTCAGTTATCTTGTAAGTGCGTGCATACCAACGATGTGGAGGGGACCGAGGTAGTTATCAATCTAATGAGAACCCGCCTTTGAAGTAGTGCTGTATTGAAATATCCCCTTCGCCTTTTGCATATTTTGCGTGTGTGTAAATCACATATACAGATCAGAGATAAGCAGCTGGCGGAGCGTTCGTGCAGGTCCACTCTTTTCATTATGTCTAAATGGATTTCCGATCCATCACCTGCGAGGTTCATCATCTCGTGCAACCATTCCTTTCAACTCATTGATGATCTCGGGCGCAGAGTGCTATGACATGTGGTTATTAACGATAATCTATGTCTTGTTTGTACGGAAGCCGGTTCCCTTCCTGTTGAATTGGGACTCGCATGCTCCAGCAAACTTCGGCCATAAACATATTAAGCTATCAAGACATAACAGTATGGTAAACTGTGTTAACGGCCTATGAAAATTTTCGAAGTTCGATGTGCAGCTTAAATAGCTTAGAAGAATATGCATTATCTAGTAAAGCTGGTTTACACTCGGGTCTGAGTCACTTGTGGAAGATTTTCAACCATATTTTATGAACTTTACGTGCTCTCAGATTCACAATGAGTGCTAGTATGTATATCTTATTGACTCGTTTGCGCCAGATGCATCGCAACATGCTGGCGACATCTGCGGAGCGACGCCAGCGCTTTCTAGATACTCTGCGAGGGCCTGATAAATCCCCTTACAAAACACACGCAACGATCAACGTCCCAGCTCTCAAGCTCAACCCGAATGCTTGAATGTTGTGATATCATTTGTAGGAAATCAAAGATAATCGAATCCCAATTGTCACCAAGTGGCGAAGACACAATCGTGAGAGCAACAAGCCTTAGCCTTCAACTCTGCTTTTTCACTTATGGTTTATCGTCTAGTTCTGTTGGAAAGACATCTGAAACTTTCTCTCACGGCACACAGCAGGCAGATCAACATGGTCTGGGTGTTTGCCATCCTCGTCAGGGCACTTGTAGCCGTTTTTGTAGCCGTTTCTCAGACGGTATGCCTCTCTGGGGTTCCGCTTGTGCATGTACAACTTTGCCGAAACATGAACGCCGACCAATCTGTGTTTACGGTAGAGGTCGAAACCCGTGTTTGTCAATGTCCTGAAAATGCACTTGAACTTCACGTACAGCGTGGAAGGAGGAGGGTGCTGGCTTCAGGTAGCACATTGACTACAATGGCGGGCAAAGGATTACAGATGACGGTGATCCGTAGCAGTACGTAAGCCATGGTATATCTGGCTCGAATTGCCATCTGCAAGCCAGATAAAGTCGTGCCCGCTGATTCGAAATCTCGCTTGTCGGTATTGTACTGGCGACGTCCATCGTCAAGCTTGGAGTGTTAAAGCTTGAGATCTAACAACCTATACATAAAGTCTCTTCACAGGCACAGGAATTTTACAAAGAAAACGTTCTGCTACCAAGCCTAGTCTTTCGACTCAATGAACGGACAGTGAAAAATAGTCATGAAGCAAGTTTAATGTTGACCGTAAGTAATGATCCAGTCCGCTCAAACGTCTCCGTGAATGAACGCTATTCTTTACGGATGTACAGCTGTGAAGTATTATTCCTTGCAATTTTAGTATCACACGTGTTCCCTTGCAAGTCAACCATAACAATAGGAGGAAAACCCCGTCCTTCTTTTTCGTACTGCTTGAATAGTACTCTAAAACATCTCTTTACGGATTACGCCCGTAAATATACATGAGCCGCAAAGCAAGGGCACGCAGAACGTAAGTAAATATTGAATGAACCAGACAATTGGACTTGAGGATGCTAATAGTATTAGTTTGGTGGGGGCCATGTCCGGTATACAGCTTATTTGATATTCAGTTTGATCTATCAATTCGCACCCGCTGAGCTTGTGTCGTTGTATCAAATTGCAGTGTAAGATACTATGCTTGAACGTCTACTCCGTTTTAAGTTACTATGTCAGACGGAACACTGCTTGTGACGCACCACAATACGACAAAAATCACAAGTCCTCCGCTTCCACTGGCGAACATTTCACGAGTTACGGATTTTTCGAAGCGCCTTCTCCGCTATACGGTGCGACCGCGTTTCATTTCCTCATTGGAAATTTTACTTCACGCTGAGCCTACATGGGAAGTACCGTAGTAACTCAGTATTTTGGACCCGTGCTACCGTAGCAGTTTAGCGGAATCGAATATTCGGGCATGAGGCCACAAGGCACACACGCATAGCATACCAATTCCTGTACATGCCGCTTTTATTTACTTAAGAATTGACTTGGAGAAATCGTACGAAAGTAGGGACAAGGGTCTACTCTAGCACTTCTATAATAACGAAACTACGCCTGATAAATAATTTGAAAAGAGTAACCTTATTATTTATGACAGGTTTAACTATTCGAATGCTCTACTAAATAATTTAATAGCGTATCAGGTAGTAGTTTTGACGAGGAAAATAAGTATTAGAGAGGGTGTAACCTCGCTTAATTTATCGCGATAAAGTAGCATGCCTGTGCTTTCATGCCTGATGCAGGGCTGATTTCAGGTGTGTGTATGCCTTGTGGCCTCATGCCCGAATAATCGATTCCAGTTTGGAATGATAAATCTTTCATAGTCGGGGAAAATCTTCACCGCAATATCATACAATTAACAATCAACAACGCTGGTAGAATCCTTAGGATCAATAGTATTATACTGTCCTCAATTATTATTTATTCAAAATTTATCTTGCCTCCTACTAATTGATATTCTTTTGAGATTTGCTTGGCAAGCAACCTTGAGTTAGCATCTTGATGATCTGAATGGTCAGAAAATGGCGCTAAATTGCAACCACTGGTCGAAGATACTGAATTACTACGATATTGGAGGCCTGCCCTACTCTGATCACTACCACAGAGGATTTAAAGCTATACCTTTTTGGGTGTTCGGAATGTAGAGTTACGAGAAAGGCTATGATCTGAGTATGGCAACTTTAATTCTGGCTGTTCTCCGGCGACTCCGGACATCCGAAAGCTCTCCTTTATACTCGTGGTAAGGATGAAAGGGTTTATTTTTCTTTACCACCAAGTAGTTCTCGAGCAATTGAGGAAGCGCACGAACAGCCATCGATCTCTGGATGTAAAGAGTCACGAGCAGTTAATCCTACAGAAAGCGTTTGATCCTGAAAGCAAGAAGGTATGACTAATTGAGGGCCTGACGCTGCCGCGAGAACACCTTACCAAAATGCTGCCAGTAATATGTGTATACACTATTGGGCGTTAAGCCCTGGCCTCTGACTGGCTAACAGACAAGGAGTATAAGGTAGAACGTGCAAATCCCCTGATTGGCTCGACGAGTTTCTTTTCTGCCATAGAGTTTACAAGTTTGCGTAGGAGGTGGGGGGACGGGCCGCCCGAAGGAGGACCCCTCAGGTGCTAATCAAATAGCTTTTGTAGAAAACCTCATGGGTGTTCTACCGTATATCTCTGCTATCTTAGAACCTTTTATATCCTGTCGCATACGTGCTGGTGGCTCCACCAGCATCTAAATGCGGTCTTCGTCGGAACTCTGCCATTGATCATGCCAAAGAGATCCGCTTGGTGACATCTCGACCAATCCTATCGTCATGATAGGCGAATGTCAATATAGAACCCTGAACTTACGACATGTACCAAACCCTCGTCGTACTTTGAACGGCCAATGACACAATCATTGGTGGGCATCTTGCACCAGCTTAAACACAACCTTCAACGCTCATTTGACTTCAAGGGTCCCGAGAAGGTACATCATGTTTAGTCGCAATATCTTTGAATACATTGCGTGCTCCACTAAGTTATCCCTACTCACGGCAGAATTAGCACCATGCCAGGTGTTGACGAAGTTTTTCCGTCTTGCGCATTTATATGTTGCTATGAGACGTATTCTCAAAGATCCTGAAATCGCCAGCAGCAACGCTGTTTATCCATCCAAGTGAATCTAACAAGTCATGGGACTCCAAGCTTTCTTGTCCAATCTGAGAGGACCGGCGAACGTCGCGACCATACATGCGCCCGAAAGTGCCTCAACCGAGAATATCATTCGTGAAGGAGACCTACACTACACCCAAGAGAAAGGGGGCAATGAATCTCTACCGTCTTATCAAGGCATGTGCCTTATTCATAAAAAAATGTCTCAAAGAATCGTCTGACCTTGAGCAGTGGCCTCTGGTGCCCCTGTTGAGAGGGAATCACCTCTTGGTTATGAAGTGTCATGGTTTACTATCGTTCTTTTGAACGTTGGCCAGATGGTCGGCACTGGAGTCTTCTCCACACGTACGATCTATTCCTATCCTTACCGCATTTCTAAACTCATGCTGATTCCGATCTAGCCGGTTCCATTTTAATGGGTATTGGGTCCGTTGGTCTGAGTCTTATATACTGGCTCGTCGGTGTGGTTATTGCCATGTTGGGTCTCACGGTTTACCTGGAACTCGCCTCGTACTTCCCAAATCGATCTGGTGCCGAAGTTGTCTACCTGGAGCAGGGTTGGCCTAAACCGAAGTACTTCCTTCCGACTACTTTCGCTGCATTTAAGGTCCTTTTCTCTTTCAGCAGTAGTAACGCTATTGGTATATCTCTCTCACTACTGGCCTTTCGGATCTCTCGCTGACAACGATTTAGTCCTTTCCACCTATCTTTACCGGACAGCTGGAGCGACTCCAACAGAGTGGCAATCGAAAGGTGTTGCCGTAGCAGGATACACTCTCGCTACACTCAGTGAGGCAATCGTCCCTCATGCAAAATCTGAAGCTCACGTCAATAGTCGTGGTTTTCTCTACCAAGTATTCGCTTTGGTTTGCGAATACAATATCAGCCATTAAGCTCCTCACATTAGTCTTGTCAGTGCTACCTTTCATCCCTCCTCCAATATCGTACTAAAACCGACACAGCATCAGTATCACGGGTTTCGTCGTCCTAGCAGGCGGCATAAAAGCCATCCCAGATCCGGGTTTGAATTTCCGGGATTCCTTTGCCGGAACAACGAAAGATGCTTACGGAATCACCAACGCTCTGGTCCGAATCAATTTCGCATATGCCGGCTGGGAAAATTGCTTCAATGTTGTTGCCGAAATTAAGGTTAGCGAAGTCGACCCCGTCCAGCCTACCATAACTAACATTAACCAAGAAACCAATCAGAACTGTGCGATGGGCTGGTCCAGCTTCGCTTGCCTGTGTTGGCATTCTCTACATGTTCGTCAATATCGCTTACTTTGCCGCTAGTAAGTATCCTGGATGATTTATGGTGATGAGTACTGATGCTTCTCTCTCCAGTCCCGAAGAAACAAATCATGAGAGGAAACACGATTACCGCCAGTCTCTTTTTCGCCAAAGTATTTGGTAGCGACAATGCGGCTCGACTTTTCAACATCCTGATCCTTCTGAGTGCTTTTGGCAACCTTGTAAGCACCCTTATCGGCCAATCTCGCATGATCCGAGAGTGTGGCAGACAAGGAGTCCTTCCTTTCCCTAGATTTTGGGCATCTACCCAACCATTTGGCACTCCTCTAGGACCTTATGCTCTCAAGTATGTGATGACCATCCTAATGATTGTTGCTCCGCCATTTGGTGACGCCTTCAACTTCGGTACGTTCGGTCCAGTGGTTCCCCTGTCTTCTCGAACTGAAAATTACCTCTAGCCGTTGATCTCGCGTCCTATCCGACCGCCATCTTCTATTTGTTAATGGCAATTGGTGTCTACACCATCCGTCGTCAACGAGCACGCATCAACGCGGGCCGATCCGAATTCCGAGCTTGGGACTCTGTCGTAATCGTCTACATCGTCATTCAAGTGTTCTTACTGGCTATGCCATTGGTCCCTCCCAAAGGCGGAATAAACAAAGGCAACGTCTCGTTCTTTTACGGAACCGCGAGTCTGACTAGTCTATCTTTGTAAATATACCTCCTACTCTTGCCTGATGTTTGCTAACACATCAAGCTTCGTTATCTGCAGTGTATACTACTATGTCTGGATGAAGGTCCTACCCCAAAAACGCGGTTATGAGATCCGTCAAGAACTTATTGTGCTTGACTCTGGTGAGACGACAAATAGTTTGGTCAATGTGCCGCTGGAGAAGATCCCAGAGTGGGATCGCATGCACGATGCTGCTGGGAAGAAGTACGCGACGAGCAGAGGGCATCTATCTGGGGAAGATAGCCCAAGCGTAGAAAGAGTCAACATCAAGGCCAAGGAGTAGATTCTTGTCATAGACAACTCGTCTGTTGGCAGTCTGCTGGATCAAATCAGCGAGAGTATCTCGTTAAGGTGGAAGTAGGAACATGGTATTTTGTGAAGTTTCAGGCGGGATTGCAGAAATTGAAGCAACGATAGGGTGTTGAATAACATGCCCCTATTGCGTCCTTTGGAATCTGATATCTCTTCGTGCAAAATTCTCCTTATTCCACATGACATGAAATTAGAGCTGAACGTGAAAGAAGCAAATTACAAGCTATGAGCAAACGCTAATCGACAGTGGTGAACACTAAATCAGTCAGAGAATTGCCCCACCACAAGCCAAGGCCCTCATCGAGCACTGAAAAAGTGTTGCCTGCTGGAAGCAAAGGACGCTGAAATCTACATGAATCAAAATCACACATCCCACCATTATATGAAATCTACCGAGGTATATTTCGTTGTATTATGCTTAGGTATAGCACTATTGGCATAAATACAGATCCTCGTATCTTCGTGACAATACACGTTATACCCAGCTCACAGAATATGATCCAACAAACCTGTAATAGGGTTGTAACCTCCAAACGCAATCTTCAGCGTATTAGTAGTGATCTCTAATCCTTCGGGTAATGCCTCCTTATTTGCAGCAATAAGCTGCAAGATCATAGCGCCAAGCGTGACCAAATTGGTCTCCGAAGCTGTTGGTCTCCATCCCTCATTATAAGGGAGTCTCTCCTCCTCTGTAACTCCGGAGTCCGGTTAGTGTCTTGCCAATTTTGGTAGTAAAGGAAATGTTTGTAAAGACCTACCGAAAAGAACCTTGACGTATTCCACAGGAGCGACTCCCGTTACCGGATTACCCATGGTGGACAAATACAGGGCTGTCTCTCCATAGGAAAGAACATACTGCTGCGGAGTATACGTGAACTTCTTGTCCCTTGCCTGCTCTGTCCTGACGCGATTGTACCTATAGATAATCAGTATCAAGTCCTCCCATCTCCTGTAATGTATAGAAACTTACTTCGCAGCCGAAGCAACTGGGATGCTCGTCTCAGTCATACCATCATAATACTGCAACACAGTATCGAAAATACTCTGGTTAAACATCCAATTATCGCCGTTATTCAAGTTGAAATCCGCACGGCTCAAACTAGCATCGTGCTCGATAGGGAAATTGTGCTTCCTGATATCTTTGAGCGTGAAAGATTGGGCGAGGAGATTATTGGGTACAGAGAGAAGTCCAGCGTTACCGACGGCAGTCGAGAAATCGGCACCAACATTCAAACCGTCTTTGAGCCCTTTGATGAGGACGGGGATCGTGAGGCCTTTGCCATTATGAGGGATGAAGCCGTGGTTGGCAAGACTGTTTAATCCTGGGCACGGGGAGCGGAGATCATTGGGGCCGGCAGGTATCCATTGCATGAAGCTCTGAGAAGAAGCGAGTGAAAGCAGGGAGAAAAGCGTTAGCGAGAATGTAAACATCTTGAATTATATGACAACAAAGCTATCTTGAAATAGTAATGTCAAACGGAGGAAAGACAGGAGGGTATCTTTCTGCCACCAATCTGGATCTCTCTCTTTCTATATTTGTGCGATTGCGAAGGGCAAGGTAGTGCGAGTCCTCTCCACCTCGGCATCATGGACAGCGGGTCGTCAAGTGCGTCCGATCTTAGTGCCTTGGTTGAGGTGTCTTGTCTGCTTGTCTTGGTGAGTTCAATTCCTAGACTTGTAGATCTTTGCGCCACAAGACCTTCTCACCTCACTTAGTAGCGAATCAGTGTCGCCGTATTCCAAATGTAGCGAGAACATTTCGCACTTGTCCTTCCTCCTCGATCTGGATCCTTTTAGCTTGTGGGGCATGAGTGACGGACGCTCTGACTAAGTCATCAACACGTCTAAGTCCGAAGAACGCGATAAGCACCAATCAGAGACGGTCGGCCAGTTTGGGGACACAGTCGAGAACAAAGAACTTTACAGAGGACCACGACCTAATAAACCACAAGGACTCCATTCTATGATACAATGTAGCTGTTCCCAAGGTTGACAGCATAAGCAAAACCATTTCCACGCCATATGTCTGTTTTCCCAAAGCCTCCCAATTTCATCTCTTGCTTTCCTTCTAGAAGCAGGACCGTAACATTATCATGAGGATGCATTAGCCAGGAAAACCTCTTCGCGCCCTGCCCCAAAGTGTTGCAAAACCGTGAAAACCCAACCTTCGCTCGCTATGCAGAGAACAGATCCTCAATGATTCTGAGGTTATTAAGAACGCCGTTCGTGACTCGATAGATTATGTAACAATTATAAATCGGACCATGGTGATACTTCCGGCTTTGGGAAGCGGGATAGGAGTTCGTAATGAAGAGAATAGTGGAAAGGAATCATTCAGATTCCGTCGATTTGATTCGATTCAATTATTGAACTGGTCCAGCTTGAACCAGGGCAAGGAACCGCTCGCCAACCTACTGAACTATTAGCAATGATTCGGAGTCAGAACGGACTCGATAACTTGCCTCTGGCGCAGACTTGATGAATGGCAGATCGAAAAACATGTACTTTTTGTTCTTGACCAACTCTTGGATTACAACGAGAAGACCCCATGGTTGCGGCCACTGGCCAATCGATCGTTCGAGCAAGATTCGGGTTATTTGCTCGCGGATCTCCAAATCCTCTTGATCGTTAGAGTCACTACCAAAAAGCTCCAGAAGAGCTTGGTTGAAGTAGTGCGTGTGGGTGTTTGGGAACCGTAGTTGGTTGACGATGCTACCGAGAAAGACGAATCTTGTAGCTGGACGAAGCTCGTGTACAAGCATGGCCAGTAACTTAATATCCGGAGTTCCGGAAGTGAATATTGGGGCTCCTTTTTTTTCGGATCTAGCAATGGCATTTGCTCCAACATAGAGAACCAGAGAATCAATGAGTTTTCGGTCGGCATCAACAGGCAATAGACCTAACCCAGTTTGGCGAACCTGCTTTCTCTGAATTTGATGGGCAATATGAGCGACTGCATCTTCTGATGGACCATGTTCCAGAGCTTGCTCAGCGAGATCAAACAATCCAGACTCTCGCAGGGGCCCCTCCACGTCATACATGCTCTCCGGCGACTGCCGAATCTCTCCGACACGGTCAAGTTTAATTCCCGGTTGCATAGGGTTTGGCATGTTTACGTACTGAGGTGGAGTTGCGCTCAGTATTAAGTTGTTCAGCTGAGTCGAATAACTAGGGACATGCACACAAAGCTTAGAATGGTTTGCTGACAAGAACTCGGGGAAATCGTGGTGAAGAATTATGACCAGTTTGACGACAGCCCGATATATCTGGCTGGTGGTTGGATCGAGATTGATGACTGGCTTGAGTAGCTCCCCAAGGTAGAATAGCAGCTTTTCCATGATGTCGGCGAACAGCCCCCACCCAATTTCTCTAGGGAGCCCCAATACGAGAGGCATAAAGTTCCTGTGTGAGATCAAGCTCATCCAGCTGGTCATGAAGCCAGGGAAGTGTGTTGGCGGAATCCTGAGGAAAATTCGAGCGAAAACAAGCGTAACTTCTTGGCGCTCTTCTTCCGATAATACTCCTTCCAATGCATCCAATTCGAATAAAATCGTGGAATACAGTCTATAGAAGGGCTTCTGGTTGAAGCTCTCGCCGCGAAGTACGTGGTGGTGATTCAGAACTAAGATTGTCAAGGACAAGATAGAGTTGAGATATGCAGCTTTGTCAGTCTTAACTGCCCCGTCTTGTTCGTGGCCTTTAACGAGCAAAGCAATAAGCTTGGCCAAAGAGTCTGTTGCCATGTAAGCCTCGTTGGCAGGGCTGTCGTTTTGAAAGAGTTGCTCAAATCGGTCGACCGAGCTGTCAATAGCCAATCGAAGGAACATGTGGAGGTCATCCCTGTTATTTATTTGCTGCCTGTTGTACATTTGACTGATAAACTGGGCAGGGGCGTTGTCGGAAGCGTTTGGATTGCTGCATAGGCGGACCCACTCGTCGAATATGTAGAGCAGTTGATCTTGTTTGAGATCATTGGTGGCCAGAGGACGTGGTTCTGGGAGCCCAGAAGTCTGCAACTTTTGTTTGAGTTGCTGACCAACTTCCAGGTTCGGCTCTTCAGAGATCCACAACCAAGCAGTTTCCAAGCTCTTAGCAAAATCGGCGTACAATGCAATAGGACGATCATTCAACAGAACCGTCTCGAGGAGTGACACAAAGAACTGAAGAGATCCATCCTTGCGTTGGGAGATGACCCTGGACACCTCCAAATCGATGCGGCCCCATTCGAGCAGGTGAGCCTTCGTCAGGCAAACAATGAGAGGAACGCGGAAGAACGATTCACCTGATCTTTGCGAAATAACATCAAATACGCGATTGGCGGTTCTACCTGCCATCCTGCAGATGTTTTCCAGGACTTGAACCAGACACTCCATGACGAGATCTTGCTCGGGGCCACTGAAAAGCATATTGCAAATGTTATCTACGATGTAATAGTCGTAGTGGTCTGTCCCTTGTGAGTTTCTGAAAATCAGACCGTACAAAGAATCTAGTGCATCAAGTACAGCATGGGGGCGGGGAAGATCTGCAAAGTGCTGTTCAAGTGCATCGGCAGCTACCCGCTCAAGCTCCAGCAATGCCTTCTCTACTCTTTCTGCTAGCATTCTGGGGTCCATCTGCATGTTGGCGACCCTCCCGTTGACTATTGTGTTGTTCTGTTGGGCATAAGAAGGTTGTTGGGCTGGGAGATGGGGCATTGCGGGTGGCTCGGCGGGAGTTGGTAGATTCGGAACTGGAGGGTATGAGTCCTGCAAGATATCGTTCGCCATTGTTCTCGTAGCATCTGATGACGACTGTATATGTGTCGGGCCAGGTAGAGCTGGCTGCACCCGTGGTTGCCGGGCAAACTCGTCGTAGATTGCCATTTGAGATTGATTGAGTCCGCCTAGAGCTGGCGACAGCTTGAATGGATCCGGAATTGTCCAAGACCAGCGGCTCAATCCTGGATCGACGTAAGGATCGTCTGGTCTAGTCATCTTGTGGTGACGGCGGGCTTCTAACTCGGGCTCGATCATCTCCTCGATCTCAGGCACTGCTCGTTCTTCGGCTTTCTTCTCAACCTGACTACAAGCCAAGTCAAGATTGGACGTGACGCACATGATGATTGTTCCTTCTGGAAGACCCTGGGGGAATTCGCCCGACAAAGCTCGGATGTAGTTTGTCATGCTAGCCCGCAATGGCTCTTTGGATGTTACCAATGCAAGAGCTCCTGCAGTCTTCTTAACCATGTTGATAGCGGCAGCTCGCACTCTGGATTCATTTGGTTCGGTCGCAAAATCCTTGTGAATCATCTGCGCGGTGGAGATGGCAGCAATGGTGACCGACCGCTCAACGACGGGAGCAATAATTTCGTGGACAGCCCTGGTAATAGCCGTTTTGACGATGTCTTGCAGACGACCTTGATTGACCATATCATTAGTAGGGGGGTACTGTAGGAGTGGACCCAGGTCTGGGATAGAGGCTGTAATCTCATGGGGTGAGAATCTTCCGTTTCCTGCTCCACCCGTCATTCCATTCATGGATAGGTTATCGAATCTATCCAAGATCTCAGGAGCCATGACTTCGTTTGTTTCTTCGATCTGCAAAACTCGGTTCATGATTTCGTCGGAGGGCTCGATACTTTTGTGGTCCAGCTCCAACTCCCCACAAAGAACCTCGATTTCGAATCGAAGGTTGAGCTTTAGATCAGCCTTGGTGTAGAGTTCCATGAGAGCTTTGATGATGTCCATGACCCACGGATTGGGTGGCTTGAATACAGTGGAATATCTGCCTTGAGCAAGTACCTTGCAGACAAATGGAATGACGACCAGAAGTCGATTCGATTCGTAACCCTCGATTAAAAGTTGTTTGAAAGCAATGTTCCGATGCTTGATCGGCTTATCGCGTGCCAGAGTCAAAGATCCAAGCCAAGTCGCCAAATACTTGAGATATGTCCGTTCGTTCGCGACTTGCATCGTTGACTCCGCATTAAGCATTTTGAAGGTGCTGACATATGTTTCGCGCAAAACATCTGCCCACAGAGATTTCCTTCCGAAGAGCTTGATGGTGTTGAGATACATATTATGGTAGTTCGGTTGTACTCTAGCTCTTTCTTGGACTAAATCCGTTGCGAACCAATGCTGAGCTTCCTCTGTGACCGTTTCTTGAAGCTCGGGGAACTTGCTATCAATGGTGTCCGGTGTGATGTTGTTCAGAATAAACTGGATCTTGTCGGTGATCTCTTCATCAGGAGTAGGATACTGGTAGACCGGTGGGAGGACGCGAAGAGCGTTGAAAGATGGTGGAGGTGGAGTCTTCATCTCACCCCCATTGATACCATTGACTGGGGAGAAGACACGGGTATCTTGCTCAACACGGATGACATCCTCAGCTTTGGCCCAAGCCTCTGTGTTTTGCAGGCCTGGCACCTCCAGTAAACGCTTGCAAAAGCCAGGCCACTCGCGCAAACGACTAAAGAGTTGCATAAGAGCCTGGAGACCAAATTTATACATGGATTCCTGTGGAGAATAGTCTTTGACTGCCTCTAGAATCATGCCCAGTCCGATTTTAAGGGGAAGCTCGGATATGAGCTTGTGCGAGATGATCCCTCCAAAGAGCACAGCCGTTGTGGCTAGGGCCTCCAAGGGATACGTGTTATACAAGGCATACTCGTCGAAAAGTCCATGGATCATGCATGCAAAAACATCTTGGTCGGCTGGGTCACGAGAGTGCTTGTATCTCTCAAGTGCTTCCACAATGCGTCGAACCTCCACTTCATCACTATACATTTGCTTATAGTGCGCTTCCATCTTTTCATTGGCTTCTTTTGGCAATGAATTGCTCTCAGCACCATTTCCGTCGATAACATCGTCATAACCCTCTCCATAGTTGATCAAACGCGGATATGCTGTGATACACGCTCGCTGGACGAGGATCAGTTCATTGGAGGGGACACCGGGCATTGCGTCCTCAAGTGCTTGTAGCAATTTGGCTATTGTTTTGACTGGTAGCATGACACTATGCAAGTGCTTTTGTCGTTGGTACGATAGCTCATGCTCGGCTTTGATATTGAGAAACGTAAGGAGCGAATGCGGCAGGTCTGGAATCCTTGCCAAGTTGTTTGCTGCCCATCGGTCAAGGTCCAGGAAGCCTCGAGCACTAGCAACAGCGACAAGATCCAGTCCGAATCCGTTGGGGATCGACGCCAGATCATCAAGCCAGTTGTGTCTCAAGGCATGTTCTAGGATAGTAGGTAGTTCCATGGGAACTTTGGCATGTGCTTCCACAAGTCTCTGAGCCACCCACTGCTTGTCCTTGCGCCATAAGCCTTCAAGGACAAAATCGTAGTTGGGATCGTACTTGAACAGGAACCGATCAAATAGATTGTTAATCGTATCAGTTGCTAGTTCTGGCCACGGCTTCGGTACGCCAAATGCGGATACCAGGAAAACATCTAGGTTTGGAACAACGACCTCCTGGAATAATCTCTTGGCTTCTATGGTATCTGATGCGGTAGTGGTGTGTAATGCGACGTGAAACATCGAGGATAACGCAACTACAGATACGAGGGGGTGTTTGATGGCTCGTGCGGCGCGTTGACGAATTTCCTCATCCGCGCCGTCAAAATCCTCAAGTGTGAAGGCTGGTTGCAGACCCGGAATAGTTGTCGCATCAAGCTCGTCGTCATAAAGGGAAGCATACGCACTAATGAACGATAACTGCGTCTCGGAATACTGCCAGGTACCGCCCCAGAGTTGCTGTATATCAATCAAGTCATCGACTGCCAGCTGTCGGAATGCTTCATAGAGGGCCAGAAATTGATCTTTCGATATTCGTAGCTGATCTTGGTCAAAGTGTCCAACTACTCGTGCCCAGTTGAAATTGGGCGAGACCTCTTTTCGCAGGCTGCTGACCAGATTTTTGGTAGAGAATGGTATGCTTCGACTGAGAGCTGTGTAGATGATCGCACCCGCAACTACCTCCTCATTAAGACTGATGCTTCCGTTCCTTAAATACCCTCGACACGAATCTTCATCAGCTGTGAATGCTGAGCCAACTCTTTGTAGAAACGCTGTTAAAGGATTCCTGTTGTTCAAAGCATGTATCAAATATAGTGCGGCAAGAACTGTCGTTGGAATCGTCTCCTTCTCCTGATTTTGGCTCTGATATCGAAACTGAAGTGCCATTACCAGATCTCGTTGCGCGGACTCATCGAAATTCGGGGGATGTTCTTGGATGAATCGGTCTACCATAAGAGCCAGAAACTCAACAGGCATATTCTCATGTTCAGGACCCGGGTGAACGAGAAATTGAATGAATTGTGGGTAGTTCGCAGAGATGATCGCATCAGCTACATTCTATTAGTTGAGCTCTGTGGTTGTAACATCTAAATACTTACCCTTAGTCTTGAGGTCCGATCTTGATCCGGTCTTGAAGGCGAGAGCTAGAATTGTCTTCTCGAGTGCGTCTAGCTTGAAGTGATCCATGAATGTCGATAGATCAAAGTCTCGAAATATGTCCTCATTTGCCGTCTCTATTGACTCTGCAATCCTACGTGCTTGGTCCACATCATGCGATATTTTGCGAACCTCGGAATGTAGAATGGGATACGTCCCAGGGTTTGCTACCGGTCGATTGATGCCTGAGAATATCGTAGGAGCATTGCCAGCCACCATACGGCTGAAGTATTTCTGGAACACTTCCATACCGTGTTCATCGATCAGCTGCGTAGCCATGTTAGCAGAGAGCCACCGCCACAGCAGTTGCGCGTCTGCCTACCTTTCTGAGCTGCTCAGCTTGTTGTTCCCACTTCGAGCGATCCTTCTTATCCTCTTTGATAGTGCTGAGAAGCAGGTATATTTGAGCGACGACAATTTTAGTTAGAGAGTTTGATCCGGTGGGACTGTTCGTGCTTGGACTGGCACCAGCACTGAAGGCACTGTGATGCGACCCGTGTGGTGAATGGCTAACACCTGTGACGATGGTTTGTTGCGAAGGTGTGAATGTCCCCCCTCTTGAGTTGACCATCGAAGACGTTGCTGTTCTTGCGCAGATCCACTCCGCAGAGCTATCTCTCAATCTCGAAGGACGAAAGAAGATCTATCAGGGTGGTATGAGCATTGGCTGGGCGAAGTAAACGATTGCAAGGGGAGAGAGATGGTGATGGAGTCGGTGTAGTTGTGAATCAGGCGTGTTCGAAGTATAGAGAGTTGAACAGGGAGAGCGAGGTTGCGGCTCGAGCTGCTAGAGGCGCTAAGCCCAATACGGCTAAGCACATGATGGGTCTGGAATTGAATAGGGCTCTTCTTCGAACCTAGAAAATTGCAACATGATATTATTCAGCTGCAACTAATGACACCTTTTATCTATCTCTCCATACATACTGCTTCCACGCATTTCGTTCGCACTGAGCCCAGATGTGTGCAATTTACTGTGCAACAAATTGTTATATCGAAATCGTCTTTCACTGCAGGTACACGAGCACAGGGGGGTCAATGACTAAAGATCCCTTCCTATCGGATGACACCGTATTCAAGAGCTGGAGTGGAATGGCAAGTCTGGTATTTGCTTTGCGAAAGTCAATCGTCAAGAAGCATAATGCCGGCCTTTCAACTCTTTGTGGTACTGATTCTGTGACAAAACCCAT
This sequence comes from Rhynchosporium graminicola, assembly GCA_900074885.1. Classification (NCBI taxonomy): domain Eukaryota; kingdom Fungi; phylum Ascomycota; class Leotiomycetes; order Helotiales; family Ploettnerulaceae; genus Rhynchosporium; species Rhynchosporium graminicola. Next base: position 782,208 of record FJUW01000003.1, read on the forward strand.
AAAATCGTCGCAGTACAGTCAGTGGTTTTTTGAACTCGTGCCACTAGAATAGTGTCTTGTACTTACAGGATATTGAGGCTAGCTGGTGACGTTCCGTGAAGAACTATCAGAAACACCTACCTAGAGAAAGGAATAGGAGTGCTCAAACCTTGGTACTGGGGAGTGTGCCGCAGATATCTGCTTTGGCTGATACAATAATATGCTCTAAGATCTGGCAATCTGAGCATCTCGAATTTGCTCCAGCCTCTCGAAATGGCTTTACAGCAAAATTGGATTACGCGGATCAGTTGATGAGAATGATTCATGGGCCAGTTGAATGGGAGTAATCTTTCCGAGCAGGACAGGAATGTTACGAAGGGTTGTTAACCAAGTCGACAGCTGAACACAATGGGATTATACTCCCAGCGTGGGGATTACTTATAATTCTTCTCCGACCTTTGAGCTCGTAGTACACTTACTATCAGATCATCCTGCCGGCAACATCATCAAAGAGCTACGCAACTTCAGACATTTCTTTAAGTCACGTCCCTTGATATTTTCACGACGTTGGTATCGAGTCACGACATTAACTCGTAGTTGCTTGCCAGTTGTCTTTCCATTGGATATGAATTTGCCTAGCCTCGAAACAGGTTATAGAATAGGTGACATTGTGCTCTATGTAAAATTGCATGCTGGCTGTGGCAATTTCAGCTACCTTGCCGTAAAACCGAAAATTAGGAAGCGGTCGTTCCATCGGTCAATAAGCATCATAGATTATGTGTCGGTCGGTCAGTCAGTCAAGCGGTAGTTGAATGCTGAAGTGACGGGAGCGTTGCGGTATTTCTTGGCGGGGCCGCATTGGCAAGGGAAGTGGGTCCACGCTTGCCATTGCCATGCCGACACTTCGGGTGTTTATTTGCGTCTCCGCTTCCCAGATATGATACTCCGGGAATTGTCTTGACAGAGCAGAGCAGAGCAGAACAGAACAGAACAGAGCGCTTTACTCCTGATCAGTCTTGCCGATTCCTCTCCTTCACAGAATTTCATATCTCTCTATCTGATTTCCCACTCATTCTCTGAAAAGTAGGAGCAACTCTACCTTTAGCATACAACCTCAATAACGCGACTTCCTCTTAAAGTCAACAAACCAAATCAGGCTGGGCAAGATGCCTTCAGTCGTGTCTGAAGGGCCATCGGTGTCCATGAGCTTCGCAAACAACTTTTGGGGCAAAGATGATGCTGGAGTTGATCCTCTGATGCAGCGCATGCATAATGCAAAGCAAACATGCGACGAATTGAAATCCTTCTATACCGGTACGCAGTACTCCATTCTGTGTTGACATATCCATTGACACCCCCAAGCCCGCTCAGCTCTCGAGGATGAATATGCACGCAAACTACTCTCCTTGGCGCGAAAACCCCTTGGATCGCAGGAAGCAGGAACTCTCCGATCCTCCATGGATGTGCTGAGAGGCGAGGTCGAGCAGATGGGTAAATCACACCAGAATATCGCCAGTCAGATGAAGACCGAATTGGAGGAGCCGCTGGCGGCATTTGCAGGAGCGATGAAGGAGCGTAGGAAGATCGTGCAAGGCGGAATAGAGAAAGTACTGAAGGTCAAGATTCAGCAAACACAGCTTGTTAATAAAGTAGGTGGTACCTGTATGCTCACGCAGCTTCAGCTGACTCTTCAAGACCAGAGATAGATATGAGCAGGAGTGTCTCAAAATTAAGGGATACTTGGCACAAGGTCATATGGTGATGGGCCAAGAAGAAAGAAAGAACAAGGCCAAGCTCGAGAAGACACAGATCAACCTCGCTACGTCGAACACCGAGTACGAAAATGCCGTGAAGGCACTCGAAGAAACAACTGGAAGGTGGAATAGGGACTGGAAAGCTGCCGCTGATAAGTTTCAAGACTTGGAGGAGGAACGTCTAGACTTCATGAAGAGCAGTCTTTGGAGTTTCGCCAACATCGCTTCCACTGTTTGTGTTAGTGATGATGCTTCGTGCGAGAAGGTCCGATTGTCACTGGAGAATTGCGAGGTGGAGAAAGACATTGCTTCATTCATCAAGGAGCGAGGCACAGGCCAAGAAATACCGGATCCTCCAAAATACATCAACTTCTGTCGTGGGGATGTTAGCGACACCCAATCTGAGGCCTCTGAAGACGACAACTATTCAGTTGCGCAATTTCCACGAACCATAAATCCCGCTTACAGAAGCTCTTCGCCTCAACCCTCTGTCTTCGAGTCTCACAACGATCCTCAGTCTGTCCTCGCAAAGGACCTCCTTGCTCACGAGCCCGAGTCTCTCAGCCGTGAGGCTACTTTAACCCCGCAAAAGGCTTCGGTAGACAGGTCCAGACAAGCACATGTCGAGGACTACCATCCTCCACCTGCGAGAGCAGTACAAAACGAGTATCAGCCAAAGCAGCCTCGCCAGCTTGAGCAACAGCCACAGGCAAGGCAGGCATCCAGACAGCAACTCGAATATCAACCTCAACCACGGCAGCAGCAGCAAGAGCCCCAGCAAAATAGACTGACATACGAACAATCTCAACATGGACCTATTTCCGCAGTACCACATGACCCTTACCCAATGGACGGTATGACTATGCTATGCCGGACTGGTCCACCTTCCGAATTGAGCTCTGCCCATAGCGGAGCCAGACCTTCCAGCCGTGATTCCAACAGCGAATATTCCAACCCAACATCGTTCTCAAGCCGCGACCCAGTCAGTGGTAAGACGTCGCCAGTCAAGCAAGTCGGAGCTCCAGTCGAGAAGCAGGTCATGAAGAAGAAGAGTGGATTTTTCCAGAGTCACAGTCCTTTCAGACGCAAGAGTAATAAGGATAAGGACCACGCAGCCATAACTCCATCAAGCCGTAATACCTGGTCGGCAAGGACTACTACTAGTGGTCAAAGCAGTCCAACTAAGCGACCTCAGGTATACGGTCATGGTTCTCAAAATATGATCAGCGATAGACCTAGCGGTAGCCCGGAGCCAATTGACCCGCGAGCCAGCTTCCAGCTCAATGTTGGAAATAATGTCTTCGACGTTGCAACGCCTGAAAGAAAAGGCAAGATGGCTCAGACCAAAGCACCACCAGAGGAGGAGGACCTGGATCCGATCGCTCAAGCTCTAGCTGAGCTTAAGGGTGTGACAAAAGCTTCTTCAACTCGCATATCAGCAGATAAATTTCATGGTATACCCACGCCAGCACCAGGTACAACACCTAGCTCTCGACCTATAGGATCTCAGATGGTGAACGGTGCCTTGATGGCAGGCATGCGAGGAACTCCACCTCCATCGTATGATCAACCAGTACAGAGACTTGGATTACCGCAACCTGCTTTTACATCTAAGGCCATGCAACAAACGCGCCAAAAGTATGTTGACCAGACTAAAACCATGTTCAGCGCTCAGTCCAGGCCCGACTCACAGGGTGGATATGGAGGATCTCAATCACAGTCCCGTCCAGGCACTCGAGGCAGCGACATGCCAAGAGCTACGTCGCCAGCTCCTCCTCGCAGTGTATCCCCTCGTCCAGTGATACAACCAGATGCAAGACAGTCTTACCGATCCGCGTCTCCAAATCCATATGCTGGAAGTCAGCGCAATCGTGCTCAGTCTACCACGCCACAAAAGCGTGGTTCTGACCAGGGCTACTACCGTCACAATTCACCAAACGACGCTGCTCGAGCGGCCTCTCCCGCCCCATTCCGAAACGAAGAGAGGCCAAGTAGCAGTCATATGAATAGTGATATTTCTATGCAAATGCAACTAGCACCCGCCCCTGAAGATGGCTACGGATCGCAACGGGGTGGCAGGTCTGGTGGATCTGCGAGTTCGAGAACTATGAGTTACTATGGAGGTAGCCAATCAGGCAGCCAGGGAGGTCAACAGCTGGCTTCTCGACAGCGAAGTAAGAGCGTTGCAGATGTTAGACAGTATAATAGAGAAGGACGCCCAATCCTGCACTTTGGTAAGTTATCTTGCGACACCTGATTAATGTCATGCTAATCATATAACAGCTCGTGCGATGTACATGTATCAAGCAGCAATTCCCGAAGAATTGAGTTTCGGAAAGGGAGATGTCCTTGCGGTTCTGAGACTCCAAGACGATGGTTGGTGGGAGGCTGAAATAGCTGGAAAGAACGGCAGGCCAGGTTTGGTACCAAGCAATTATCTTCAGAACTGCTAAGCATCTTATACGATGTACTGAAAGATTGATGACTTGGATATTGATGGCTTGGGAAATTCGGGTGGTGTTTTGTAAATGATTTTTATGGTTTGGTCTTTGGATTTTGCGTGTCATGGTTAAGTGGATTGAGAGCGATTAGTTTGTCAGAATTATGAGCGAGCTCGATTATGCTCTGTATATTTCGGAGATTTAGTGAATAAGATACATTATTATACTTCAAACATATTTGAACTTGCTTGAAAGTGGCTTGTGATGACAGCTTCGATGTCTCGTGGTTGGAACCAGTCATTTCGACCAGCAAGTCAACGAATAAGCATGGTACCTGACAGTTCCAGGTCGATACGGAAGATGGCAAGCATCTGAACTTCTTATAAACATACTGTGAATGCTTAGAAAGAGTCAAACGTGTCTTTACTTTGCCAGTACCGAATGACCAGCCGTGCTCGCAGCTCACCTGTTCTAGGCTTTCACTCCTCGGCTCAGAGGATCTAACGAAATAAACATCTATATTATATTGAGCTATTTGTGGATCCCCAGTTTAAAAAACTATCACGTGAAATGCTGTGATTGGCTATAGCGAGGCCTTGGTAGGTGCACGGCCGAAAAGAAGGAATACCGAAAATCTTACTTACGCCCGAATTAAAACAGCCCCGAAGCTTGCGTAGGGCAGCTGTTTATAAGGACCCCTAACTACTTTCTTTATAGACGTACTTTCTTTATAGATTGCGCGAAGCAAGGTCCCTTAGCCCCGAAGCTTGCGAAGGGCCGCTGATGAGTAGACCTTATCTATATTATATTGAGCTATTTGTGGATTACTAGTTAAAAAAACGGGTCACGTGAAATGCTATGATTAGCTATAGCGAGGCCTTAGCGGGCGTACGGCCGAAAAGAAGGAATATTAAATATTTTCAGGCTACTTGACGTTTATATATTTCGTCTACGAGCTCTTACTATCCGTCTACTAATAGAGTCTTCTCCTCCTGAATAGTGTTCGAACTATAAATAGAATTAGCTTATTAGTGACTTTCGAACGAATCGTATAGGTATATAATATAAGACGTGTTTTAGGTATAATATATATCTGTTCTTCTAGCTTCCGGTCCGAAACTAATAATAAGTAAGTAGATTAAGCGCTTTCCCGGTAGCTACTTTAAGAAGTCGATCTTAATACTCCTCAGCGGACTTATAGCGCGTCTATTATAAGCTTTCTAGCTACTTCTCGACCTGCGAAGCGCTACTAATAAACGCGTATATAAATCTAGGCTAATATAGCTACTTAACTTAATCGACTATCTCCTTTATCTTCTTTGCCTTCGGAAGAGCTTCCTTTATAGCTTATACTAGCTCTAGTAGTACTTGCCCCTATAGTACTTACTTTAGGATAAGCTATTCCGTATGGATTTCGGTCTCTTTTCGCTATTATAGGTCCGTAAGATATTAGTTAGATAGATTATTAGTATACTAAGTACGCTGCACTTCACTAGATCGATAAAGTAAGGGCTAGAGGTAAATACGAGTTTTATTATAAAAAGGGAGCTATTTACCTAGAGCTATTACAAGAAATGCCGGATATCTTACGAAAGTTATTAGATAGCACGGATCCGCGAAGTGAACTATTTCAGTAGAAGATATACTAATATAACGCTACTCTTTCTTTTAAATCTATAAATACTACTAAAGAAGATCGTATTAATCTTAACTATAGATTAACTACCTTTATAGCCCACGGGGAGCTATATTACTTATAAGGGCTCTTAATTCCTAGTCCGCGAATAATACTTATCTTTACTTAATTATTTTTCTATAACTCTAATTATATAACTAACGTTCGACTTATATATTACGATTCTCTTAATACTATAATTCTATACGATTTATATAAGATAGTTATTACTAATAATCTATTTATAGCTATATATCAGACTACTTAAGAGCGATTATAAGTCTAAGATAATAATTTCCGGATTGTTCTTAGCTCGTAAATACGACTAGTAATATAGACTAGAGCTAATAAAAGATACGAGAATCTTCTAGTTATAAATAAGGTTATAGGAATTATCCCGGATAAGTTTAATAAGGCTACCTTTCGCGATATTATACTTGCGGTCTAGAACCTTACTATAATAGATCGCGTTTATATCGAGTATATATTACGAATCCTATATACTTTCTATTAAGTTATCTATTACTCTTTCCTTATAGTAAGCTAAGGTAATATTAGTCTTTATAGATCTATAATCGAGATCGAATTATAAAACGCTTAGAGTAATAGCTATTTTATAGGTTCTAGCTCTTCTAACGAGCTTATTAACCCTTAAACTTTTTCTATATAAACTGCATATTTTAATAATATATTATCGATATCTATATCGCTTATTATACTACTCGACTAGAATAGATAAAGAGTTATTAAGAAGATATATATATAGATATATATAATAGGCTTACGGATACGCTTATCCGAGCTAATAGCGACTCCGCAGAATATAAGCGTCGGTTTATCTTTCCTTCTTCTTTTATCGGAAGCGATCGTTTTATATAATAATTATTTTAAGATTCTATAGCTATAGTACGCTTTTTCGGATAACTTATACTCTTTATTATATTTATAGCTAACTCGTGATAGCCCGAAATCGTCTGTAAGCTTTAGAAAATATAATCCTAGCTAGTTAATAAGCTTAATATTATTATACGTATCTTCTGCTTAAAGATTAAAGAGCTTCTTAATAATATTAAAAAAGGAGCTTTTAGAAAATACTATACTTATATCTATACTATTAAGTATTAAAAGCGTAGTTTATCTTATCTTTATCTTCTTCTTTAGCTTAAGAGTATAAGTAAATATCTGATACTAATTAGGGTCGACGAGATTATATCTGCAGAGATTCCGAACGAGGCTATAGACCTTATAGGTAAGTTATAGGAATTAGTTTTAAATAATATGACTTATAGGCCCTACGGGCGTGACTTTCCGAATGCTCCTTATATAGCTTATAAGCACGCTAGCGACTTATTATAGTATTAGAAACGCTTTCCGAAGGCGTTTAAACTTACTATAGTTATTATAGAAGATAGTTACTCTGAATATTATTATTAGGAAGATAGCCGAATATTTATAATTCGTAAAGATAGCTAAGAAGTTACTTTAGATAACTAATAAGTAGTTCTATATAATCTATATCTTCTTAATCGCTACTAATCGTATATTAATATCGAAGTTTACGGGTTAGTATAAGCTATTAAGTATATCTATAAGTACGTATATAAGAGTACGGACCGAATAACTCTTACGATCTTAAATATAAATAACGAGATCACTTATTATGTATAAGTATAATACGTAAGTCTCCCGGAAGCTTTATAGCGACTATTCGAATATCTTACTTATAAGGAATTTCCGCTTATATAATATCTTATAGTTTATTTATAAGAAGAGTAAACTATATATTTTAAGCCTAGTTTATCTACAGAAGAGATAGCTATAAAGCGAGATATAGCCTGTTCTACTCTTATAAGGTTCTTCGAATTTAATACTATAAACCCTATTATCGGGCTATAGTTATATTCAGAGTTTCTAGCTTATTACGTCTAGGATTAGTCGACTTATAAATAGCGCTTACGAAAGAGAGGAGATAATCGTATTAGCTATATATATTATTATAATCCTATTTCAGGGGAACGTTTCTACTTATAGCTACTCTTAACGATCGTTCGCGGACCGAAATTATTTAATAAGCTATATAATTTTAAAAGGGTTACTTACGAGACATATAAAGCTACTTATATCGCATGCGGTTTAGCTAAAAACAATTAAGAGTAGTTTTAATACTTCGATAAAGTAAAGCTATTTACTTTAGTAAGTAGTCTACGAACGCTTTTTTTAACTAGACTCTATTAATAGGAGATTACGGACTTATTAGCTATCTAAGAGCGATATAAGGAATACTTTTGCGATAATCTCGCTTATTAGCTATATTAAAAACCCGGCTTTCCTCTCTCTCTTCTAAACCTATATTACGATTACAGACTATAGCTCTTAGCCGAGGGCCTTACAGATTAGTAATAGTCACTTTCGGGCGTCGGCTTACCTGCTTACGAGTAGGATTAGGCCTATTATTATATCTCTTAATAGATAATAGATAATCGAATCGAAGATTTCACTACTTTAGCGCAAATAATAAAAGCGAACCTTAATAGCAATTAGCTTATAGCCTTTACGAATATCGTAATTGCGATTATTACCGAACCGGAAATAGCGCACTTTTACGTCTAAGGCTAAGGTAGGTCTAGTAAAACGTATCTATATAAGACTCTCTGCTATTATTACTATAGCGAAGAAAAGTCGGTCCTTTATATCGCTTCTACTAGTATTACAGCCTTATTATTACTAAACAGGTATATATTATACTTATAATTTAAGATCCCGATCGATCTTACGGAATAGTCTATAAGTAGTATTACGAAGTAAAGCGCGCTCGGCAGTCTCTTACATTAAGTTAATCTAATTATCTAGAATAAGGTACTAATATAATATAAATATTATTTTAAGGTAATATATTACTTATTAGTCGATTTACAAGGCTCTATAGATAACGTTCTCTTTAGCAGTATACTCGTAATACTTAGTAGAGACTTTACGCAGATACTTCTAGTTATACCGCAGGGTTCGTAAGCTAATATCGTAACTACTTATATTTAAAAGTTATTTATCTAGCTCTAATTATATCGTATTACCTTACGGATTAATATACGAGTCCGGGAAGAGGTTCATAGTCCGGAATTCGTAGATTAGATTAGTAATCTACCTTATAATCCGCGTAAAGAGCTTTTAGTTATAGTTCCGGATTATATTTATTAACTTATTAGCGTTTCTAGTTTTATCGACTCTATCTATTCGCTAGCTCTTCTTAGAGGGGCTACTATAGATCTGATTACTTTTACGAGTTACTATCTTTTATTAACCTTAAATATAACTATTATAGAGCTAAATAGAATAATTCTTAGTCGCTTTCCGAGCTAGTTATAGATCTATTCGGCTATAGATATATACGTAACTAACGTAGATATCGCTAAGATAGACCTTTATTAGTTTTTAGTTAAGACTCTTTAAAAAATCGATCTTCTCTTACTACTACTATTATACTTATACCTTAAGCTCGGTTCGCTTATTCTTCTTTTATATAATCTTATGCTATTAGAAGGCTTTTATAATAGAATACGATTAGTAGTTATAAGCTTAAGAAAGTACTATATCGAGGCTCGGATCTTAAGTAGAGACTTTAACAGATAGTTATAAGTACTCTTACGGATTAAATTAATAGAAATAGATAATAAGCTTAGAACTACCCTTTAATAAAAGTAATTTCTAGTCTATTTATATTTCGCTATAATTATTAATAAGTCTTAAGGATAGTTGTTTTATATAGTAAGGCTAGATTTATAGATACTTATATTTACTTATAGTTAGTTATATATCAGTCTTTTATAAACGTCTAAAGTTGAAAAGTTAAGTATATTATTACTTATAGAAAATTAATATTAGACCGCGAATGTTATATTTCTAGAGGTATTACTTGATCTTTATTAACGTTAGTTCAGTTAAGAATAATTTTTAAGTCTATAGATATACTATATAAGTCTCTTAATTACGAAAAGTTTAATAAAATCTAAAAGAAGTTAAAGATAAAGTAAAACGCGGTTTCTATTTAATATTAACTCTTATAAGAGACTTATAATAGGATTTTCAGCCTCGAAATTTAACTTATACTCCTATAGGGGACCCTTAATAGGATTTATAGCTTAATTAAGCCCTTACTCTTGTAACGACACAAGACTCGAGGCGGTATATAAGCAAGAATAAACAAGTAGGGAGGCTAAGAGCGGTCTTATATAGTCTACTACGAAGGAAATAAAAAGATAAGGAAGGAAGAAGAAGAGAGATAGAGTATAAAGCACCTTATATATATATACTAGTACTAGTCTGATATTATACCGAGTTAGGTACTAGTTCTGCCGGGATACCTGTGAACTTAGGCCCTAGTATCTATCCTTCTCCTTATATAATATTCCGGTGAGCTATCGTTATATTACCCCCCCCCTAAGAAGAGCTTAACCCTAAGCTCGGAAGGTTATACTTTATACTAGAAATTAGTCTTTATTATAACTATTTTCGTCGATATTCGCGTAATAAGCGCTAGCTGCTCTTTAGTAGTAGTAAATTCTTTATCAAGTTCTGACTAGTTATATCGCTATAATAGTACTATATTAGTTATATCTTCTAAATCGGGCGGTAAGCTATATTTAATTTATCTATTTATAGCAGGAGTCGAGTTTAAGTAGGGCGTAAGGTATATAAAGGAAAGGGTTTATTAATATTAGAGCTTTTCTTTTTCAATCGCGATAACTACTTTAACTCGTAAGTTTACTCTCCTTAGACTACGATATAGTTCCTAGAGTAAGTATTATTACTAACTACTATAGTAGTCTATTATAATCTTATATATCAATCGACCTAATTAACTCTTCTCTTATTATAAGTAAGTTCCTTACCTTAGTATTAGGGATAGTCTTTAGGTAAGGTGCAGAGGTTCCACGGATCTATAACGCTAACTCTTATAGTGCTCTTACTAGTTCCCGCCGGGGCTCTTTCAGCGGCGTATTATATATATTACCTGCGATATATTCGCGCTTTCCTTAAGATAAAGTATAATAATACTCTTATTCTAGAACTTCTATATTCGTTTAATAAGCTTAACTCTAAGTTTTATAAGTATTATTCGGCGTTAAAGAGTAGTTATAAGTATATAAGTTATTTGAACCTAAATATAGTTATATATACTAACGCGTTATAGTTACCTAACTATATTAATATAGAGTATACTATTTTATCCGGTTTACTTCTTAGTAGCGAAGCTAAGGATACGGAGCTAAATCGGGATAGTATTATAGCTACTTATAAGGCTATTAATCAGATCTATTATCTTGCGAAATCCGCTACTCCTATTATTATATTAGAGATTACTATTACGTAATTAGCAGAGACTTAAGCTTTAAGGCGTTCTATAGAGAAAGTATTTAAGGAGTTAGAGTTTATTAAGGTAGTAAGTTATGATCTTAAACCCTTAGATACTAGTACGATACTAACGCGATATAGGATTTAGATCTTTTAATAATAGATTTAGCGAAATCTAGATTAATAGTATAAATAGTATTAAAGCAGATAAAGGAGTGAAATAGTATTATATAGGAATTTATAAAGAAATCTATATTTAAGGCTATAATATCTAATACTAAGGGAAAGAGGAGTTTACCTTCTAGTTCAGAGATAGCGTCGGATCTAGATACTCCTAGACTTTCTCTAAAGAAGAAACCTTATAGGATTAGCTATTATACTCGGTCTGCTACTAGGGCTATATTAGTAGATTTAAGTAAGAAGTTAAATATAATAATTCCGGTTCTAGATATTTTAGAGTTACTAGAAGCTCCGGAGAACTTAGAGGAGAAAGCTAGTAAAGTAGAAGTAGTAGAAGAAGTAGAGTTTTAGATATAGCGTTATTATAGAGTATAATCAGAGGATTATCTTTAGTAATAAATCCTTAATACTAATAACTATAATAGTTTATTATCCTCTAAGTAACTATAGTTATTTATTCCGTCTTCCTAAGCTTTAATCTACTAATCTAGTTTATATAAAGGTCTAGATTTACTTAAGTTAGTAGTATAGAAGTCTCTGAGCTTATATAGAGCACTTATTAAGTCGGAAGTATTATACTAAGTTAAGTCCGGGTCGTAGCTTAGCTAGCTAACTTAATACTTCAGATTACCTCTTAGGAGCTATATAGTAAGTATATCTTATAATTCCTACTCCTCTTAAGTAGCGATAACCTCCGGGAGTAGGTTTAGTAGCTCCTAGCTTAGTAAGAGGTCGTCCGGGTCCTTAAAGAGTAATTCGGGAGCGAATATATTATATATAGAAGATCTAGGGGGTAATTCTAGCTTATAGGAGTATCCGATCTTAGCTAGGACCTAGTATAGTCCTGCCTAGAGGCTAGATAGCTTCTTACTTAGCTAGTGATTCTTAAGGTTCCTTATAAAGAGAAATACCTTATCTCTAACTTCTTAGTCGATATTACGCTGTTTCGGGTTAGTTATAGCGCTTATCCTCCGCTAAGTAGCTAGTATATTAGCTTTTATAACCTCGATAGCAGATTTAGTATATTCAGCTAGGGATTTAGTATTAGTATAATTAAGCTTCTCTTATAGTATTAATATAGTAAGTTACTTCTAATCCTAGCTATTCCGTAGCAGTTGTAATAATCACTTAGTACGCTGAGGTAAATAGGCATAATAGAATAGTAGAATAGTCGCTGGAGGTTCGCTAGTAATGATCTAGTTAATATAGAAACTAATTGCTAAGGAGAGAAGGTTCTTCCTTCCTCTCTAATTCTGAAATATAGGAGTAGGAGGCACTAGGCGCATAGACTTATTATAATATCTCCCCTCTTAAATACTTCTATCCTAGAAGTAAAGGCGTTAAAATGCCCTAGCTGTCGATACTTCAGCGAGGCGCTAGCGAGGTATTCCTTTCAGGATTCACTTTTATTCTGATTCTTCTTTATTATTAGTAAGGCTAGAATACGGGGTATAGTGCTAGGTAACTCCTCTATATAACTCTTAACCTTCTCTCTTCTCTCCCTTCTTAAATAACTAACGATAATAATAGTAACTATACGTAAGTTATAAATATAAGGTATCAGATAGTACTAACTTAACCTTTTAGCTCCTAAGAAGAACCTTTATAAGCGCGCCGCTAGTAGTTCGCTTAAAGATACCTTTCCTTCTAGTAATACTTTTACCTCTATTAATAAGGGAAAAACCGTAGTCGCTAGCGGGTTATCGACTAAGCGCTAGCGAGCCGAAGATAATAACGAGGATACTGAAAGCGAGCTAAGCTAAGATAGTAGCCCTTCTACCTGTTACAATAAGACCTTTTATACTAGTCGAAAGAATACGCAGATAAAGTCGAAGGCTTATACTAAAGTAAACGAGAAGATACCGCGTCCGGAGACTTACCTGCGATACGCCGGCGAGTATACTTTATTCCCTGAGTTAAAGTGTACTTTAGCTCCTAACTCTTTTACTAGTAAGTATATAGACTATATTAAGAAGGGTAAATCTTACGAGGATATAAGTATAAATTTCCTCTCTCTAGCGAATACTTAGCTAATAGCTAGCGAGGTTCTAGCTATTCTAATAAGTATTCTTAGCTAACTATAAGATATAGCTTTAAAAGTAGTAATAGGCGAGAGTTCCGAAGAAGTATTAAAGATTACTTAAGTACGCTTTAATATAGAGAAGAAGCGAGCTAATTATACTTCTAAAGTTAGTAATACTATAGCTATTAAATCTCCTTAGAAGCTAGTTATTAATTCTAATACTGAGCTATCCTCTAGTATTACGTCGGCGATCGCTAAGGTATCTAGGTATACGCTACGCTCTATAGCTAAAGTTACTACTACTATCGATATTATAAATACTACTCTTCTAGAGGAAATTCGTAGTCTCCGTATAGTATAAATTAATCTCTCTAGCGAGTTCCCTACTAATCTTCAGCGAAGGACTTCTATACTATTCATACTAGATTCTTTCTATAGGTAGCTTTACTAGATACGTAGCTAGAGGTTAATAGAGAGGAAGTCCCGGATAGGGATATAGATACTATTAATCAGGAGGTTACTAAGTAAACTTTCTTTAGTAATATCTCGGAGTTTATCTAGTAAGAGCTAGTTTACTAGCGATCCGTATAGATAATAAAACCTCTTTTTCCCCTTAGATCTCTATTAGATTTATAATCTCTAATATGCCTTTAAAACTATAAAACCCTATAGGAAAAAACAGAAAGGTATATATCCTTTTACGAGTATTATTTTACTTTTACTAGCGTTTCGCTAGTCTTTCTATAGCGTTTTGATTTTTTAAAGCTTTAATTTCTTTCTAGAGTCCTTAGAGGTTTTCTTTTAGCTCCTAAGAATTATAAGCAGAAGTAAACTCCTTCTATCTTACTAGGAATTATTCTCTCTCCCTAATTACTCGCTAGTCTAATAAGGAATCGACCTCCTATGATTCTTCGCTATCGATAAGGTCAGGTTAGATAACCTCTGACGACTTACCGGGCCTTTACTAATATAGTTCTAATAGTAAGATATAGAAGACGTTATATAGCTAACTATACTTAGTAAGTAAATCTAATTAATATACTTGCTTTCTAATTCTTTCGCTAATCTTGAATAGCTCTAGAAATTAGTAGTCTAGCTTCTTACTCGATCGAATAGTTTTAATATTCTTTACTAAGAGTAAGACTTATTAATCTACTTTGAATTTAACTAGTCGATAGTTCTTATTATATTACTTCGCTTAGGTTTCTTTAGTTCTTCGCTAGCTATTCTCTAGCTCTTAGCGTTTCTTAACTACTTCTTCTGCTCTTTCTTTAGTAGTAAGTATCTCCTTTCTTATAGGATCGTCCTCGATACCCTAGCGATTATCTAGCGTAACTCTATACTTAGTCTCATTTAGACTTATTCTAATAGCCTTATAATATATATTTATATATGCGAATTTCGCTATAGGTAATAAATCTACTTAATCGTCTTGAAAATAGCATACGAAATACTATAGCTATACTTCTATAGCTTAGTTTTATTATTCTGTTTACTTATTAGTTTATAAGTGAAACGCTATCGAAAGACCTCTTGTTATTCGGAGGTAAAAGTATACTTCTTACTAGAACTTGGAAATAAAAACAGAACCTCTATTAGTAATAATAACCGCAGGTAATCTATAGTCCTTAAACTAATAGTCGATAAATAGCCGAGCTAAGCTTAGCGTATTAATTATCTTTAAGTAAGGAATATACTCTATATCTTTAGTATATCTATTGATAATTACTAGTAAACTATCGGAGATTCTTCTTATAGAGCTCCCTTTATAAGGTAGTAGATCTATAATAAAGTCTATAGTTATAGACTTAAACGACTTACTTAACTAGCTAAGCGCTTATATCTCGCCGGCTATCTTTATTCTTCTTATCTTTATCTTTTAATAAATATCGTAACTTTTAATATATTCTTTAATATCTAGCTTTATCTTCTACTAATAGTACTTTCGCTAGATAAGCTTTAGCGTCTTATCTTAACTAAAATAGCTTATAGTTAGATTATTATAGTATATCTTTATAATTTCAGTATAGATAGCTTTATCTAGCGGAACGTAAGCCTTTCGCTAGTATCTAAGTAGTCTTTCGCTATTAATACTCTAATCTATATCTCCGGTTTTCTGTAATCTAGCTAACTTCTTAATAGTAAAAGCGTCTCTTTTCTATAGCTTTATAAGCGTTAAGAGAAGTGAGTTCGATTCAGGGTTTATTATTTCGGTTCTTATAATTCTCGCTATAAAAAACCGTAGTATAGTATATCTATAGTTATACTAGCTAGCGCCCGGCTTCTCGCTAGCGCCTCTTAAGAGGGTATCTAGACCTCTAAATAAGTTCTATAAACTATTAAGCTTTATAAGCATATATTACTAGTTAGGCGTAGAGGTCGTATCTATAGCCTCGATCGATACTCCTTTTGAAGAAGTATCGTTAGTAAGTTATAGAATCTAAGTTAACTAGTACGATATACTATTATTCGGATACCGGTTACTCTCTGTCGTATCGCTAGCTTTACTAGGTATATAGATTAACTTATCTTTAATTGCACTTTATAGCTTATTTTATAAAGTAGGGAGTATAATATTTTCCTTATCTTTCGCTGGCTTATAGTTAGGCCTTCTCGATAGTTTATCAGTAGGATTATTTTTCCCTTATCTATAACTTAATATAAAGTTATACTTAGATAGCTCTAGAGCTTATCTAGCTTATTACTAGCTTAAAACTATCGTAGTTATAAAGTGACAGAGGTTACTATAGTTTATTAATACCTTAACTAGAGCTATACTACTTTTAAAGTAATACCTCTAGTATATAAAACACTTAATAATTATAAGGAGTTCTTAGTTATATACTTTATAATTTAACTTAGTAGGTTCTAGCTTTTTACTAAAGAACGCGATAAGATACTAGAAAGCCTTTTCCACTTCTTTCGCTAGCTAATATATAAGCTAGGAGAGAATTCCCGCGATAATAAACCTAGAAGCGTTAGTCTCTAGCTTTCTCGGCTTCAGTAGATCGAAATGTATAAGAAAAGTTACTATAGTAAATATATCTTTTAATACGTTAAAAGCCTCTCTTTCTATAGCACTCTATCTAAAAGCAGGAGTAAGTTACTCTTTCTTCTTACTACTTATTAAACTTATTAGAAGTTAGGTAATCGCTAAGAATCTTATAATAAATCGCTAGTAGAAGTTTATAAAACTAATAAAGACTTATATATCTCTAATACTTTCAAGCTCTAGCTATTCCCTAATAGTATCTATTCGGCTTATATCTATTAATGTAACGACACAAGACTCAAGGCGGTATACAAGCAAGAATAAACAAGTAGGGAGGCCAAGAGCGATCTTATATAGTCTACTATAAAGGAAACAAAAAGATAAGGAAAGAAGAAGAAGAGAGATAGAGTGCAAAGCACCTTATATATATATACCGGTACTAGTCCGATACTATACCGGGTCGGACACTAGTTCTGCCGGGATACCTATGAACTCGGCCCTATTATCTATCCTTCTTCTCATATAATATTCAGGTAAGCTATCGTTATATTACCCCCCCCCTAAGAAGAGCTTAACCCTAAGCTCGGAAAGTTATAGTTTATACTAGAATTAGTCTTTATTATAACTATTTTCGTCGATATTCGTATAACAAGCGCTAGCCGCTTTTTAGTAGTAGTAAATTCTTTATCAGGTTCTAACTAGTTATATCGCTATAATAGTACTATATTAGTTATAGCTTCTAAATCGGGCAGTAAGCAGTATTTACTTTATCTGTTTACAGTAAGAGTCGAGTTAAGTAGGGTATAGAGTATATAAAGGAAGAGGTTTATTAATATTAGAGCTTTTCCTTTTTAACTATAATAACTACTTTAACTTATAAGTTTACTCTCCCTAGACTACGATACGGCTCCTATAGTAGGTATCGTTACTAACTACTATAGCAGTCTACTGCAATCTTATATATTAATCGACCTAATTAACTCTTCTCTTAATATAAGTAAGTTTCCTATCTTAGTTTTAGGGATAGTCCTTAAGTATAGTACAGGGGTTTCACGGATCTATAACGCTAACTCCTATAGTACTTTTACTAGTTCTTACTAGTACTCTTTCGGCGGCGTATCGTATATATTACCTACGATATATTCGCGCTTTCCTTAAGATAAAGTATAATAATACTCCTGTTTTAGAACTCTTATACTCGTTTAATAAGCTTAACTCTAAGCTTTATAAGTATTATTCAGCGTTAAAGAGTAGTTATAAGCATATGAGTTACTTAAATATAAATATAGTTATATATACTAACGCGTTATAATTACCTAATTACGTTAATATAGAGTATACTATTTTATCCGGTTTACTTCCTAGCAGCGAAGCTAAGGACGCGGAGCTAAATTAAGGTAGTATCGTAGCTACCTATAAAGCTATTAATCAGATCTATTATCTCGCGAAATCTACTACTCCTACTATTATATTAGAGATTACTACTATATAATTAGCAGAGACTTAGGCTTTAAGGCGTTCTATAGAGAAAGTATTTAAGGAGTTAGAGTTTATTAAGGCAATAAGTTACGATCTTAAACCCTTAGATACTAGTATAATACTAACGCGATATAAGATTTAGATCTTCTAATAGTCGATTCAGCAGAGTCTAAGTTAATAGCCGAAATAGCGTTAAAGCAGATAAAGGAATTAAATAATATTATACGGGAATTTGCGAAGAAAGCTATATTTAAAGCTACGATATTTAATACTAGGGGAAAGAGGAATTTACCTTCTAGTTCAGAGATAGCGTTAGATCTAGATACTCCCGGACTCTCTCTACAGAAGAAAGCCCGTAGGATTAGCTGTTATACTCGGTCTACTACTAGGGCTATATTAGCAGAATTAGGTAAGGAGTTAGATATAGTAGTTCCGGTTCTAGATATTCTAGAATTACTAGAAGCTCCGGAGAACTTAGGGGAGAAAGCCGGTAAAGTAAAGGTAATTAAAGAAATAGAGTTTTAGATATAGCGTTATTATAGAGTATAATCAGAGGATTATCCTTAGTAATAAATTCTAATACTAGTAACTATAACGGCTTATTATCCTCTAGGTAACTATAGTTATCTATTTCGTCTTCCTAAGCCTTAATCTACTAATCTAGTTTACGTAGAGGTCTAGGTTTACTTAAGTTAGTAGTATAGAAGTCTCTAAGCTTATACAGAGCACCTATTAAGTTAGAAGCGTTATACTAAGTTAGATCCGAGTTATAGCCTAGCTAGCTAACTTAATACTTTAGATTACCTCTTAGGAGCTATATAGCGAGTATATCTTATAACTCCTACTCTTCTTAAGTAGCGATAACCTCCGGGGGTAGGTTTAGTAACTCCTAGCCTAGTAATAGGTCGTCCAGGTCCTTAAAGAGTAATTCGGGAGCGAATATATCGTATATAGAAGATCCCGGGGGTAAATCCAGCTTATAGGAGTATCTGATCTTAGCTAGGACCTAGTACAGTCCTGCCTAGAGACTAGATAGCTTCTTACTTAGCCGGTAATTCTTAAGGTTCCTTATAGAGAGAAATACCTTATCTCTAACTTCCTAGTTAATACTACGCTATTTCGGGTCAGTTATAGCGCTTATCCTATGCTAAGTAGCTAGTATATTAGCTTTTATAACCTCGATAGCGGATTTAGCACGTTCAGCTAGAGATTTAGTATTAGTATAATTAAGCTTCTCTTGCGGTATCGATCCGGTAAGTTACTTCTAGTCCTAGCTATTCCGTAGCAGTATATCGTATTTAAGGGTATATAGCGCTATACTAATAGAGTTATAAGGCAGGGTTACTTAGGCGCGGTCTATCATCAGTAGTAGTTCGCCCTAGTTACTCTAGTAGTAATTAACAAAGGGTCTAAGGCGTTAGTTAATATACCGATTTATAATCTCTATCTATCTATCGGTTTACTAATAGAAGGAGGTAGAGAGCTTAACCTTAACTCTAATTATATAATAAAACTCTTACTAGAAAGATAAAACTAACTAAGCTCCTCAGTCAGATATAATTAACTCAAGAGTATATCCGAAACGATATATCTATTAGATAAATAATATCGCCATCCCGCGGGCATCGATATTACAGTAGTACAGTATCGATACAGAGTCCTTCCCTAGGCGATCGATAAATACTAATATCCTATTAAATCCTTAGTTATTAGGCGAGAAGTCCTTAAAATCTATAGCTAAGTGCTATATAGGGTAGCTAAGTACTAGTAATAGGTAGAGGAATCCTTACTATTTCGTTTACTTCGGATAAGAGTACTAATAAGGGCGGTAATTACAAGTATATCGTTTCATATCCGATATAAGTCCTTTCTAGTAATAATAGGTAGAAATCATTTCGGCAGTCTTATAAGTATTTAGATAAGCGGAGGAAACTTAATCGTAGACTTCGCTAATTAAACAAGTATATAGCGAAGTATAATATTATACGTATAGACGACTATTATAAAGTAGTAAACTATCGTTAATAATATAGCTATCTCTTAATATATTCTGTTTATTAGAGAATAATTCTCAGTTAAATTAATATAGTTTCTCGATTAATTCAAAGGAGTTATATACGAGTTCCGATAGCGTATTAGTCCCTAGCGATATTAGGTATATATAACTAATTTGATTAATATAATACTTAGCTAGTTCCGCGTTAATCCTAGGGTCTAGGCAGTCTGAAGGTAGTAAAACCCGAGATCTACTATCTTATTTCTATTATTCCTATATCCTTAGATCTTATTCCCTATAGCTAAGGATATCAGCTTTAGTATTATCTTTACTAAGCGTATATATAATTTGAAAGTTGAATTCGGAAAGGAATTCCATCTATCTAGCTTACTTACTAGTTAGGACCTTAGTAGTTATAAAGTATTCTAAGGATTGATAGTCCGTATATACGCTAGTATAGCGTTATAGAGATATAAGTTCTAGTCTCTATTTCCGGAAAGACTTAATAATAGTATATAGCTCCTTATTATAGATCTCCTAGTTTAGTTCATATCTATTAAGAATATAAGAGTAGAATCTAATTAGATACTACTAGTTATCTTTATATAATTAGGAGATAACTCTAGCTATTATACCGTTAGAAGAATTAGTTTCTAGTTTAGTCTATAATTCAGGGTCGAAATAATATAGTTTCTGTACTAATAGTAGCTATTAACGTAAATCGTCGAAAGACTTCTTATAATCGTCAGTGAAATTCCATAGTACTATAGGCCGAGTAAGCACTAAGAGAGGTTTAGTAATAAGGCCGAAATTCCGAATAAATTAATAGTAGAACCTACAGAATCCTAGGAAGGATTTCACAGCTATTACTATTTCAGGGTACTTCTAGTCTACTAATAGTACTACCTTCTCAGGATCTAGTTCGATTCCGTTAGTAGTAATAATATATCCGAGGTATTTAGTCCGGGTAATATAGAATTCGCTCTTCTTAATATCTACCTAAAGTCCGGCATCTATTAAGTATTATAATACTAATTTAATATATTCCTTATACTCCTAGAGCGTTTCCGAGTATATAAGGATATTATCTAGGTAAGCTATATAAAAGTCGTCTAGGTAATCTAATAGCATATCATTCATATATCGCTAGTATATACTAAGTCCGTTATAGAGCCCAAAAGGTAGTACTTTATATTTATAGGATCCGAAGCGGGTTCGGAAAGTAGTATACTCCTCTAATTCAGGGTCTATACGAATACAGTTAAATACTACGCGGATATCTAGTTTAGTAAAGATTACTACTTTAGATACATAGGTTAAGAGCTTATTAATCCTAGGTATTAAGTATAAATCCTTTCGAGTGATCGCATTAAGCTTACGATAGTTAATATAAAAGCGTAATCCTCTATCGGCCTTTTTAACAAATAGTACAGGTAATATAAAGGGACTTTAGCTGGATTCGATAAATCCCTTATCTAGGTTCTCTATAAGATACTCCTTAGTCACTTATAATTCGTCTATAGATTACTAATATAAGAGCGAATATACGTTAGATAATAATTCTTCTAGAATGATTTTATAATCGTATAGATAATATAGCAGAAGAATATTAGAATCCCGCTTAGAAAAGGCTTCCTTAAGAGTATAATACTATTCCGATAGCTTTTCAGCTACAAGTCGTTTAGTATTAGGATCCTTAGGAGAGTTACTATTCAGATAGTCTTATAAGAGACAGTCTATCTCGTAGATACTAGTAAAGAACAATTTAGAACCTTTACGTTTTATATTAAAGTAAAAAGCTATAGTATCAATTTAGTAAATCAGAACTAGTTTCTAGATCCTTAGAGGTTAAGAGAAGCACTTACAGTAAGGTTTCGGCGCAAGTACCTTTCTCGATAAAATCAGAGCAGAAAAGGGTTCGGATTCCTTAGTAATAAGCAGAAATAAGTTAAAGGGTAAGGACAATACGTTAATATACTATATTACTACCGTTTAGTATAATCAGCATTAGTCTAGCTAGTTTATAGCTAAGTCCCGCGCGTTAGTATCGATTTAGTAAGATCGATTAATACTAGGTTTACGAGGCAGTAGAGTTATAATTATCTCCTTATCGTATCAGAAAGTAGCTAAATAGCGTTCCGATTATAGTAGCTTATAGTAGAGCGTATCTAGCTTAACTTGAAATCGTCGTATCTATTTAATACTAATAATCATATCTTACTATCCTAAATCAAGAAGAATAAAAGAGTAGTTATAAATACGCCTACTATTAATAGAAAGGTATAAACGTATAAAATAGATAATATAAGTTCTAATAGACTATTAGAAACTACGTATTAGAATAGAATAAGGCAGTAGCTCGATTTTGATACAAAGGGCCCCTAATAGTCGTCCGGTAAGAGTGCGATTAATAAACAGATAACTATTCGCTCTAGTATCGATTAGGCTATTTATAGAGACTCTTAGCCTATTTATACTAACTATAGTCAAGTATATAAATTACTTACTTCCTATTAGAGAGTTAAGGTCCAGATTAGAGAGATCATACCTACGTAGACCTAAGAAAGAGTTTTTACCTAAGCCTTATCATTTCCCTCTAGTATCAGTCCAGATTCGGAGGGTACGTTTTCTACTACTTCCTTAGTTACTTAATCCTCTTCCGGAAATTTATCAATCAATTAAACCTTAGGCAAGTTAGGGCAGTCTAGCTTAATATAACCGAGCTATCTATAACTATAATACCTAAGGGGTTCTCCGGTCGAGGTAGAAGGGCGTTTTAGCGCGGAGGGAGTACTGGCCTATACTAGGGTAGAAGTATATACGTATAGTGCGAGAGTAGTATATCGAGGAGCTAAGCTTAAGGACTAATAAGAGGTAGAACTAGTAGTAGTCGTAGTAGTAATAGTAGGCTTATAGTACTATACTTAAGCAGTAGCTTTCTCGGGATGAGTACATTCTGAGTTATAGCGACACTCGGTATCAAAAGAAAACAAGGATCTAACTATAGAAGCGTAGTCTTTATTTCACGTTAGTTTAATAATAAGGGTTAAAGCGCGTAAGGATAGTATAATCTTATCCTATATATAGAAGAACTACTCCTTCTTTTTAACCTTACCTTAGATAATAGCGCTTTAAAATCGACTACGAAACTCGGCGAAAGTCTTACGTATATAGCCGAGTTATTATATTTCCAGGTAGTAGAAAACGTTATAGTAGTTATCTTCCTCTAAACTAGTAAGAAAGTTCTCCTCTAATAAGGAGATTATTTTATTACTAGTTTCAAACTTATCAGTAAAGTACTAAGGCGTAAGATACTCCTTAGCTAATCTAGTAACTAGCCCCTATACGAGAACGCGCTAGGAGAAGTCCGTAGAGTAATAGTTAGCGTTCACGGCTAGCTAGTCCTATATCGATATTCTCTATTAGAGGAAGGTAAGGTCCGATCTATTATCTAGGGGCAGGATCTTCTTAGTAAGATAAGACTTCCTAAGGCGTAACTCTACTAATTCGGCGCTAGAAGAGAGAGATAGTTTATTAGGAATAATATCCTCTCTCTTAGTACTACGTATCAGAATAGAGTTTATTAAGTTATTAAACTCCGCTATACGCGGAGATTATAGTATTAGATCTAGTAGGAGAGTCGAAGACAAGCGAGGGACCCCTATAAGGAACCTATCTTATGCGGAGATTAGTCTATCTATAGTATCTTCTAGAGAGTTATTCTTTTCCTCCTAGTCCGCTAATCGTCATAAGAGGGAATAGATCAGGTTCGAGTCACCTGCGGTAATAAGAGTACTTAGCGATTATACTCCTAGTGAATTTCGCTTTTGTTTTCCTTTCCCTCTCAGTTAGTACTTCCTTAATAAGGTATTAATATTCTCTAGGGCAAGAGACGTTTAAAGCAAGGAAAGGTATAACAGATTAGGTTCAGAAGTAAAGCGGGGGAGATCGCGTCGAGTTCCCCTAGAACTAGAGGGGTCTCTAGTTTATTAGTTAAGAGCTATAATAGTAGCTTAAAAAGGAGTATATCAGGGCTATTTCAGCAGCGATACGTAGAAGTTAAAGTTCTAGGGTATTTATTATACCTTCTTCAAAATCTATCCATAATTCTTTTATACTAAGGGAGTTATTAAAGGAGCGTTAGCGAAGACCTCCTCTATTATACTATTTACGATAAGCTAAATTAAACCCTAATTTATAGTTATCCGAGAGATCTCTAGTATCTCGGCTATATACGAGTAGTTATCGAATAACTAACTCAGTAGTAAGATATTATAGTAAGCTATCTCCAGCTATCTTAATCTTTTTATTTAATATAACGACATAAGACTCAAGGCAGTATATAAACAAGAATAAACAAGTAGGGAAGCTAAGAGCGATCTTATATAGTCTACTACGAAGGAAACAAAAAGATAAGGAAGGAAGAAAAAGAGAGATAGAGTGCAAAGCACCTTATATACATATACTAGTACTAGTCCGATACTATACCGGGTCAGACACTAGTTCTACTAGGATACTTATGAACTCGGCCCTGTTATCTATCCTTCTTCTCATGTGACATTCAGGTGAGCTGTCGTCACAATTAAAACGCTAGCTAAGGAGATAATATATCTTAGAAACTCTATACTTTTAGTATTAAAGGAGCACTTTAATAACTTAATAAAGAGGTTTATATACTGAAGTTTCTCTAGTACTTAGCAGATATATTATTCATATTATAAGAGGTTAGCAGAATAGATCAGGATATTATTAAGATATATAATATAAGTAATATCGACGAGGCCCGCTAGCGTATTATTAATAAATACCTAGAAAGCTACTAGTGTATTTAATAGTCTAAATAGTATAACTTAATACTCGTAATACTTATATCAGGTACGAAATATAGTCTTCTATTTATTACCCTAGCGAACTCGGATATAGTAGTAGGCGTTTTATAAGTCTAGTTTAGTGAATACTCTAGTATCCCGGAGCTTATCTAGCGTTTCGCTAATTAATAGTAGAGGGTACTAATCCTTAATCGTAATTTTATTTAGAGCTTAGTAATCGATATATAATCGAAGGCTACTATCTTTCTTAGGTATAAAAAGAATAAGTATACCTATAGGACTCTTACTCTTCCTTATCTAACTCTTCGCCTCTAATAAGTCGAGGTATTCCCGGAGAACCTCTAGTTCCTTCTCGGAGAGGTTATAGATTAGAGAATAAAGTATCTTTAATTTTAGTTCTAACTCGATAGCGTATTAATAGCCCTCTAATAAGAGTAGCTTGCTTCCTTTCTCCTTAGAGAATACGTCCTTAAAGTTACTATATACGGAGGGAATAATAGGCGTATCGCCGGTATCTATCTAGCGTATTATACGTAAGTTAGGTATTATAGCGTATATAGGAGATTTCTATTTATTAATAAGAGTTACAAAAGCTCGAGGTACTATAATATTAAGGCTATCGGAGTCCTTTAAATTATAAGAGAACTTCTATTACTTATTCTTAAAGCTTATCTGAGGATCTATATCCTCTAACTATAGCTACTCTAATATCAGGTCTATATCTAGCATATCGATAACTATTAGCCGAAGAGTATCGACTCTAGTCTGTCCAATCGAATCAGCTATCTCTACTTAGGCGATTATAGTACTAAAGATAACGCTTTTATTCTGTGAAAATATCTAGAAAGTCCTCGGTCTTTCGCTAGTAAGTTTAAGCTCATATTCTTTAGTAATTAGTCTTAATATAAAGTTATCTTCTACTCTACTATTAATAAGAGTAGTTATCGATTTCTACTTACCTTAAGATAGAATCTTTATTTAGATTTCTATCTTATTATCCGGTAAACTCGGTCCGGATATAGAAGATAATACGAGTTATAGCTTTCCTTAGCGTTTATCTTTAGTATCGCTAGTATTTAATTTTAGATAGTTCGGAGAGATATATCTATATTCGTTATAAGAGTAGTACTAAACCTTAGAGATATCCTATCTTATTAGCTGATCCCTAATAAGTATACTATTTAGATCTTTCTTCCTTTCTTATCTTTATTAGCTCTTATCTCGTTAATTATTAGTTCTTCGCTAGTACTTATACGAGTTATCTTTCTTCGCGTTTAACTTCTTATATTTCTGCTCTTTAAGTTCCTTTTATCTTTTATTACTATTAGTACCTCTAGATAGGGTATAAGTCTCTTAAAGAGTAATAGTAGAAATGACTTAGTCTCGGGTCTGAAGTCTATTAGCTTAGCTATTCTTAACGATTTTCTAGCGAATCTCCGAGCGGATCTTATTAAATAAGATATCTCGTAATTAGCGCTTAATAAAGAGTTCGAGTTATTTCTCTTTTTCTTTAAGGTAATTCACGAACTCCCTAATTAGTTAACTTAGCTTTTAGCGAGCGTTCTTATAAGCCTATAAGTTAGCTACTCTTCGTAAGATAAGAAGTAGCTAGAGATTCGCTAGGAACTCTTTATAACTTTCCTAGGTTATCTTATAAAAGGTATCTAGAGTATACTTCCTGAACTTTTCTTAAGCGTTCGCTAGTTCCTTACGGAGTAGTATTACTACTTATTTGATCTTAACGAGATTAGTCGGGTACTCTTTAGTATTATAGTCGAAGACTTAGTTATAAGCTTATAAGTACTTAGTAAGCTCTCTTTAGCTCCTACCCTTATATTCCGGTAGAATTATATATTTACCTTTATCCCGGCGAGGAATTAGCGATTCTTTAGGAGCTACTAATCGACTAGTATCTCTCTCTATGCTTAGGGTAAGGTCTTCGGATATATGAGCTTAGTAGAGTCGTGCTCTTATAGTAGCTTCCGGAGGGTATTAAGTAAGGTCTTTACTAAATATTCATTAGCACTTAACTATAAAGTTATCTAGGACGTTATTCTGTTTCTTTAGCGATCGGAGTTTCTCTTATAGAACTAAAAGGTCGTCTACTAGTATATCGCTAGGTATTATCTAGGCCCTAATAGAGTTATCTTAGAGTATAAGTCGAGTTAATATAGTAAAGGATTGTCCGCTTTAAGCTATTATAACTATTTAAGCTAATATTAAGTAAAAGTAATTAAAATATAATAATTACTTAGTACGCTAAGGTAAATAGGCATAATAGAATAGTAGAATAGTCGCTAGAGGTTCGCTAGTAATAATCTGGTTAATATAGAAACTAATTGCTAAGGAGAGAAGGTTCTTCCTTCCTCTCTAATTCTGAAATACAGGAGTAGAAGGCACTAGGCGCACAGACCTATTACAGCAGTATACTATACTTAAGGGTATATAGCGCTATACTGATAGAATCGTAAGGTAGAGTTACTTAAGCGCGGTCTATTATTAATAGTAGTTCGCCCTAGTTACTCTAATAGTAATTAATAAAAGGTCTAAGGCATTAGTTAATATACTAATTTATAATCTCTATTTATCTATTAGTTTACTAGTAGAAAGTAGTAGAGTACTTAACCTTAATTCTAATTATATAGTAAAACTCTTACTAGAAGGATAAGATAAACTAAGCTCCTTAGTTAGATATAATTAACTTAGGGGTATATCCGAAATAATATATCTATTAGATAAATAATATCGCTATCCCGCGGGTATTAATATTATAATAGTATAGTATCGATACAGAGTCCTTCTCTAAGCGGTTAATAAATACTAGTATCTTATTAAACCCTTAGTTATTAAGCGGGAAGTCCTTAAAATCTATAGCTAAGTGCTATATAAAGTAGCTAAATACTAGTAATAAGTAGAGGAATCCTTACTATTTCATCTGTTTCGGATGAGAGTACTAGTAGAGGCGGCAATTACAAGTGTATTATTTCATATCCGATACGAGCCCTTTCTAATAGTAATAGGTAGAAATTATCTTAGTAGTCTTACGAGTATTTAGATAAGTAAAAGAAACTTAATCGTAGACTTTACTAATTAAACAGATATATAGCAGAGTATAGCGTTATACGTATAAATAACTATTATAAAGTAATAAACTATTATTAATAATATAGCTATCTCCTAATATATTCTGTTTATTAGAGAATAATTCTTAATTAAATTAGTATAGTTTCTCGATTAAATTAAAGGGGTTATATATAAGTTCTGATAATATATTAGTCCCTAGCGATATTAGGTATATATAACTAATTTGATCGATATAATATTTAGCTAGTTCCGCGTTAATCCTAGAGTCTAAGCGGTCTAGAGGTAGTAAAACCCGAGATCTACTATTCCGTTTCTATTATTCTTATATCCTTAGATCTTATTCCTTATAGCTAAAGATATTAGCTTTAGCGTTATCTTTACTAAGTATATATATAATTTAAAAATTGAATTCGGAAAGGAATTCTATCTATCTAGCTTACTTACTAGTTAGGACCTTAGTAGTTATAAAGTATTCTAAAGATCAATAGTCCGTATATACGCTAGTATAGTATCGTAGAGATATAAGTTCTAGTCTCTATTTCTAGAAAGACTTAATAATAGTATATAATTCCTTATTATAGATCTCTTAGTTTAGTTCGTATTTATTAAGAATATAAGAGTAGAATCTAATTAAGTACTACTAGTTATCTTTATATAATTAGGAGATAACTTTAGCTATTATACTATTAGAAGTATTAGTTTCTAGTTTAGTTTATAATTTAGAGTCGAAATAGTATAATTTCTATACTAATAGTAGCTATTAATATAAATCGTCGAAAGACTTCTTATAATCGTTAGTAAAATTCTATAGTACTATAGGCTTAGTAAGTATTAAGAGAGGTTTAGTAATAAAGCCGAAATTCCGAATAAATTAATAATAGAAACTATAGAATCCTAGGAAAGATTTTATAGCTATTACTATTTCGGGGTACTTCTAGTCTACTAATAGTACTACTTTCTCGGGATCTAGCTTAATTCTATTAGTAGTAATAATATATCTAAGTTATTTAATCCAAGTAATATAGAACTCGCTTTTCTTAATATCTATCTAGAGTCCGGTATCTATTAAGTATCGTAATACTAATTTAATATATTCCTTATATTCCTAGAGCGTTTCCGAGTATATAAGGATATTATCTAGGTAAGCTATATAGAAGTTATCTAAGTAGTCTAATAGTATATTATTTATATATTATTAATATGTACTAGGTCTATTATAGAGCCTAAAAGATAATACTTTATATTTATAGGATCCGAAGCGGGTTCGGAAGGTAGTATATTCTTCTGATTCGGAGTCTATATAAATATAGTTAAATACTACTTAGATATCTAGTTTAGTAAAGATTATTACTTTAGATATATAAGTTAAGAGCTTATCGATCCTAGGTATTAAGTAGGAATCCTTTCGAGTGATCGTATTAAGCTTATAATAGTCGATACAGAAGCGTAATCCTTTATTAGCTTTCTTAATAAATAGTATAAGTAATATAAAGGGACTTTAGCTAGATTCGATAAATCCCTTATCTAAGTTCTTTATAAAGTACTCCTTAGTTATTTGTAATTCGTCTATAGATTACTAATATAAAAGTAAATATATATTAGATAATAGTTCTTCTAAGATAATTTTATAATTATATAAGTAATATAATAGAAGAATATTAGAATCCCGCTTAGAAAAGGCTTCCTTAAGAGTATAGTACTATTCCGGTAGCTTTTCGGCTATAAGTTATTTAGTATCAGGATCCTTAGGAGAGTCGCTATTTAGATAGTCTTATAAGAGGCGGTTTATCTCGTAGATACTAGTAAAGAATAATTTAGAGCTTTTATATTTTATATTAAAATAAAAAGCTATAGTACTAATTTAGTAAATCAGAACTAGTTTCTAGATCCTCGGAGGTTAAGAGAAGCACTTATAATAGAGTTTCGACGCAGGTACCTTTCTTGATAAATTCAGAGCGGAAAAGAGTTCGGATTCCTTAGTAATAAGCGGAAATAAATTAAATAGTAAGGATAATATATTAATATACTATATTATTACTATTTAATATAATTAGCGTTAGTCTAGCTAGTTTATAGCTAAGTCCCGCGCGTTAGCGTCGATTTAGTAAGATCAATTAATATTAGGTTTATAAGGTAGTAGAGTTATAACTATCTCCTTATTATATTAGAAGATAACTAGATATTATTTCGGCTATAGTAGCTTATAGTAGAGCGTATCTAGCTTAACCTGAAATCGTTATATCTATTTAATACTAATAATTATATCTTATTATCCTAAATCGAGGAGAATAAAAGGGCAGTTATAAATACGCTTACTATTAATAGAAAGATATAAATATATAAAATAGGTAATATAGATTCTGATAGACTATTAGAACTCACGTATTAGAATAGAATAGGGCAGTAGCTCGATTTTAATACTAAGGGCCTCTGATAGTTATCCGGTAAGAGTGCGATTAACAAACAGATAACCGTTCGCTCTAGTATCGATTAAGCTATTCATAGAGACTTCTAGCTCGTTTATACTAGCTATAGTCAGGTATATAAATTACTTACCTCTTATTAGGGAGTTAAGGTCTAGATTAAAGAGATTATACTTATATAGACTTAGGAAGGAGTTTTTACTTAGGCCTTATTATTTCCCTTTAGTATTAGTTCAGATTCGGAGAGTATATCTTTTACTACTTCTTTAGTTACTCTCTTCTCTTCTAGAAATTCGTTAATTAATTAAACCTTAGGTAGGTTAGGGTAGTCTAGCTTAATATAACTAAGCTATCTATAGCTATAGTACTTAAGGGGTTCTCCGGTCGAGGTAGTAGTGCGTTTTAGTACAGAGGAAGTACTAGCTTATACTAGGGTAGAAGTATATACGTATAATATAGGAGTAGTTTATCGAGGAGCTAAGCTTAGAGACCGGTAAAGGGTAGAACTAGTAGTAGTTATAGTAATAATAGTAGGCTTATAGTGCTATACTTAGGCAATAGCTTTCTCGGGATGAGTATATTCTAAGTTATAGTAATACTTAGTATTAAAAGAAAGTAAGGATCTAACTATAGAAGTATAGTTCTTATTCTATATTAGTTTAATAATAAGAGTTAAAGCGTATAAGAATAGTATAATCTTATCTTATATATAGAAGAACTACTCTTTCTTTTTAACTTTACTTTAGATAGTAGCGCTTTAAAATCGACTAAGAAACTTAGCGAAAGTCTCGCGGGTATAACTAGTTTATTATATCTCTAAGTAGTAGAAAGCGTTATAGTAATCATCTTCCTTTAAGCTAATAAGAAAGTTCTCCTCTAATAAGGAGATTATTTTATTACTAGTCTTAAACTTATTAGCTAAGTACTAAGGCGTGAGATACTCCTTAGCTAATCTAGTAACTAATCCTTATATAAGAACACGCTAGGAGAAGTCCGTAGGATAGTAGTTAGCGTTTATAGCTAGCTGGTCTCGTATTAATACTCTCTATTAAAGGAAAGTAAGGTCCGATCTATTATCTAAAGGCAGGATCTTCTTAGTAAGATAAGACTTCCTAAGGCGTAACTCTACTGATTTAGCGCTAGGGGAGGGAGATAGTTTATTAGGAATAATATCCTCTCTTTTAGTACTATATATTAGAATAAAGTTTATTAGCTTATTAAACTCTAGAATACGCGGAGATTATAGTATTAGTTCTAATAGGAGAGTCGAAGATAAGCGAGGGACCCCTATAAGGAACCTATCTTATATAGAGATTAGTCTATCTATAGTATCTTCTAGAGAGTTATTCTTTTCTTCCTAGTTTACTAATTATTATAAGAGGGAATAGATCAGGTTCGAGTTACTTATAGTAATAGGAGTACTTAGCGATTATACTCCTAGGGAATTTCGCTTTTATTTTCCTTTCTCTCTTAGTTAGTACTTCCTTAATAAAGTATTAACGTTCTCTAGTATAAGAGATATTTAGAGTAAGAAAGAGTATAATAGATTAAGTTCAGAGGTAGAGTAGGGGGGATCGCGTTAAGGTCCCCTAGAACTAGAAGAGTCTCTAGTTTATTAGTTAAGAGCTATAATAGTAGCTTAAAAAGGGGTATATTAAGGCTATTTCAGCGGCGATATATAGAAGTTGAAGTTCCGAGGTATTTATTATACTTTCTTTAAAATCTATTTATAATTCCTTTATACTAAGGGAGTTATTAAAGGAGCGTTAGCAAAGACCTCCTCTATTATACTATTTATAATAAGCTAAATTAAACTCTAATTTATAGCTATCCGAGAGATCTCTAGTATCTCGGCTATATACGAGTAGTTATCGAATAACTAACTTAGTAGTAAGATATTATAGTAAGCTATCTCCGGCTATCTTAATCTTTTTATTTAATATAATAATATATTGCGAGGATATGGGTCTTGGCATGGATCAGGTGACTGTAGTCACGTGCATGTTCCGTGCGGATATTCCTAGATAATATCTTCTGTCGACTCTCTATAGTAATTAGTACTGCAATACAACTAATATCATTTAACTACTCTATGCCTTACTCTGAAGATCAACGTAACCTTGCGATAGGTTATAAGCCCCGATAGCCAGAAGTAGAGTAGTACTCAAAGAAGCAGTAGTACTATAATTCTTAATAGTAAGCGTCGAACTGTTTCTTAGTACTAAAAGGGTAGAGATTCAAGTTACGAGCTTCCGATCAAGGTATAGTATACGCGTATAGTCAGTTAAACTAGCGCGTCTTTTTATAGTAAATATAGTCGCGCAGAGTACTAGTAGAGAGAGTTCTTCAGCTATCGCACCTACGCTATTATTAGAAGAAGTCGAAGAAGTATACTCTGATAACTCTAGCTCTATTAAAGAGTCTTTACTATAAGCAAGCCGTATAGTACTTAATACTCGTACTCGTATAATAGTTAAAGTCGACAATTCCGAAATTATCGTATCTCGAGGTGCAGAGTTTTCCGCGCTAGCGCCGGAAGCTACTACCTAAGTCCCTAGGACTCAAAATATACCCGATTTACCCCCTATAGACGCTAATTCGACGTCCTACGACTATCCAGAGGAGGATCCGGAAGACCCGGAATCGGAACCTATTACTACGACTACGCTAGAGCTATATAAACGTAAGAAGATAAGTAGCTCTACGTCTTTAAACTTAGCAGATAGCTATAAGCTTAAGGGAGAAGAGAACTATACGGAATAGAGAGATAAGGTACTAAATATTACTAAAACTAATAGAATTAGTAAGTTTCTTAACGTCAAATCTCGTGACCACGTACCTAAAGAGATAGACGAATAGGACGATAAGGTCGACGATAAAGCCCTTAAGAAGTAGTAAGATTAGGAGTCTAGAGAGAGTTAAATAAAGCTAGTAATCACGATGAATTAAAAGGCCGGACCTCTCGCGAATATAACTAGTAAAACTACTATATTAGATATATAGGAGGCCTTATAGGCGCAGTACGAAGGAGGTGGCAATATACTAGTATATAACGCTATATAAGATTATATCAAGCTCTAGTATAACGATTTCAACTCCTTAGAGAAGTTTATTATCGCTTTTAAGCTCTTAATTATTAAATTAGAGACTTTAATAATAGCTCTACCTCCGGTATAGTATCTAATTATATTTATTACTGCAGTTTCAGAGAAGTGGCCTATATAAGCTGAAAGATAACGTTCTCTCTTGAGAGTTTCTTCTAGTAATAACCTAGATACAACCAAGAAAGCTAAATCAGGAGTAACTTTAGTTAGTTTAATCGAAGATATTACTAACGAGGTAAGAGCGAGTGACTCTACCGGAAAGATAGCAGGTTAAGCTCTATATAGTAATAAGTCTATACCTAAGAAAGGAAGCGGCAGAGGAGCTACTAAGCTAGCTAGCAAGGATACTAGGCCGACTTATAAGCACTATAAACAGATATCGC
Source organism: Rhynchosporium graminicola (assembly GCA_900074885.1). Classification (NCBI taxonomy): domain Eukaryota; kingdom Fungi; phylum Ascomycota; class Leotiomycetes; order Helotiales; family Ploettnerulaceae; genus Rhynchosporium; species Rhynchosporium graminicola. The sequence goes on from FJUW01000003.1 coordinate 815,899, forward strand.
TAAAGTATACTCCAGAGAACTATTTTATTATTAATAAATAGAAGAAGAAGGAGTTTAAGGAGAAGTCTGGAAAGAAGTAGATCCCGTATACCGAATAGCTAAAGAAGAAAGAGGGAGAGAGTAAGACTAATAAGACTAATAAGAAGAAGACTAGTAGTAGAAAGAAGAAGGATAACGATTCTGACGATAGTAGTATCTTCGGCGCAGCCCTTTTACTATGTTTCCCTACTATTACAGCTTCTATAGCTATATTCTCTTACTATAATAAGTCACAATAGCTCTTCGACACCGGCGCTACGGAGCATATATCTAACGACCTTTCTAAATTTACCTTATATACGCTAAAAGACGACTTACCCTATATACTTACTGTTAATAGACCGTTACGCCCTACCGGGATTAGAAGTTATACGATTAAGGTAATAAAGACCGATAGTATAGTGCGTATATTAGAGTACTATAATATACTATATATCCTGTAGTCTCTAGTCTACCTATACTCCGGTTCTAAATTAAATAAATTAGGAGGTTATTTGCGCAGTTCTATTCTCTATATATCTAAGGAGAAGGAGATCTATATAATTAATAAGAATCTATTTATTATTAAAGAAGAGACGACCTCCGGCGCAAGGTACGCTTCCGGGTTTAAGCTTACCTGCAGCAGTAGAGTAAGCTACAGTCGATATAGAGCTTTAGCATAAACGTATATATCACGCTAGCTTTAACGTAGTACGACGCACTCAATCTATAGTTACTAGTATGAAGCTTATAGAGCTTAAGACTAGTAGAACTCGCCTTTACGTATTATATAAGAAAGGCTGACCTATTCGGAAGGTTAATAAGGTATCGGCACGTGTACGACTTACTAGATCGATAGATAAAATCCATATAGATATAGTATACCTTAAACCTAAGGGTCTGAATAGTCACTCTTACGCCTCTATCTTCTTATGCGCTTATTCGACTGGAAAGTAGGCTTTTACTTACGCTAAGAAGTCGGATATATACCTAGCTAATCAAAAGCTAATTAAGTTAGCCGAAATATAGTATTACTATAAAATTAAGGTATAGAGATATAATAAGAGTAAGGAGTACTCTCCCTCTTAGATAAAAGAGCTTGCCGATTACCTTAGAATACTACTAGAGGAGTCTACTCCGTATACTCTAGAGTAAGATAGAAGAGCTAAACGCTTTATATATACGATTATCGAGAAAGTACGTATAGTTATAGTAGACTAGAATATACCTGACTATATATAGCCGGAAATTCTACTCGCCTATATATATATCGCTAACCTTACCTCTACTTCTAGAGTAGAAGGGAAGACTCCTTTTAAGTGCTTCTAGGACGATATTAAACTAGGGGTAAACTATACTCCCTCTATTAAGTATCTTCGTGTATTAGGATATCTAGTCTTTATACTAATTAATAAGGAGAAGAGAGTCCAGAGCTATAAGATAGCTCTTAGAGCTAAAAAGGGTATTCTAATAGGATTTAAAGGTTATAATATCTATAGATACCTAGTCAATAGAAAGGTAGTTCGTACCTCTTATCTACGATTTGATAAAGACAGTTTAGTTATAGAACCTCACGAAGAAGACGCTATAATAATACCTTAAACTAGAGGTAATAATTCTATTAATACTTTAAGTTAAAATCAAGACGTCGAGGTTACTAGCGCTACTACTCCTAATACAGGTATCATAAGCTAAGACGAGGATTCCGAAGTCGAAATCGATAGTATAGAAGATACCGAGTCTATAGTTAAGGACGAAGTTCTAGCACTAGAGGTCGATATTCCAGAGCAAATTACTATATAAAAGAAGCGTAGTAGGCCTCCTGGATCTAAGAACTATATGCCGGAGTACGTCCCTAGAGCTATACACTCTAGCTATAATAATCCGACTCTAATTTCGACGCCTGAGGTAACCCCGGAACTAAATAATAGCTACTCCTATACTATCTCTCTATTAGAAGAAGTACTAGAGAGTACTAGTCAGTATCGACTCGCCTTTTATATAGCTTAAGAAGAGTCTCTATTCTTAGATAATCCGACTACTTTAGATCAGGCTATAAAGAGAGCTAATTAGCTAGAATAGAAGAAGGCGATTATTAAGGAATACCGATCTCTTAAAGAGAAGTCGACTTAGAAGACTATAAGTTACTCTAATATGCTAAAAGGGTATAGAGTACTAGGTTCTCGTCTAGTTTTCAAGACTAAGAGAGATATAGATAGCAAAATCGATAAATATAAGATCAGATTTATAGTCTAAGGTTATACGTAACGTTTTAGTCACGATTACGATTAGACGTATACCGGAGTCTATAAATCTTCTACTTAGAAGATAAGCTTAGTAGTTATAGCGGAGTACGACTTAGAAGTCGAACAGTTTGATATAGTAATAGTATTCTTATATAGTGAAGCTGATACTTAGATATACGTTAAATTACCGCTATTTTATAGATAATTTAGGCGTAGACTTATAGACGATAAATATATACTCTTACTAAAGGCTCTATACGGTCTGAAGCAGTCTCTACGTCTCTAGCAAGAGACTTTACGTAAGGAGTTCAGTATTATCGACTTTATACCTTTATAAACTAATAATTGCGTATATATCAACTAAGAAACTAGAATAATTATTATTACTTATATCGACGATTTTCTAGTTATCTTAAAGGCTAGAATAGCTCTTAAAGAGCTTAAGAAGAAGATTCTTACTATATTCGATATTCTACTAGCTAGACTAGCTAAATACTTCCTTAGCGTCAGAATTATATGTAATAGAGAGAAGAAGACGATTTCTCTTTACTAAGATGCGTATATCGACAAGATATTAGATCGATTTGGAATAACTAACTGTAAGAGCGCTAATATGCCCTTTACTACTAGTTCAGAGGTTTCTATAGTCAAATTCAAGGGAGTAGCTACTCCATAAGAAATCAAGCTATATCAATAGCTTTACGGTAGTTTATAGTACCTAGCTTATACTCGCTGGGATATACTATACTACTGCTCTATACTATTATAATTTCTAATAAATCTATTACCTTAATACCTTGCGAGCGCTAAGAGAGTACTTACGTACCTATAAGGTACGAAGTACTACGCTACGACTTACAGAGGAGATATTACCGATAGAGAGAAGATGAAATTAAGAGGTTTCTGCGACTCTAATTAGGCCGGTAACCGAATCGATAGAGTGTCGTATACCGGAGTGTGTTTCTTCCTTGCAGGAGGTGTTTTCTTAGCTATTTCAAAGCGATAGACTACTATAGCTCTTACCTCTACAGAAGCAGAGTATATAGCTATATGCGCCTTTACTAGAGAAGTATTATAGATACGCTAAGTACTAAAGGAGCTAGGCTATAATAAGCTAGACTCTAGGAGTGTAGAGATATAATACGATAATTAGGGAGCTTTATCTCTATCGGAGAACCCTGAATTACACTAACGTACTAAGTATATCGATATCAAATTCTACTACTTTCGCTAAGAGGTCGCTAGAGGTTATTTAGACCCTTAGTATATACCCTTAAAAGAGAACGCGGCAGACGGTTTCACTAAACCACTTAGCCTATAAGACCTTAAGGCCTTTATAGTAATACTAAATATAACTATTTTATACCTAGAATAAGGGGTATAGATATTAATCAGGAAGGCAGACTATCTTAAAGGAATTATAGAACCTGGGGTTTATCTAGTTCACGTGATATCGAGGCATAGTTCTAGTCTCTAGGGGTATTACTATACGTACGCATACGATAGTATAATCGACTAATTATAGGAAATTAGATCACTTGTACCTATAGAAGTTACCGACTTTATAGTATCTCTACAGAGGGGTATGTTGCGAGGATATGAGTCTTGGTATAGATCAGGTGACTATAGTCACGTGCATGGTCCGTGCGGATATTCCTAGATAATATCTTCTGTCGACTCTCTATAGTAATTAGTACTGCAATACAACTAATATCATTTAACTACTCTATGCCTTACTCTGAAGATTAACGTAACCTTGCGATATAATATAAGACTCGAGGCGGTATATAAGTAAGAATAAATAAGTAGGGAAGCTAAGAGCGGTCTTATATAGTCTACTACGAAGGAAATAAAAAGATAAGGAAAGAAGAAGAAGAGAGATAGAGTATAAGGCACCTTATATATATATACCGGTACTAGTCCGATACTATACCGAGTCGGGCACTAGTTCTGCCGGGATACCTATGAACTTAGGCCCTGGTATCTATCCTTCTCCTCATGTGATATTCCGGTGAGCTGTCGTCATAACTCTTCTTATCCTTACGCTCCTTCTTTTCCTCTAAATCGGCCTCTGCGCAGAAGTTATCTGCGAGCGATTCGTAAAGAATCGCCCGGGCCTCTAAAAGCTAGCGATAAGTGCGATAAGAGCGACGGATATAGCCGGTAGTAGTAAGGAAAGTATAGCGAGCTACTACGGATTAGTTATAGGTTATAAAGCAGTTAGATTCACGACTTACTATTATTATAAGTACTAGGAGCGACCTAAGTATTTCTACGATTATAAGTACGACCTGAGGAAGAGCTAGTAGTAGCAGGGGAGGGAATAATAGGAGCGATAAGGGCAGTAGGGCTAGTAGGGCTTACGGATCTATAAATATTAGTATAAGTTATAATTCAGTTCGGAATATAACTTATAGAGCGAGTAATAGCCTCTTATACTACTATAATAATAGTTAGCGTAAGAGCTACCTAAAAAACTAGCGACCCGAACGCACTCTATCTAAGGGCTATAGCCTCCTTAGTAGTAGTTATAACCCGGAAGCTTAATATATCTAGCTATATCTATTAGTATCTCTATATCCGAAACAGTCTATTATAGAGTATAATTAGTTAGGGAATAATATAGAATAACTTATAGATCTGGACGTATCGAGCCTCTAGGTTAGAGGACTAAGTAGTACTAGAGAAGACTTGACCCGGACGTAAATTAGTAGCGCAGAGGGGGGGGAGGGCGAAGAGCCGCGTTATAGCGGTAGTAGCGCGAGCGGGTAAGGGCGGCCTTATAAGTATTTATTAGCTGAGTGTAATGGTCACGTGGTAGTCGATTGTATATGTACGGTGTTAAGCGTATACTGCTTGCGCAGTATATTGTGATCTGTAACGGGGTTGAGGTTAAGCTCTCACCAACTACGCCATCTGGACCAAAAGATCACAATATACTGCGCAAGCAGTATACGCTTAACACCGTACATATACAATCGACTACCACGTGACCATTACACTGAGTTACGGACTATTAGATAGCTAGGGCTAACTTATATAGTAAGGGTTAGTAGAGGAGCCGTAAGGCTAGCAGCGTAAGATTAGGCTACTAAGGCAGCGGTAGTAGAAGTAGTAGCAGCAGTAGTAGTAGTAGATATCCTACGGACCGTTAGTAATTACTATAGGGCTATAGATCGATAGAATCGATATAGTAGATATATACTTAATAATTATAGTATTACTAAAAAGAAGGTTTATAATTATTACTATAGGAGAGATATACTTATAATACTATTACCTTTAGCCTGTTTTAAATTCAATTACTATTATTATCTATTAGAATTTATCTTTAATAGTAAGTCTTTATTTACGCAGTTACTATTATCTACTATAAGCGACTATTACGGATTAACTATTACCTGTAACGACTGCGCGAAGCAAGGTCCCGTGACCCCGGAGCTTGCGAAGAGCTAGCATAGAGAAGATCTTATCTATATAATATTAAGCTATTTATAGATTACTAGTTAAAAAAAACTGGTCACGTGAAATACTATGATTAGCTATAGCGAGGCCTTAGCAGGTGCACGGCTGAAAAGAAGGAACACGAAAATCTTACTCACGCCCGAATCAAAACAGCCCCGAAGCTTAAATAGGGCAGCTGTTTATGAGGACCCCTAACTACTTTCTTTATAGACGTACTTTCTTTATAGACGTACTTTCTTTATAGACTGCGCGAAGCAAGGTCCCTTGGCCCCGAAGCTTGCGAAGGGCCGCCGAGGAGTAGACCTTGTGCATTACTATTATCTCAAGGACACACTTCAAATTCGGCGCCACCTTATGAGCTATGGAGATTCCCTTCATCGAAGCATTCCGGCATCAACTGACAAACCGTTAAGTAGCACCATCTCACCTCTGTGTGGAGGTACACAGCTTTCACTGCTGTAAGAAAGCGGATCTTGTCTTGCATTCATAAAGGTGATAATTTTGGAATCAGATATGGATATTTTGAAAAGTGGACGAGGTCTGTGGATGGTATGAAGCACTCGTGGGATTGGTGAGTTCGGAGGAAGGGGAGATGGCAGTAGAGCATTACATGACAGTAAGCCCATAAATCGTATGTGCATTACATGCCGTGCGAGATCGTAAGATCTATCATTCCTTTGTGTGAAAAGCGATACTTCCTGGCACTTTAGGCCGACGGCGAAACCACCATATATATGAACAGCTATTTAGTGCTATACGCTGCTGACTGTGACTCGGTCACACAGATCCCGAAATAGATCGGAAAAGACAGTTGCCATTCGATTTTGGCTGAACAACTTTTTAGCTAGCTCCTAAGTATAGATACTCCTGAAGAGAAGGCTTATGGGAACTTTTCACTAGTGTTGACATTGAATCACAAGTTAGTGTTCAGCTCTGTTCGAACAACATGCTTGTACAGCTCGTGTTTATAGAGAAATTGATGACTTCTGTCGAATTTAGACATCTCTCGCGTACTTTACAGGACTGTTCGTATGGCTCTAACCAAGTAGATCTCCTTTTGAGCCACCGAACGCAAGGTATAAAAAGGTCAGTCATACCTTGAACGTCCATTTGCATAACTGTCCCATGGTTGGATGCTTAGCGACTTCATGTCGCTGTCCCGGGGTCGTCGCCCTGCTGGACAAATAAATTATCCGGACACGACATCTAACATCCACCCTCGGATTTGTAAGATATGAAGAAGCGAGGAATATTTGAATTAAGTCGGTTTTATTTCGCTAAGCATGGCACTTGCTCGGGACTTGCGAAGTCGATGGCAGTGAAAATCAGAATGGCAATATCACGATAAGTGACGGCAGTTCTGTCTAGCTTCCAGGGTAGATTTTTGGAGACGCATTTCAAAGTTTTGCGATAAAACTGCGGCTAGGTAGGACAGCTTCGAACGTCAACTCTCGGAAACAGCTTCGTGTTTACAAATCTTGTCTTCATGTCATCGAGAAAGACAAATTTAGAGTGTCAGCATCTCGCCTCTAGAAAATCCGGAGTGAGTTGTAACTATGTGAGTAAGAAAGATTGTTCTGAACGACTTTATGCTGAAAATAGCAGATTAGACTATAAGGCGTGTCGCGGAGGACAGACGAACTTTAGGCCTCTCAAACCACTATTGTCTCAACCAATGCTTTGGGGCGGAAGATACTGAAGCGCTGGCATGAACGACTGTCCAAACATAAGTCATTTATCGATATGACAAATCCCACTTTACACGTAATATATATAAATGTGACCCCCAACCGATTAGTACTTGGTCTGCAATCGGTATGGAACTCCCGTTACTATCTGGCCACTGGCGTCGAGAGGCGAATTTGGTTCATACTAATGTAAATGCCAGTGAATATGAACGGTTCCTAGTAAAATTAGGCTTGAGATGAGGCTTTATATCCAGCCAGCTAGCTTAGTATCGGACTTCAGCGTTATGGAGAGATTTTGAGATCGATTTTTGGGTTGAGGATAATTAGAGATCGGTAACGAGAGAAAAGTTGGCAGAAAACTGTATATTTGACACCAAACTGAGTACAGACGCCCGGCTCGATATCTCGGTCGCTCTATGGTAGGTAGAATATCCTCTTGATTCACGATCAAATAAGACAGTGGAAAGCACCGGACTAAGACCTAGCTTTTAGAGAAGACTAAAAAGGAGTCACTACAGTCGTGTAGGTATGCTAATATCACTAGTCATGATCATCTTGTGACTACTACTCTTCAGACTCTGACTGTGAGCTGATAGTAGAGCATGCCAGCTTGGGACTCGCCGTGCTGGATCTCCCGTTCCATGGTCATCTGTCCATCACTTCCTTGGACTTGGATCTCTGGTCGCATATCCAGGTATTTCTACTTTCGAGTGCTTGTTGGTATGATCTGTTAAAAATGGTTAGCAGCGTACGCAGCTTTCAATTGTTAGAACTTTTGTAGTGCCAGTACATTGTATATATATCGCTGGTCGATCGAGATGGCAGATGAACTCAGAAGCCGGAGGAATGCATACATCGAGACATATGGCGCTCTAGAGTCTGCTCGGTCATGCTAAAAGAAATGCTGTTAGATATCTCGGAGGATTGGAACATCTCAGGCGTGAAAATGCAGAAATACATTCTCTGCGTCTCAGCTGCAAAATGTCTTGATGACAGCAAGATTTTGATTGACAGCAAGGTTCAAATAAGCGAGGAAAAGCTAACGTTGGGAGGAAAGTCTGGTGGCTGATTACTGCGGCTCTCATATATTGACTGATATCAGATAGCGATCGGAATATTAGACGATTCATGGTAAGTCTCATTCATGGCAGCGCGGCAACAAGTGATCAGTCAATGAGCGGAGAACGAAAATTCGTGTTCGACCTGCTTATGCGTGTCGATACTCGGCATGACATGATATATACATACACATTGTTTCATGGCTTCTTGAGTGCCTAAAGACACACTTCTAACTGCGTGAATAATCTGAATGAACGCAATCAAAATCTGATCCGCAGGAGAGGGAATTCTCTAAAACCCGATTCATTTCTCCGGAAAGTGAATTTTTGACTCGTACCACGGAAATACTGTAGGGAACAAAGAGAACAGGGAGTGACATCACTTCGGCGGATACAAAAGAGCCATTCTACTTAATATTGGAAATTACTGATCGCTGCTCCCTTTTTCTGGCTTCTGGTTCTTGGTTCTGAGAACTGGATGTCTTGTGGCTCGATTGTAAGCTTGCGCGTTGAGCATGTAAATTAAAATTCAACAGGCTCTTCTGATCATCTGATCGGAGAGATGAGACTACTGGAGACGTAAGAACTGCACTCTTTCCTCGACACGAAGCAAAACGCGAGACTTGAACATCCACAGCAGAACGGGGAGTGACAGTCATTGTAAGGACTTAGTATTAGCAATCGTGAGAGAGCAAAATACCCGGGAGTTAATACAAGTTCATTTTTAAGTAGTCGACGTGACTTAGAGTCCTCCCAAGAAACGGGGGTTCGAATTCAAATGCTACATTATATTTGCAGATTTTACATACGAGATAAGCTATGACATGACATATTCTGTTTAGGCTTGTGAGGTCTGGAGGGCTGAGAAGCTACATTCTGAAAGCTGGAAGATCGGCTTTTACATCACTTGCGCCATAAACTGCCTCGATGGAGAATCAGTGGGCTAGCAAAGGTCCAAAGTTATCAATTCAAACCGAGGAGTTACAAGAGTGCCTGCAGAAGCCTCCTTCCCGCCTTGTGACCAAATCACATAGGCAGACGGGTATTCGCATGTTCTTCGTTTACTGATACTGCTTACTCCCCTGCACCGCACAACCGAAGTCCCCTAATCACAGTTCTCTCTCCTATAGCTCTCGAAGACCATTACGTAAACGCTCATAGAAGTCCTCGAGGTTAGCAGGGTTACGGTTTGCGGAACAGCTATACCAAGGCACGGCTGGCTACAAAAGACGGAAGGAACTGGGACTGTCTTCTCAGTAAGGTTTCTCTCCTCTCTCTCTTCTTCCTCTTATTTATACCCATCTCCCCGATCTCATACCGGCGCGCACATCCGCAAAATCAAGAAAGACGTTAAATGAATATACTCTCAATATCATTTTCTCTCCCCAATTTGAACTGACAGGGATGAGTAGGGTCATGCCCGAGGATAAGAAAGACCAACATACTCAACGTCCTCGTGTAAGCGAATCATGCACAGAAAGAAACATGATTTAAGGAATATTTATGTACCGGACGGAGAGATTCTTGGTGAGAGAGGAGAAGAAGAAGAAAGCGGCTCACTCTATATCCTCGTCATCTGCTTCATCATCTTCGATTTCGACTAAGAGAGGGAAGCATTACCCGCCCGTAAGCGGAAAGCAGCAGAGGGAAGGAAGTATTCTGGTGCTGATAATGTGCGTAGTTATTTTTCCTGACATCTTTCGCGAGACGCAAGAGTGGAATGAGTAAACAATCTAACACCTTCCACATAAATAGAACCGACAAGCCCCCTACTAACCCCATTGCCTAATCCAGCACTCCAGCATAGGCATGACCACGTATCCGGGCACTCCCCTGGCCGCAATTTTAGCGGCGACATCTTCCTCGCTCTCAGCACTGGCACTTGACCTTCTCAACTCGCGACATTGAGTCCCCGGAAAGAGTATATCCCTAGTTCAGAGACGCAGTGTGTGGAGACGCTGAAAAATGGAGGATTATTAGCTTGTTTTATGCTGTGAGTGAGGCGGTTGAAGAGGCAAGTTTGAATGCGATGTGTAGGGCAGAAACGATGTTGGGATGGGGGGGGGGAAGAAAGGCTGGGGGGCTGGATGTGGAGAGGGCGAGGGAGTTGGTGGATAGGTGGGGTTGGAGGTTCGATGATGATCCAAGGGGGGAGAGCAGAAGAAGGAGAAGGAGACAGAGAAGGAACGGCTTTCAGGAAGTAAGATCGTTGAATTGCAAATGTCGGAAATTTTAGTGGCTCCAAGTTGACAGCGTGCTATTCGATGAGGATGAAAAGGGATGACAAGAATGGAACACTTGCCACAAATGTGCAAATCGTCTTATTCAACAGGAAAAGCGCATGCTCGCTGGCGGCCTCGCTTGACTTACAAGAATCATTTGTGACTCAACCAAATAGGCTTCAAAATGAAGACGTTCGATGAATGTCAGCAGGTTAACCCAGCCTTTAGCTTACATCAGCAAACAACTCGTTTGTAGTCAGTCGGTAGTGCGGCCCCCCATACTTTCTTTATAAAGCCAAGATAAACGAACTTTCGTAACCATGCGAAGCCAGAGTATTTAGCGCTGGACCTACCGCGAAATATGCATTATACAATGATCAAAGTTTGTGGGGAAGTTGTGGGTTCTATTGGTAGCCACAGGTGGGCTTCGATAGCGCAACAGAAGGCGCCCCGACCATTATAGCATACCACCTACCCAGATCTCGAATGGATGCCCGGAAGCTCAGGAGCCTTGCAACTTGAGGTCGTCATTTGGTAGCTCGTAGGATCAGGCTGCGATATCGGGGCCGACTAAGCTGAGGATTGGCGTAGTCTTGCAAGCTCCGACAGCCGCATGTATTCCAGGGGGCTTCATTCTCTACTTGAGTTTGGACTTCTCGACCAGGTCACTCAGCTCTGCGATTCAGACCTAAGCAGCTGCAGCAGCTTGCGATACCCAGGATGGACTCTTCCCACTTGAAAACCAATTGTGATCCTGATTTCTGCGTGAAGGCTGGAGTTCCGACCACCGAATCAGCCTTGTGAAGCCCACCGGAGGGTCATATCGCATGATGGCGTAATGACATTGAGGAGCCGAAATCCTGATTCCAACGCTTTCTAGCGCACAGCATGAAAGGAAGACTTGGCATAAGCAATTATCCACAGGACCGGCACTGTGGGATATCGTGGTATTAGTAGTCGCGGACTTCGTCCAGAATATTTTGCCATAGTGTGAAGACCGCCTCTCATGTCGAAGCCAGATTATCCAGATCCCGGCGCAATTCCCTCTGTTCCAAAGTCAATTATCAGCCTCATCTGATTCGGAAGTACTCGGTGACAAACTTGCAGGTCGAACTTAGCATGTGATGGCGTACCCGCGCTTGCGTAGTACGGTCTAAGAAGCACCAGTAGCGCCGGACAGTTGCTGTGACGCATTTTCATTCGCATCACCAGCTGGAACATGAAATCAGGAGTGCGGGGAACCTTCGTGAACGATAAGATGAGGGGTATCTGGCAGTATCTCGGGGAGCAGATAGAGTTCGCAATTGGGTTTTCTTTGGTAGGGGTTGGGAATTACGATCATGACGAAAAGTGGGATGGGATTCGGCTGGAGCCGTTTGAATCGTCGATGAAGAAAAAGAAATACTGACACTTGGCGATGGTTGGACACCTCTTTCGAGTGGAAGACGGCGGAAAGTCGTCGCATTCTGTGGCCACGTATTATCTATAATACTACAGTAGTGAGTGTATTAGTACGCCACCAATTATGCTGACCAAACTTTGGGACTAACAGGTAAAGTCTCCCTCAACCATCAGATCAATCCTACCTAACCATCCTCCATCGTGTCGTAGCCTCGAGGCCGGCCTTTGGAGTAACTTTGGCGGCTGGCCCTGTCCGGCCGGGCTCCCAGGCTGAAGCTTGAGAGGTTGAAAGGTAGAGAGGGTGACTTCGATGTCTATATCTGAGGAAATGGTGGCAGCCTCCTGGATCTTGACTCTGGCCTGCATCGGCATCGAAAATGGCGATGGCATTGATTGGCATTGGCGGTTGGAATTGGTTGGTGGGTGTGGCTCTGTGCGGCTTCCGGGTTCAAGTGTTGTCCTCTGTGAGTGAGTCATTTCAGCCTTCGCACCCACACCCAGCCGCTTGCGATGCAGCATAATGCATAATATGCACGCTCTTATGCCTGTAGCCGACCTGGAGCGCGCGCTTGTTGTGCCAAATTTACACCAGCACAGTTGTAAACATCTCAGCCTTCTCTCAGAGTGTAATGGGTTCACGCTGGGTATCGTAACCTTGATTGAAATATCTCCTAGCTTCGAATCTTCATATCGTGCGCGCGCGACATGAGGTATCGTTATAGCACAGGTATTCAAAGAATGGAAGCGCTTTCGGTCCTAGCCATGAGAGGATACCTAGGTAGGGAAGATAGGACAGGTGTGCTCTTTGTTACTTGCGGACTGGACTGGACTGGACTGGACCGAGTTCAAGCGCGTTAACGGTTGATTCTCTAAAGATTTCTTTGTTCACGCTCGCTCGTCCTCTTCGTGGTCGGTGATTGTGATGTCCTATCGTCGACCAGGCCTCGATGTATGGCGACACACTCACACCTGGTGTGTTATTTGTGCCCGCCTGTCTGCCTGCCTGCCTGCGCCTCGGCCTTCGCCTCGGGTCATCAGGCTGAGTCGAATGCGAATATCGCATCCTGTTGTATGTATCCTGTCGTGTCGCATCGTGGGCGAGGGCGAAAGCAACCAAGCAGGGAAAGCATAATCCAGCAGACTGGAAGCAATCAAAGAAAGTCATAAGGAATCATCATACAGTATCATCCATCCATACTTAGACTTTTCTGGAAGGGGAAGGGGAAGGGGAAGGGGGTAAGTACCCACGGACTCCCTTCACAGGTACAGTACAGTAGGGTACAGTAAGGTATACTTCGTAGGTACCTAATCTAATCGACGATTACTTCACAGTGGTGCGTGCGTACCGTAGCCTCGTCTTGCCCCCTATATCTCGCTGTCGCTCTCACCCTTGCTTTGCGCACTGCCAGCATCCCTGCCTACAATCGCTCCTGCCGTTGGTTTCTGTTTCAGTCCCACTCATCCCATCCTATGATTGGCCCGAGCGAAAGACCATTCACACGCTAAGAGCCCCCGGCTCCACTCGGATCCATTCAGATTTCGCGCTAGGTCGGCTGGGTTTTTTTCTGCCACGAATATATAAAGGACCGCAGCTCCCCCAAGTTTGTTGCTCGCGTATTTTGGGAGTCGTCAGATTTGCAGCAACCACCACCAAAATTCATTCTCACCCCGCCATCTCCATCATCTCCTCGTCGCATCGCAACGACCAGAGCACTTACATCTGTGCCCTGTTCAATACATTCATTGATCCCCAGCGATTTCTGCGATCGATCGGTTTTCGAGATCCCCGTCGCAATTAGAAGTACTGCGTACTTGCGCCCGTTGCGATTTCGGATTTGGAGATCCCCACAATCGCGTCGCATACATTGAACAGGACGACTTCAGCTCCTCTTCTCTCATCTCTAAATCACTACAACCTCTACTACGCACACCTACCACTCTTAATATTGTTGTCGGTCGCAATCAATAGCGAATCGATCCCCTCGTCGAGCAGCGCACTGTAGGGGAGACATTGAATTGTTTTCTCCTCCAAACGGTACGACTTCACCTTCCGACAAAGTTACAATCAATCACCTCTATTCTGCTTTCACCTTCCATCCCTTCCTACCTCTTCCCACATCCGACTTCGAGTCGTGATACGGAGATCTCGGCTCATCGTCGCTTTTCCCTGCACTCTCAATCTGACATCCCTTTCAGACCTGCTCCTCATACCAGCTTTCGATCTATCATACAAAGAAGCCCACATCTTCAATATGGATCAAATCCAAACCCACCCATCGAATGCCGCACAGGCCAAAACCTTCATCGCTCCCGGCTCTCTATCATTCCCAGGTGGCGCTGGCGAACTGACTCCTCCGTCCTCCGAGGCAGACAAGCAAAATGTTCAGAGACCTGGTCAGACGAATGGTGGTCCCCAGCAGGTTGTTCAAGGCCAGAATGGTAACGGGGTGACTCCTGCGACACCTGTTGCGACTCCTGGTGCGGCTACGACTGGTGTTAGTGGTATTGTTCCTACTCTACAGTATGTATATCCCTGAAGCCTCGTCTTGATCAAGAGGCTTATCTTGCATGAAAAGAAACATCGTTGCCACGGTTAATCTCGATTGCCGACTGGACCTCAAGACGATTGCACTTCATGCCAGAAATGCTGAATACAACCCCAAGGTACTTGCTGACTCTAGGCTATGCTATACCCCTTGTTCTCACTGACCCTCGCAGCGTTTCGCCGCCGTTATCATGCGTATCCGTGAGCCTAAGACAACTGCTCTTATCTTCGCCTCTGGCAAGATGGTCGTGACCGGAGCCAAATCCGAGGATGACTCCAAGCTTGCCTCACGAAAGTATGCTCGTATCATTCAGAAGCTTGGCTTCAACGCCAAGTTCACGGATTTTAAGATCCAAAACATCGTTGGTTCTTGCGATATCAAGTTCCCAATCCGTTTGGAAGGTCTTGCTTCGCGTCATCACAATTTCAGCTCTTACGAGCCTGAGTTGTTCCCTGGTCTCATCTACCGTATGATCAAGCCCAAGATTGTGCTCCTCATCTTCGTCAGTGGCAAGATTGTTCTCACTGGTGCGAAAGTCCGCGAAGAGATCTATCAAGCCTTCGAAATGATCTATCCTGTGCTTCAAGGTTCGTTATATCTAGGCCTACTACTCTCAATCCTCACTAACCACTCACAGATTTCAAGAAAGTCTGATCTGGCTCTCGCCACGATTTCATTAGCGGTACGATCATTCGACCAACCCTACCGCGATGTACCAATACCTCAACAACTGTACAAGTAATGTCGATTTACGATATCCACGAACCTCTTCTAAAAGCTTTGCACTCTTGGCACAAGCACCACTGACTGTCCTGAGAAGTCCCCAGTCTTGCTACAGCTATCAGCTGCATACAAATATCACTGCATTGCACCGGCGTTCGGGGAGAAGAGTCCAGGCAGGGTATTTACGCTTTTTTTTTTATAGCATGCTGCTTGCTTGCTTCTGCTCAGAACATAGATTGCACACCATAAGCGATGGCATGTGCGCCGGACGAAGATGCCGTCACAATAATTGCCTCTTGACCCTCAATGGTCCAGACATTTTTTCCTCTTGGTCAGTGCTTGCTGATCAGAGGTTTGCGGGCGGAACACTTCGCAGGGCAGCGAAAGCGGCGGACGTTTTGATGTCGAGCTGACCCCTTTTGATTCTATTTACACGTCGTGGTGGTAGCCTAAGTCACTCATTATATACTTGCATGGCTTTCAGCAGCCTGCTTGTGCTGATGATGGCTTGGGCACTTGATGAGAAATTTGGAGTCTTTCATAGATAGATAAATCAATCCACACGATAAGATGACTTTGGCTTCTTTTTCAATGTGACTTTCGTCGTTGTGATATTATTTGCAGAAAGAAGTAAAGCTAGGAGGCATTTTAAGTTGTTGTACACTTTACAATAAATTACATACATCACGTACTTTACTTACATGAGCACCACGCCATGGTGGGAGGATATTCCTGCTTTTCAGATATGTGTCTAAATCTTCCTATCTAATTAGGAACATCAGTTCATGCGTCATCGTCAGAATCAGCAAACATGTCCACAGCTTTCGGTCTCGGTCTCCTCGGCTGTCCGCCTTCTCCTTGTCCAGCACCTTCCTTCTTTGCTGCTTGCTCCGTCGATTCAGGTATAGATAACGACAGACCTCTAGAGTCCGGGACTGGTTGTGAAGCTGAAGGTAGAGGTGGTGCGGATACCAAATCTTCAAGCATAGGCTCGCCATCTTCTTCCACAGGCATAGGCGCACCATCAAGATCCTCATCGTCGTCTAGCATTGGTTCACCATCAAGATCTTCGTCTTCATCCATGGGTTCGCCATCGACGTCTTCGTCGTCAAGATTGCCCTCCTCCTCTCCATCACCCATCGTTTCTTCTCCCGAGACGGGTGTCTTAGCTTCCTCAACAGCCTTCCACCTCCTCTTCCCCTCTCTAACCTCTCCCTCCCTCTCCCTCTCCTCCTTGGCCCTCTCCTCCTCCACCTCTTCCTTCGTCCTAGGCGGCTCCCCAAACCCCTTCACGAATCCTTCCTGGCTCTCAACAGGGAAAACACACCACCCCTCCCACAAACTCAACACCATCCCTACACTGCGTTTCCACTTCTCAGCTTTCAGTTTCCCCCACCCCATCTTCCTCTCCATCCTGCCTAGATCTTCGAATGTACGACGTGCTTTCAAGGCGGACTCGAAGAGGGAGCGATATCGCCAAGCGTGCCGGACGCCAGAAGTCGAGGAGGAAGAGAGGATGTCCGAAATGAGGTAAAGACCAATGAGGGAGGCGGCACTCGTGTCCTCTTCATCGTCCTCTCCTGCGACAACTCCACCGCTGATTTCTTTCTCAGCATCCCGATCAGCCTTTTCTTTCCGTGAAGACGGATTCGCTGATGTATAAGCAAATGGCTTCACAATATTAGAAAGTATCATAGAAACCACTTCATCAGCGCCACGCCCAGCATGCGATATAGCGAATGCAGTCACACGCGCAACGTCGCCTTTGCGGAGTTTTCCTGTGGATATTGGGAGGCGGGAGAGGAGGTGTGTGAATTTCGCTTTTTCGAGAGGATTGAGATATGCTTTTCCATCATCGACTAAAGAGTTTGGATCCGGGGGTCCACCAGCGCCGTGATTTTGTTGACGACGATTTCCGCCTTCGTCTCCTGACTCGTCGTCATCTGAGGAGTTGTATTCCGAATCCGAGACGATCTCAGAGAGTTTAGTCGTGTATTCATACGCTAAGGGCTGATCTGGAGATTTCCACGCTGATGATCCTTCGAATAACGGAAGGTACTTTCCCTGTCCACGTTTCGTCGTCGAACCTGTAAGGACTTCCCATAGTCGCCAACGATACCACACACCACCCGTACTTCTTGGATCCCAGATCCACGCCCATTTCTCCTCGCGTTGTACGTCTGGTCTGCTCATGAGTAAAGCTTCGAATTCCGGGCCGTGCGTAAGTAGGTTCTCAATTACTTTGTGAATGAGCTTTAACTCTTTGATGGAGCGTGGTGCTTGGACTGGGACGTGGAGGAGAGGACCGCGGGATAGTTGGGGGGCGGGGGGACCGTAGGATGTTGGCGGTGCGAAACCTCCTCGTTGGTGGGGTGGTGGTGCGTGGCCTCGCCCTGCTGAGGGAAGGTCTACTGCTTTTGCACCGAAGGGTTGGGAGGCTCCTGAACTTCCGAGATTTGGAATGATTGAGGAGCTCGATATGGCTGCTGATGAAAGATGACGATGGAGGTTGAGATAGTATCCATAGCCCAGATATCTGTTCTGTAAACCATTGACAGCGGTGTCGATATCATTCGCTGCTGTATCTTTCGCCAGCGTGACAATAGCAGACATGCTCTTCCTTTCCGTATTGACTACCGGTCCAGAGGGTGGTAAGATCCTGACAGAATCAACCTTCAGATTCGCCGGCATCAACGCCTTTATAACAGCCGGCGAAGTTCCCGGCGGCAGCGAAGCCAATCTCAGCGTCGGCTTGGGAATAGCTCTCTCCTCCTCCCTCTCAGTATCTCTACCATCACCATAATCATTGTCACTATTCCCCCTTTTCGGCGCCCTCTCATCATGCTCATAGTCGTCGAAAGCCAACAAATTCCTATCGTCCCTCCGCTGGAAATTTTCAAACGTCCTCTTCTTCACCAAGTTCGGCGGCGGTCCTAAGCTTCCGACTCCACTACCCATCCTCCCTCCTCCTCCTCTTGTACCATCTCCATATCCTTTCCCACCACCAGGACCATTCGGCGCAAAATGTCTCTTCGGCGCGCCTCCACTGAAACCTCCTCTGAATTGCTGTCCCTCATCGGGCCTCAAGCCCGAGAAGCCTGCAGAAGGCTCATCATCGTCGTCAAAGCTCTTCACGAAGTCCTCGTACACTGCTTTGGTTTCGGCTTCTTCGCGTAGACGTTTGGCTTCTTGCTCTGCTTTTTGGCGCTCGAAGAGGGACTTTTTGGATGGGGCTTGGAGCTTGTTTTCTGCCTGGGGGAATTCGAGAATTTTCTTGGAGGTAGACATCGTTACATCGTTTTGGCTTGTGTTGAGAATGGGTGTTGGTTGTCTGGAAATGTTGTAGAGTAGGTCGTGGTGTGAAATGATTCGGGAGTAAGGCTGTCTTCTCGGAATTGAGACCGCGATGCTGTCTGCCAAGGGTTTGACATAAGCTCGGGTGGACGCTTCGAAAGTGGGTCCAATTCCCAGGCGAGACGACCAAAACAAACAGACAAACTTGGCTAGAGAAGTTGTCCAAGAAGTATGAGAGGAACTTAGAATGGAATTGAAAGAAAACTTGGAAAAAGTTATCTTTCTTCCCAAAATATCCCCTTTAATTGACCAGAGGAGGCTTGAAAGTTTTGAAGTGATGTTTCAACAATCATGCACTAATTTATTTGTAAACATGCAGGATGGAATTGCAAAGTTCATCTGACGTGAGAGGCTCCTCGAAATCCGATACACGCAACAAAAACCTGGTACTTAGAATGTTTAAAGGTATTCATAGAATTTGGATCAACTCCATGATGTCACGAGAATGCCCTGACAGGAAAGGGGTTTGGTTGCATGGCCGGGCCCGGACATTTTTGCATTCATTGGTAAAGACCGACTACACATGCGCTATTCCCTGAAGCCACCAACAACTTGACATACGAAGATTAAAACGAAGTTTAGCTGAGCTGCCTGTATTTTCTGGCCCCTTGCCGACCTGAAAGGGAACCTAAACCCAAACGCATCCAGTGCCGGCTTGTCCGCAAACCATCTACGTGTAGAAATGGAAATCAGTAGGTGCTTCTTCACAGACGATTTATCGAGTATGAGTATGACTTACGACATTGGGAGCTCCACCAGGGCAAGTCCAGAGGTCGCATGTCTCCTTCTGGCCTCGGCAGCGGCAGTTTGTCTGGCCAGCGATTTTGCCACCATTGCAAGCGGGAACTGAATGAGAAAGTCAGAGTCCTCGTAGTTAGAGACGACATATTTCTGCTCACGGATTCTGCTGCAATCAGCACGTTGCTCCAGGACCGAGTCACGAGCTTCAGTCGTGCCAGGCATGGCGAGAACACCAGTGGCAAGGAGGGCAAAGAGCTGGATAGTAGTGAAGAATTGCATCGTGAGGACTTGATGTACTAAGTATTGGGTACTAGGTTTTGAAGGAATGGTTGATTGGTTTGATTTCTGGTGTATAGGAGTATGAGCTGATGATGCGAGAAAGAAGGGAAAAGGCGTCTTCCCCGATGTTTTTATACCATTTTTTCTTCGATATGACATGCACCCTTCACTTCTTAGTTTGGGATTAGTATGGTCAACACCGCTCTAACTGCGAAATCCGCGTAAAGGTACTACGAAGCAATCCTTGAACCTTACCTGAACTTTCGAGATGTCCAGTGAAATATTCCAAACCGTAAGCTTACTTGTGTCTAAGGTCTTCGCAAGGTTCCTTTGTGTCATTCTTTGCCATTTTCTTCATCTTTGCAGCTGTTTACTTGAAACCCCGGCATAGGAATTACGTGATAGAGACTCACTATCTCGAACTGTCCAATTATAGTAGTCAAATCGTGTGGCCTCCTTTGGAAAGTGATCCAGATCATTCAAGCGGTCTGTTTATGGAATGCTTATGCTAGTCGTATGCTCTCCACTTTGTAGATCACAGTACCTCGAGCAGTCCAGTTGTAAGTACCAAGTCTTACAAGCTATATTCGGGCTATTCAGTATATCGTCGGTCTAACTGCAAAGGTTTACCGATACCTCTCTATATGCGATCCAATTAGAGAGCCTTAGTCGTAACATACTATCTGAATTTACTATATCTAGAATGAGAATGATTTCATGTCTGTCGCCGCGTAGAGGAGTGTCATTTGATTTGAGGGTTGGGACTCCTCGTCCCTTGGCAGTGAAACGTGTTAATACGCGTAGAAATGATCTACCAATCTTACATGGTTGCCCACCTTGTCGTAGATGCAGTATATTGTCAACCGGAAGCAAACTTCATTGTGGTGAACTTGCTCAGCTTACGATCTCCCCAAAATTCATAGGCGGAGATTGCATCATAGTACCCACATTTAGTAGCTCTACCTTGAGATCAGTCCTGTCGTACAAAGTATTGAGGATCTATTGTGTAGCTACGGCATACGATATACGATATACGAGACATCGATCCTAAATGATCCCTCCGCCTTGTCGCAGATACAGTAAGTTCTCAAGCGGTGGCCAATTTTGTCAACTATTGAGCTGCTCAGCTTAAGATCTCCCTGGTATGATAGACGGAGATTAATCATAATTCTTACGTTCTGGTAGCTCTACTTTGTCATGGGTTCTGTCATACAAAGCATCAAGGATCTATGGTGTAGGTAAGACTAAAAGAAGACAACCAAAGAAGAAGGAAAGACGCATTCATCCAGTCAGAACCATCAGATCGTAAGGTAAACCGTCATGCAGTTACGTCCTATATCCGAGCGCAAGTCTGCTTGATCGTACCTAGCTAGGTACATAACATAGAAGTAAGCCCTCGTCATCTCACAGAGGTTGTACAAATCGGATGACTCTCTCGGATCAGTGGTGCGTTTGTAACACAAGGAACGGCCCGCCAAGTGGCTTGGCCTAGCTGCAAGTACGGGAGAGGCGTAGTTGACCAACTTTGATTGTTTCTAATATGATCACGCTCTTATTTGCCTCCCATACTGCAGGGTTACCGTATCAGCTTATTTTGCGAGTGCTTTCGTGATTAGCACTAATTCTTGAAAGGATCCAAGCGCATTAGAAAAAGTTGAATGTGCAGGCAAACCAGCACTTTTTCAGTCTCGGAGTTGGGGACGTCGTGGGAGACCTGCTTTTAGACACTTGCAAGCTCATCTACAGTGTGGTTCTGTCACGCAGAAGCAACAACCAATGATCAATGTTGAAATTATGTAACCCAGGAGGACTTGCTTCCGCATCAGGCACTTCCTGATTGTGAGATTTTGTGGTCATGAAATCAAGATGCCATCACGTGGAACTCAAAGTACTCAGAGTAGAAATATCTTGCAGTCAGAAGTTGTCTTATTGAAGCACCATGTACTAGTTACAAGTTTCCATGCCCAACGAAGGTTAATGCATTGAATTATTCAAAGAACTTGAAGCTGTAGCCCTCGTTGACATTGTCTCCCGGTACATTCTTACGACTGTACTTAGTCTTAGACCACCATACGAAACTTCCCGTAAACCAAGCACGATTTTCCCAGCTGTACTGGGTGCCCTTCTGCACACCATGAAAAACGAAAGGAATGGTTGAGGTACCACCAGGACTCTTGTTGATATCACCATCAACAAGAGCAAAGGTGTGATGACCCGGCCCATCAATGTACAGAGTTGCGTCCCATCCGCTCATCATTCTGTTCTGGTGAGATCCAAAGAGACAGCCGTTGGACTTGTACCAATCCCAAACATTTCGAGGATTACCTCCTTTCCTCAGGCGGAGATCTGCAAGACAGTAGTTGTTGTCCCAACTGCCGTTTGCTGAATAGACAATGTGCAATTGTCCATTAGGGTCGATGATAGCTTCAGCTCCTTCGTTGATGAGAGGTCGATCGGCCTGCTCCCATGACTCTCGGGGTTGCGAGATAATGAATCGTTCGCCAACGGGCCTCGACGGACTGTCCATGCGGCAGATGTAAAGATTCTGCTCCTGGTTGTTGCTCACACTATCCCATCCAGACCATACAAACCAGCCTTCTCCTTGGAAAACGAAAAAAGTACCATCTATAGCCCACTAATGATACGTTAGCTCTTTCTCTGCATTACAAGTCTCCAAAGTGTTGTGTGACATCAGTAGATTGTTAAAGATTATTCTTACTTGATCATTCGGCAAAGCTAGCTTCTGATGGGCAGAGTATGTACCCAAAGGCGAGTCGGCGCTGATGACATACATTCTGTGAGCGGCATCCTTGCCTGCAGAAAAATGTATGAAAGTTCGACCCAGGTCCGTAGTAATCTCTGGCGCCCAAACGTCGCCGATGGTATTGTCCCAAACTTTCTGTCGCTGGACATTGGCGGCACCAAGTCCTTCAAGTGAGGACGCTGCACGCACGTAGATGCCATCAGCAGATTCAGCAGAATAGTAAGTAGTTCCGATTTTCATTATTGCCGGGTCAGCTCCACCCCTGATCTTGACTGCTGAAGTGTAATCCAGAAGGCAAAATAGTATGGCGCTGACTACCAACAGAAGAGAAGCAGATTGTCTTCGAAACGACATGATGGGCGAGTTTAGCATAGCTGAGAGCTCCTTGGAGAGTAAGATGAAGATACAGTTTCTCATCCTCAAAGCCATCAGCATCTCTTTATATCTTTTACCCTTCCCCTTCCCCTTCCCCTTGCACGACGCTCCACTGCTTTGCCTCTCATCCTTTAGCAGCTTTATAAATATCCTGCACTTAGGACCACTTTCCAATGATCGATCCTGCAATAGTTTCTACTAGTAGTATATCTAGTTAGCATGTATAAATGTTTGACATCCAGGCGCAGCAACCTTGCTCAGAACTAGGAGTTGTGATGCATGACTTCGACAAGGTAACTCCAAATTGGGGAAAGAGCTCCATTTCTATACCGAGCTTCACAGATTTCTTACAGTGGCATTGTCCTGATTGGGAAGCTCAAATGTACAGGGTCCATTTTGTGAGCGCCAAGGTGGCTAGGTAAGAGGCACAGCATGCAATTACAGAATCAGCCTCAATAGGATTTGCGGATCCGACCGAATTTTTTACAATCCTAGATCCGTCAGACAGTAGCGAGGCAAGTTCATCTCCAGCGAAGCAAGGACCTGTTATCTTCAATAAATTTATCAAATAAAATGCTTGACGTTGAAGTAATACTTGAACGAAATATCCTATTCGGAGTGAAAGTCGGGAAAATATCACAGGACAGCAAGAAAAAAGAATACTTCGAAGTCGCACAAAACATTTGATGGCTTTGCATAATCGATGAGTTAACTTCGCCCGAGACGACCTTCCCCGGCCTTGTAGTAGCATCATTAGTGGAATGGAGTCTCTTTGGAGTCCTCAACCCCCAGAAATCTTGTGAAAACAGCGGCTGGCTCGGGTCAATTCTTGTGAGATTTGAGAAGAAAAACACAACATGCAACCCAGCAGAGAACGCTCGATAAGCTCAGCAAACCTAATCAAGATTTGGGGGAGCAGTCTTGAAAAGATCAGAAAGCCACTTTCGGAATAATTCATTCCAAAGTGAGGTAGGTCATGTACCGTACCCTGTTTCTCGTACACTTATACTAAGCCAGCGGCAGCTTTCAATACAGTATCGAAGCTTGAGTAGCAGCAGTACGATAACTTGCACTCTTTCTCCTACCTGAAGAACCTCAAAATTTGAGGCAAAATTTGAGAGCCAAACCAGTGCATCATGAAAGTGAAGAATCTCAATAGTCGTCATAGCTGCTTGGATGTGGGATTCATCAACTCCACGACTGGAATGAGTTACAAACAAGTCCTTCGAGGGGTAAGTACCATTCAGCACTACAGTATCAAGTTCAATCAACACTGGTACTTGAGCTTTGCACCAGGTCGAAACGAGACGAATTTGAACCGTAAGCCATGGTTGACGGAAACACGCGAGGATGAAATACCCCCATCGAGATGTATGTTACAGTATTTCAGCTCGGAACAATCCGAATGTCTTGCCATACGGCAACCTTTTACTCAACTACCGCTATTCCAAAAATCGAATATAAACTCCACCCCCACCTTTCAATTACTCATACATGCACAGACGCGAGACTGAAGTCCTCTAGTATTGTACATGAATCGTGATTATCTGCAGCTGAGTTATATTTCGAAGTGCTCCCATCTGTTGCACGCACCCCTCTATTCCTCATCAACCCCCCATTTTCTCTACAATCCATACCCTACCCTCTCAATATCTTCTTGTCTGAAACCAGGGCACAATTTTCAATTGCACAGCTGAGAGGCTCTTTTAATGATGGCTACACCTCCGCAGCCCAAATCTATTTTGATCTTGGGACATGGAGTGTTTGGTCTTTCGACGGCATATTCGCTATCACTCCGTCCCTCCTTCGCCAACACAACCATTACTCTTCTCGACCGCTCAATTTTCCCTTCTCCTGACGGATCATCTGTCGATACTTCTCGTATCATCCGCGCCGACTACCATGATGCCGCATATGCAGCTCTCGCTGAACGAGCGCAAGAGACATGGCGCCAACAAGGCCCAAATGACCTGGGTGGACAAGGTAGATACACGGAAAGTGGATTAGTACTGGTTGCAAACAAGGGAGAACAAGGAGAGGATTATGTCAGAGGTAGTCTGGAAAATGTGGCATACATAGCCAAAAATTGTGGAGATGAAGGTGCGGTACAGGAATTTAAACACAGATCTGAGATCGAAGCGGCTGTTGGAGCGGGAGGAGGAAGCGGAGACTGGGGATATATCAATCGTAGAAGTGGATGGGCAGACGCCGAAGCTGGTATGATATGGCTTAGGAAAAAGGTTGAAGCTACCGGGAGGGTGGATTTCAAGCAGGGTGAAGTGATTTCTCTGGTCAAAGATGGCAAGAAAGTCACAGGTGCCAAGCTAACATCTGGGAAAGTTGAGAGCGCCGATTTGGTCATATTAGCAACGGGAGCATGGTCGGGAAAGCTTGTGGATCTCCAAGGGAGGGCCCAAGCTACTGGGCAAGTACTATGCTACCTTGACATCACAGAAGAGGAGCAGAAAAAGCTCGGGAAGTGTCCTGTTCTTCTTAATATGAGTACTGGAATGTTCATCATTCCTCCTGCCAACCGGACTCTCAAGGTAGCGAGACACGCCTACGGTCTCTTAAACCCAGTCACAATTCCTGATCCATGCGACTCATCCAAGAACATCACCACTTCCCTCCCTAAAACTGCCTATGATGACCCCGATCTATGGGTACCACATGAGGGTGAAAGTGATTGCCGCAAAGCTTTGCGGGAAATGATTCCATGGCTCGCCGAGCGGCCATTTGCGAAAAGCAAAATATGCTGGTACACAGATACTCCTAAAGGAGATTTCATAATGACTTACCATCCGGAATTCGAGGGGCTCTTCCTAGCAACTGGAGGAAGCGGGCACGGATACAAGTTTCTACCGGTGATCGGAGATTGCATTGTCGATACTATCGAAGGCAACTGTCCAAAGGAATTCAAAGAGAAGTGGGCATGGTCTCCGGATTGTGTCGAGAATGTTGTGACTATGGATGGCAGTAGAGGAAGTAAGCCGGGCTTGATATTGGAAGAGGAGTTGAGGAAGGGGAGTAAGCTTTGATAGCTCATCTACAAATGAATTTCCAGACGAATCATCAAATTCACAGTACTATTCGTTTCATGCTGCTTCGTTCTGAATACTCCTCAAAACGCAACTCAACTTTTTCAAGTCTTTGGAAATGTCTGATTGTCATAGACTGGACGCAAATATACCGGCGACCGTTTGCATTTTGATCACCTTTTTTTGGGATCCCTCGGAGGAGCAGGCTTGAAAAATATACAGCTGTGATTAGGGCATGCTGTTGCCATTTCCGATGAAAATAGGTGATCAGCTTGCCGCATTTGTATAGTTTTGATACAACGAAACTTGATGCCCGTACGCAGAGGAAGAACCCTTTTTCCGGGCTCAGGTCGCTGGGACTGCATGCTAAGTGCACAAAATTGTTTCAGATAAACATGATATATACAATACAAGTGAGGCGACATGGTGGAGAGCGCCAACGCACACGACGCCCTACGGAGTCTCGCTTAGACATCAATCAGTGTTGACATTGGTAAGGCAACGGCAACATCAGTTATTATTGTGAAAGGCAGACTGTTGAGCTAATTGAGCTTTTTTTGGAAGCAGTTCAGGATACGCACAAACTACCATAAAGTGCTTAGACCAGTTTTATCTGCTTCAAGTCTCATCACTGCTTCCGATCTCACCAACAACATTCATCAGCCTCGAGACCGAACATCCCACGAATTTCTTGCGTCCTATATTCAATCCTCCGCAGCAGTTTTCCCACCCCTCGATCAGCCACCAATAGCGATATATGAAGTTTCACCAAGTCGTAGACGTGAAACAAGTGTTACCGCGGGTGAGCGTTCCGAATGACTCCGTGCCGGCCTCCAGAGACTTTGGGCAGATATTCAAGATACTGGCGATCGAGCTTGAAATACCGACATGCGTCATCTTCTGAGATCCAGAGAGGTGCAGAAGTGACTTGATCGTGGAATATTGAGGGTGTGGATTCGAGGGCTGGTGGTTTCCCTGAGGGAAAGGGTGTATTAGTTAAATCACTTCAGTAAACTGTAGTGATGGAAACGTGATGTCTGGTATCTCAAGATACATCAGTGAAATTGACAAACTTACAATCTGCAGATAGTGGCCCGGGTATCTGTTCTGATGCCGAATCATCATCATCTGCCAATGCTGCTCTCAAATCGTCGTAGCGTTCTTGCCGAAACCATCCCTCCTTTATTTTGGTTTGTAGCCACCAGACATAGCTGTCAGGGACCTGAGATAGTGTCTTGCCATGGTGTCTACCGAAGTTAATGACATACGGTTTTGACAGCTTGATGAATGGGTTGGTCAGTTCCTCTGCGCATATCGGGGAGGAAGGTCTCGAATAGCGTATAGAAACTGTCTCGACTGGAGAGGAAGGCGGTGGAGAGCTGATCATGGAGAAGATGGAATTTTGCGCGGGAGTCGAAGGAGGGAAAGGAGGAAAAGGCTTTTGGAAGGACAAATTTATCTGCTTTGATTGTTTCCTATTTGGTGAATGAGGGGAGCTGCAACTCCTCGTAGGTGTGGTAGGAGGCATGTTGTAGGGCAGCGGATCTCGGTAAACTTGTAAACAAAGTAAATCGACCAGATTCAAACGCAGTTCGAACGGGAAAGATAGCAAAAATTGGCATTCAAGAGGAGCACAGCTCAACCCATCGGAGGGGATAGGTGTCATATTTATAGAAAAATCAAAAACACCAGCAAGCAAACAGGATACAATTCTCAACCACACCTTGCTGCCCTACCACTCAGACTTCGAAAGAAATTCAGCGTCTGTTGCCCTATGTTAATAGCGTATGAGGAGTCTTTACAGGCGGTAAATGCATAAATCTGCATAAAGTGCCCTGAACATGGAAATAATTCCACGCTGCACTTCCCCGTGTCAGTCAGTGGCTTACCCGGTGAGTCCAGGCCCTGAAGATCTCGTATCACTATTGAAATTTGCAAAATGGGGTCTCTATGGCGACCTGCTGGATTTTAGCGATCGTACATAATTCCTCGCTTGGTGAATCTAAAGCGGCGTGCACAATAACAACATCAGAATTCAACTTGAAGATGGGACTGATGAGATGTGATATGCTCAAAGGTTATCAAACAGGTATGTTTCTAATCGGTAAGCAAGATTAATTTAATGGGTTTCCTTCCCACTTAACTTGTGTGACTCTTCGGGCCAATGAATCTATCTATAAGTCTCCGATGAAAAGAGCAACCTCGTGGTGCGAAGATATACAGTCCCATATCACAAATTCATTCCAAGAGTTGACTACGATGTTATGGTATACTCGGAACTTTTCATAGCATGTTCTTTGAAGGCAATATCGTGAAGTATCGGATCGTTTCACGAAATACAAACTGGGTCAGCCTCGAGTGGGTAGAGCAATACGACATCCTGAGAAGACAAGGAGGGCATGAGCAGATTATAAGAGATAAAACAGAAGAGGCGGACTGCCAAACTTTCGGTCTACTGGTATCTTACCGGCCGATTTCTTTTTCTCATCTGGTGTAGCTTTAATTACAGCTACAACTCAAACTTTGTGATTTTCGATTAACGGATACCGGCTATGGGCAAGACGACGCGATCCTACAATCAGGAAAGACGTTTAGAGAAGTGATTAATATATTAAATATGCCCGTGGTATATCTAAAGCATTTTTGTAACCACACTCGATCCTTATTGTGACTACCATGGCCACCACCCCTTCTTCGGCTCGGCAGTTGAAGGCAGCGGCTTCTCCTCCTTTTTTGCTCCAACGGCGGCCAGAGATGGCATGACATTCTCTCTTTTTTGAATAGCCGACTCTGTCGTAGCCCTTGGCTTCTTGAGTTCAATCCAGTAGGTAGTGCCGCCATGCCACCACTTTGGCGTCTCAATATTCACAACTTCAAGTCCACTCTCCTCAACGATGCTTCTTATGTCCCTATTCCACCAACATCCAAATGACTTCGCATGACCCTCCGCCGACTTGTCCAAGAATTTGTTCAGCCATTTATATTTTCCTCTTCCATGTTCCAACAACAAGATCCTCCCCTCATCCTCCTTTACACACTCTCCCAGATTCCTCAACAGCGCCACCGGATCGCTAACAGAGCACAATCCCATAGTCTGCACTACCGTATCATACTTTTTATCCAAGTTCCCACTTCTCTCATTCGCACTTTTCGGTGGTCCAGGAATGACTCCCTTCTCCGCCGCATCAGCAATAACCCACCTCACGCCCAAAATTCCAGGAAACATCTTCCCAAATTTTTCATGCGCGATCTCTAGCATCTCTCCACTCTTATCAACAGCCGTAAAACTCCTCACTTTTCCCTTCTTAATATCTCCCCGCGCATCAACCTTACCAACACCTTGGTATCCCTTGAAATCCCACGAATAGAACTCAAGATTCCGACCTGTCCCTATGGAGACTTCGAGAACATCGCCTACGGCCTCGGAAGCCAGTTTCTGCCGCAGAGAGGAAATGCCCATCATTGACTCTGAGGAGTCAACTGTTTTGTCGAACGTGGTAGCGATTTTATCGTAGATATTCGAGACATCTTCCTGTAATGCTGGTGTGGTTTTGCGTGGCAGATCATCGTCCTTGGTGAATACGATATAATAATAAGATAGCCCTCCCGAAAAGCATAACAGCGCTATACTCCCAAAGAATATAGGAATTACTCGATTCCTCAAAGGATTCGAATTAGGATTCGGCGTCGGATCTGGATTGATAATTCGAGGATTTTGCGGTCTATTGCAATGTAAGCCATATGTGAATCAAAGTAATCGAATCGACCGACCTGTAATTTTTAGGCGCCTTCTTTAGAGGAGGGTTTACGGGTTCCGGATGCTTCCTATTCCCACCAGGCGTTCGTATCCTCTGGTATGATACACCTCGTTTGTAGATATTTGTGCTCCAATATCGCCGGCACTCATAGCTTCTAACATGCTGTTGTAACAGAGGACCATTGGCTCGCGAGATGTGGCAGAATATCCGCCGATATCCTTTCTCCATGATGCTGCTTGCTTCGTGGATGTGAACAAAAAGTCAAGCTCGAATATGGCGCCCGAGCAAACGTTTTGCGATCCATTTGCGCCAGCAGCAGTTATATTGCAGAACGGCCCGTATGGCTGACTTTGCAGCCTGGATTGTGAGTCTCAGAGCTAAATTGCAATGTAAGACTTCGCACGGTTATTGGCCTCGAGCTGCTAGATGCAACGATGGTTGCTTGAATTGAGTTTTGGCATCAGTATTCATGCAAGGCTACGCGCAAGGCTGAATACACTTTTTTTATTTCTTGCAATCACTGCTAATACTGCGTTTGACTCTCGTGATCAAGAACTTCTCGATAACCCCTTTTTACCAGGTAGTAAATCTCCTTATATCAACTCTACAGTAGGAGTCTAGGAATACCTAGCTATGGCTGGCAACAGATCTCATCCAAAGTTTTGCTTGGCCAGTGCTTTCAACATTGCCATTGTACCCTCTTCCTTGGCCCGAGCCTCTTGGAGTCTCTCGTCCCTTTCTGCCATCCTTGCCCTCAGCATCTCCTCTTTCCGCAATTCTCTTTCGTTCTTCTTCCTCTCGAATTTCTCCTTCTCCTGCTTGTAGCTTTCGACACCATCTCCGCCGCCCATCAACTCAGTATCTGGCACATCTGCTGCCCCTGGTGACTTCTCTCTGAACGACTTCATTTTCTCGTTAACTTCCTTCTTCTTCTCTAATTGACGCTCTCGTGTGCCAGGCTCAGCTCGAGGAACAAGTTCATCCAGAGCAGCCTTTTGTTCTTTCCGGTCGGTTTTTCTGGCAAATCTTATGTCTTCTCGTCGAGCCAGGCCATCTTCTGCATCCATTTCTGCAAGTCTGTTAGAAAAAGACTATCTTACTTTCACGAATATACCTTTCCGAAGCTCCAAATCCTGCATGTTGGGTATACTGGGTCCCTTCCTACTTCCACTCGATCTGCTTTCTTTTTCTTGTCCTGGCAATGTAGGTCCAATCGAATCATCGCTGTCACTCTCTGCCTCGACATTTCTTGCAGACGGTCTAACAGAACGTTTCTCAATCGGTGCCGATCTAGGATTCGGTTTCTCTCCGAATCGTTCCGCTTCGTACTGCCCGGATGATTCGATGGCTCTTTGAAATGTAGCAGGATCATACCATCCCTCTGATAACTCTCCACGATTCCTCACACAGGTCAGCCAGGTTCCCCACACTTTTCAATCTTCCCAGACGTGGGAGGGGAGTCTATACCATTTTCCAACGAAGCTCTTCCATCTACCCCTCACTTCGGTTTCGTCCATATCTTCCAAGATTTTCTGTTTCTGTATATCCAGGTAGGTCGCGAACATCGGTTTAAATACGTCATAATCTCGCTTTCCTAGTTGTCTGGAGTTAAAGGGAAGCATTTTAGCAACACCATCTGGAGACCGTTTGCGCCTGTGATGATGCTTGTGTGGGGAGCGGGCTCGGTGTGAATATGAGTGTGACTGATGCCTTCGAGGTGAACGAGACCTCTCTTCTCGTATTCGATCGCTGTCTCGGTGACTTCTGCTATTGTCGGCCATCGTTGATATACTGTAGTTCTACGAGTGATGAGGACGAAACGTAAGAAGTCGAGGTCGTGAGCTTTCCAGATAGTGCCCCACTTGTGACTACCTAGCAACCAACAACCACTAGCTAGCTAGCACATGACGCCGGCTGCTCCCAGCTCCCAGCTCCCACACTGCGCATTGCACAAGAAGTCTGAGAATCCATTTCACATCTTATGGCAACACAGGTGACTCTTCTCGAATGCCAAAACCAGTAAGCTGAGATCTTCGGTGGGTATATACCATTGGCCTTTTCGATTGATTGACCCCATATCTTAAAGCCAAGGTAAGTTTTGAGTCTCTTTTCGTTTCCCTAAACTTTGCTATGATGAAACACTTTCCACTTCGCAGTTTCCACGCAAGCTGTCGTCAAAGAACCTTCTAAGGCAGCGATGAGCGTAACTGACCTTCCTTGGATGACTGAGCAAATCTGTAGCGAGCGTCCCTCAAATATAGTCATCCACAAATTAGATAAAGGCTAATGCTTTCGCAGCTCTGTCGACGACATCAATCGTTCATATGACAATTACGCAACATGAAACAAGGGCTTGGACCTGGTTCCGTTTTAGACTTGAGGTCAGAAGGAACAGTGGATGCTTTTCTATCATACAGAGTGCATTCTGGGTAGCATTTCAAGCGTCCTTTTAAAGACACTGGCTTAACAGGCAATGTATCTTTCATGAATCTCTTCGACCTGGTCTTGAGAACAAGTCACTTCCACACCTAATCAAACGTGTCAATCCAGGCTTTGCCAGAGATGTGCAGTTATCGATTTTTCCAAGTCACCTCTTGTCGATTTTGGCACGGTCGATCTTTTGAATCCTGACGTCTGCGATCTATGCCGTCGGATATCCTCCCAGGCGGTCACTCTGGAGCAGGATACAAGGCTCATTTGTCATAGACGACTCACTAAAGACTTGGATTATCACATGCTCATGCAAGCCACAGACCCTTCTTTGGAGGACTGGATTATAAGTGA
Organism: Rhynchosporium graminicola; assembly: GCA_900074885.1. NCBI lineage: Eukaryota > Fungi > Ascomycota > Leotiomycetes > Helotiales > Ploettnerulaceae > Rhynchosporium > Rhynchosporium graminicola. The sequence goes on from FJUW01000003.1 coordinate 848,359, forward strand.
ACAATACATATTCACTACGCAGCCTTTGGAGAACGGCTCTATTCGTATTCTTAAGCACGATGTCTTGGACTACGACATATTGCGGACTTGGCTGAGTGTTTGTCGGAACCATCAACCAGACACTTGTAGCACAACAAAAGTTGCTTTAAATGGCCTTTGGCATATCCACTGCCATACAAAATCACTTATTCCTGCCGCGCACAATCATTACGTTGCCCTAAGCTACGTTCAGGGTGACAATCAAGAAAGCTATCCTTTCAGCGCCCAACTACCAGAAGAGCTCCCCAATACCATCGAAGATGCAATCCTCGTTACCAAGCAGCTTGGGTATCAGTACCTTTGGGTTGATCGATACTGTATCAACTAAGGAGACAGGGTGTGTGCTCGCCACCGAATCGAGAATATGGATTCGATATACGATACTTCCGAATTGACAATCATGGCAGCTGCTGGGAAAGATCCTTCACACGGTCTCCTCGGAGTTGGGAAACGCAAACGACTTTCACATTTTAGCACTGTAGTTAAAAAGTTTTGCCTGGTTGACAGACTGAGCACTGCAATTGATCTGGTTGAAAAATCCCACTGGTATAGTAGAGGACATAAGTTTCAAAGGCTCCTGTCTCGGCGCTGATTTATCTTGACAGATGAACAAGTAATCTTTGAAAGTGGAGAAATGTACTGCTACGAATCTTTGGATCTGCCCTTTGTCGACTCACATGCTGCCGGAGAGCAGATTTTGATTCCCACCTATCATTCTATTCCAGACGATGGACTCGGAATCGAGTACACTTAGTGTGTTTCCATTGAGAAGCGGTAAACTACCAGACCTCACCTATCGCATTGACAGAGTCTCTGTGCGATCACTTAGCTATCCTTCGGATCGACTCGATGCTTTCCTTGGTATCCTCAGGTCTTTCCAAACAAAAATATGGCTTCCGCCATATTTTGGGCATTCCATATTTGCCAAAAATCAATTTTGAGACTTCCGGTGGAGAATTCTCGCCAAAATCCAATGCATGCTTCGTATTTGGCTTATTATGGATGGCAACTAGTATGGAGCCCGGGGCGCCAAAGAATACCAGGCACGCCAAGCTGGTCCTGGGGTGGACGGTTGTCCGGGACTATTTACCATGCTGACTATATAGACACTTCTGGCTCGTTTTGCTGGCGATGACGTACATCTCACATTTGAGCTCGCGACTGAGGATCTCCTGGACTGGGATTCATTCGAAACCCGATAATATTGCAATATCCTTTCTCAAATGAGTTCATTTCTACATGTCGAAGCCTCGGTCATACAGGTGTATATGGTGGCAACGAAGCATGCTATAACTTTGCTATCAGCCGGACAAATGAACTAGTTGTGGGGTGACACCGGATGGACACCACAAACGATGATTACCATCTTACTAAAAATACGCTTCGGCAGGGTCGAGGGTGTACTACTGGTGCACAATGGCCATCTGAACAAGATCTTATTAATTGGACAAGTAAGAGGTCCGAAGGGGAATAGGTTGAATAGAGTCTGCAAGGAGCGCATAGGAGTGCTCGTTGTTAGGGGGAAAGGTGAGGCTGTTTCATTTGATGGTTATCGTGTCTCGCTAGACGCCCAATTTGTACCACGGGTGCAGAAAGTCAAGGAGTCTTGTTGGGGCCGCATAGAGTGTGTTAGGAAGAGTATCCGACTTGGATAATATTGGATGCCGAAGGAATCGAGAGAAGAGAAACACGACCTCTTTCACAAACTAGTTGAATTTATCACAGTCGTTGCTACTCTGCTGTTGCACTGAATACAGGATTTTGACAATCTCGTGGCGTATCCAAGGCACAAAGTAATTATAATGAAGAATGTTGGGCCACTGCGTACTTGCCTAGGTTGGAGATAGGTTTTGCATAACTTGCGATGAACGGCGTCATCTAGGGCGCGTTCAATGAGATCACAAGTCTAGGATGGACTGAATTCTGCTGAGCTTTTGTATTGTCAGGGTAGAAGTAGAAGCTAAAATCAGAACGAGGCGACTATGTTCTCGAACAGATATGAGCATAGACCGACACGTTTCAGGGCTCTAGCTTTAGCTGCCAGCTAATCAACAGGCCGTATTATTATACAAGATCCCGCTACCAGCGCTTTTGATCACCATTTCCCTTCACAAAATCGCCACCGTTTCTCTCACGCTCAACCCTCGCATCAAAGTCCTTCTGCACCTCTGATTTGGACAAGTCCTCACCCTCTGTTTTGTTGTACGAATATCCATCGTTCGTAGCTGAGACTTGCTGTCGCACTCTCGACCAAGAATTGCCATCCGACACTGGTTGAGCACCACCACTGGGACTGGATGCTTGCTTAGGGGACTGTCCACCTCTTCTCAGTCTGTCCCACGAGGAGCCGCCTTGTGATGCTACTGGCGCGGCTCCGATATCTGCTTGAATTCCTTGGCCGCCCGTAGGTGAAGCATCGTCAAATATTCCAAACGGTTGGTCAGATGGCTGGGCAGAAGTTTGCTCCAGGGGCGCTTGCGCTGGTGTAGGTCTAAACCGTGGCCGTTGTGTTGGCTGTGCTTCTGTTTGTGCACTTTCGCCCATACTTCCCCAACTCGTTTCGGGGCTCTGCTCTCCGCTGGGAATACTGCCTGGACTTGCACTATCTTGCTGTTTGCCCTGCATTCCCACGCCTTGCTGTTGCCCTACTCCAGGCTGTCCTGAAGTTCCTGGTAGAGCCCCCCTCTTCTTCGCAGCCATCGCTTTCGTCGCATCGATGAATGGCTTCAGCCTCTTGTCTCTCAGCTCCCCCACAGTAGCAACAGTCATAGAATACGAGCCAAAAAATAGCTGGCCAATAATGTTACCCGTTCCACCATAAAAAAACGCTCTCGAAGCATGCCATGCTAACACCGCAAGCCTATTCCTCAATAGGGGTAACTTTGCCATGGGGAAGACATTCGGATCGAACTTCTCGAGATTCGGTTTGTAGAATGGCATTCGAAATGTATCCGCCGTAGTGTAACATCTCCACAACCCTCCACCCACTCCTAAAGGCCACCCATATGACATTATCGATACCTGCTTCGCAGTCCAATATCCAAATGCGTCGACTTCCTCTTGTGTTAGCGCCCGGTGCAGTATCTGCGAACTGGCGGCTATTTTCTGTGTAAGAGCTTTCGTTATCAATCCGTCTGTGTATCCAGCTAAAGGGCCGATAATTGGTAAAGGTCTGGGGAATTTGCTGAGGTCGATATTATATGTTTGAGATATGTTCTGGGTACCGTAATTCGTGCTGGAATATGGGTCGCTGTCTGACGAGGGTGCGCCGTCCTGCAACGAGTCCGATTCTATCGATGCGAAGCCATTTTCAAGCACCATCTTTAAGTTCTGAAGCTCTAGTGGAGTAACAATAGTTCACGAATGGAGTTGCTGGAATTATCGTCCGTATCTTTGTCGGAATACTCAGTAGCAGAGGAGGTGGAGGGGTTGACGTTGGAGCTCAGCTTAAGCTCAGCTCAATCGGTGACGTTCCTGATTGCTGAAGCAAGGACCGACTTATGGTCTGAGCTCCAAGATGTTCATGATTGACGAGCGAAACCAAACAAACATAGGCAGAATAGACTATTCATCCTCCTGCCCAGAATTATTACACTATAATGTCTACAGTCAAGACAAGCATGATATAACCTTTTCTAAGCAATTTTGCCCAGGGCCATGCAGTCGCTACGATCGATAAGTATTGCGAGGGCATACTATGGGTCGCAAGATGTCCTCAGCAATCAAAGCTGCAGAGCGATGTCTTGCAAGCTGATCGCGGTGCTTTTAAGCAAGCGTGCTTCTTAGCATCCAGCAGTTTCTTTCTACGATCACAGGGTTTCATCATTGTCAGTCAGCTATTATGCAGACTCCGGAGGGCATTCCGAGTGGACTTCAATGCTTAGCCACCATGAACCTTCCTCTGATAATCGCGAAGCTTGAATAAACTACGATTTACACACTTTGGACGATGAGAGCCCAGAGGAAGGCTTGCAGCAGTACTCACCATTTCTTCGAGCTCGTGTCGATTATTTTTGGCTGCAGGCCCACGGAATATAGGATTATATCTTTTGCACTACCCTAAGCTCAATCGAGTTGCCCTTGTGACATTTCAAGGCTCGCAATGCTCTGATATCGTGTGGGGACACTATGCAGCTTTTGCCGTGATGTGCATACGGAATCTGATTGTGGTTGACACATACAATTTCTGATGTGGCATGCTTAAAGATGTAGTGTGGGTCACTCGATTTGGTTTTTCTGTCTCAGGTATCATCAGACTGAGGCTCTTGAACGTTCACAGTCTTATGATATATTGCGCCAGCTCGTATCACCAGATGACCCGTCGAACGAGCTCTTGCTGAGCTACAGAGCTTCATGCTAGCTATAATGCAGATGTTATCCCACCGACCAGCACTATATGTCCACTCCACAATACAGGTATGGCCTCATGAAAGGAAGAAAAGCACGCTTCAAGTGATCGTGCCAAGAGACGTGGTCATACCGTCATATCGAAAGGCAGAAGAGGCAGGAAAGGCAAGGACACAGATACCGAGGCACTTTCATGTTCGGCAGACACTATTGTCATTCCTGAACCGAAGATATGTCCCTTCCGCTTCGTCCTGACCAGCTTGTCTGACACAGAGCCGCTAACGGAAGGTTCGAGATCAAGAAGCTGTCCTTTGAGACGGGTTCAGCTATGGCACACCATTCCTCTCGTCCTCCTGGCAACAATCAACCTCATTCTCGTCATCGTCGCCTTGCTTGGGCTAGCTAGCTACAGGATTGTCATTGGCATTCAAGCATTCGTGATCAGCCTGGCCAAAACCGACCTCGACCTGTGTCCTGAGAGCTTGATAAGCAGTAAAAAGTCGACACTTGCATCACAACACCTTTGAGGAGGCGCTTTCGAGGGATATTGGAAGTGGAGGAATCGTTTTGGCAGATCGACTTGTTGAATTCGGAGGAACTCAGTGACATGTGGGTGGAGGAGGTTGAGCTGTGATACCAGTTACGGCCACACGATCTGTACTTAGCTGTTCAAAAGCAATGTCTCCCAAGCCAGCCGTGACATCACTATTGAAGTACCACCGTCCTTGAATCTCGTCCAGCAATTGAGCTTTGCACGGATTCACACTCACTATCACTCCTGTTCCCTTCTGTTTTGTGATCACCACCTCACCATTTCACCATCTCAGCAATTGGAAACCCAAAATTCAACCATCCTCCTTGCCACCTGCTTCAAAATCTCTGGAGCCACTAAAATTCCCCCCACAGACATAAGTTGAGCATTCGATCATATGTCCAGCAACAAAAGCTTTAGCCAGTACATCGAACTCATCAACTTCTCAGCCGTGCCACCAAGCGGCGGCTCCAATCACAGGAATAGCATCAGAGACTCTCTCACAGATAACAACTCCTTTGCAATACTCATCCCACCAAGATAGGCTTGTGCAGCTATAAAGTCGTCCTTGAACGCCCAGTTCTGGAGTTTCTGCCCCGTGCAGAGATTTTCAAACTCATCAAGTTCATCCCTCTTTCTATCTTTTTCCTCCTCAAGAAAAGCCCTCACGAGGTCACCTGCATCCGCACCCTCCATCCACGCATCAAAGACCTTCCAGCCCTTCAATCTCCCTTCTTTTATCCCCACATTTCTCATCCGTTGCCACTTACTGGCCTTCATCGTTTGGCTCTCCGCAGAACTCTTGATCTTCTCTCTCACAACACCAAGTACATCATCGCCTGCAATACAGGAAACATCAACCCCGTCCGTCCAGCCCCCTCTTCTTCACCATCTGCACCAGCTCTTTCCACAAACCTTCAGTATCACAACCAGAACCACCAGCATTAACCCGCGACCTTAACACCGTATCTACCAACATTCTCAAGAGCCCAGCGCACAAGAAGAGCGTCACGACCCTCTCATAAGCCACTTCTCCCTAGTTCAGATGCGCGGTAAATGATCTCACTGCTAGCGAAAGTCATCTTCGATTCGGACATCCACTTCAGTTTTTTTTTTCCACAGCTAACATTCCCGAACTTTGGGGGGGGGGGAATAAAAAAGATAAACTTGCATTCACGATTATCACGTCTGCTGGATCAGATGGATAGTTGGCAGCTAGGGAGGTAAAGGCACAGCGGCACTCTGATGCGCCACCTAATGCTCCTCCCTGTGTCTGCACATCAGAACCATTCAAATTCTCCCATGCCTCTAACCGACGGGGGTTGTCAGGCTGGAATGGAGAGTGGTCACTCATCGCTCGTAGCTGAGAAACCTGTCTCAGGAGTTCGGTTCAAGATCACTCAATCGATAGATAGATGATCAGGTGCAAGACAAATACATACCTAGGTAGATAGTGAACTGTCTCGGATGACGGAAAATGCACCGACCAGGTGCCATCGGCTAACTTGCCTCTCAGAACTCTCACTCAGTTCCTGGAATACCCCGCTAATGCGCGGATGGGTCACATTAAGGGTTTTGTGGATACCTAGCTAGCTACTGTAGCTGTCCACCTTTAACTTCAAGTTTCGGCCGAAAGGTTTCGTGCGCAGCTTGTTGAGCTTTATGCAGGGCAGGTTTTGCAGCTTATCTTGGCACATCAGTGGAGCTTAGAGCTACAATTGTTACGCAGGTCTCGACTTTCGTTTCATTTCTTTTCTCATGCAGCGTAAAGAATTCTTTCAACAGATATATCTGTCTGATACATCCCTAGCCTCTACATATGTCCCTGCAAAGACACCGCTTTTGTTCCCTGAATCAAAAAATGGTATAATGTTTCTCCCCTTTTGGAATCCCCATAAACTCCAGGTCGCCCAAGACCCTTTTTTCTTTCTTTAAACGCCAGCTTGACCACCCAATTTTCAACAGTCAACTTTGACTTCCATTGCACCAATTCTCCCTTCACAATACTGCATCAAGAGCGGTCCCCAAATATCGCCACCCTTGTAGGTCCTAACCTCCTGATCCCAGCCTAGCACTTGGGTTCTGAGAGCCTTCAACTCGTCATCTCCTAATTGACTCAAAGGCTCCATGAAGGTCCTCACAGTGAACAGTACCGCACCAGTGTGTTGTAAGCGGGTGAAAGTCTGTCGTTCTCTCCGGATTTTGAGATCATCGAGAGTGAGAACTGTTTTTGGCATATTGCCATGCTCGTCGGGGCTAGGAGGTGCATCTTGGAATAAATCGGGTGTTGTTTGTATGAATACATTGGTCCTTTCCATGGCCGTCTTGTGAGAAAGATGGTCAAAATACCTGGTGTTGAGTTAGTTAATGGATATGAAGAAAAAAGATGGACGACAAACCTGTTTACGCTGCCCCCGAGATTATTCTTCCATCCAGGTACAGGCTTGTGTAGATTCGCCATAGTCGTGCCGATCCTTTCCTGCAGCTTCCACCCGGCAGGAAATAGCGTAGCTGAGGCTTGGAGGTGATATTCCCCTGTCTCGGGATGCTTCAAGAGAATATTGAAGTCTTCCATGGAGAGCTTGGCTGCTACTTCTAGAGGGTTGGGACATGACTGTCCGATAGGGTAGACTTCATCTGTAAGATGGTTGATGATCTTTGGTCCAGATGGCGAAGAGATGATAGCGAAGTGTTGTGGGAAGCGAGTAGAAAGGAATGAAGCCACGATGTTAAGGACTTCATGACAAGCAGCTTCAGATTCGGGGAGACATTCAATAACATTTGCGCGACAAGTAGACAGAAGATCCTGCCGAATAGCGTGCTCTGGGAGATAGTTGGAATCGAGTGTAAGCCAATTCGATTCATCGAGACGCTTGAGTCCCATTGTGACTTTCGAGTGTGTGCGTTCTTTCAACGCAGGAAATTGGTACGGCTTGACGTCTTGAAGAATCTTCGCTTCGGCATCACATGGCCGTTGTCTGGTTGTTCGGATGGAAGTCTGCTGCCAGCATCTTGTCCATGGATGGAGTGAGGGGATGCGTCGAGTAGCGAGAACGAAGGCTAAAGCCACGAAGAACAAGAAGATAGCTGCGACGAGCATATCGTTGTGACTTCGAAGGATCATGTGGGTAGCGATGTTATCTTGAAAGTTGAAGAGATGATTGATAACCATGGTGACATTCCTGAGGGGAGATCGTAGGTCTTTATCTATCTGCTGTAGAAAAGGATCAAGTGCATTTGTACCCGAGCAATTCTTCATTGTGTCTAGCTGGAGGGAAAGAGTGATTTATGCAATCAGTAAGCAACTTAAGACAGACTTAGCCTTTCTTTTTCTTGAAAACTTCTGTGGCGTGTGTGAGAAAGAAGCAACTACCGAACGGCGACTTCAGCCTTTTATGAGCATGCTCTTCTCATACGCCTTAGCACACACCCAGCATCCCCTTCCAAGATATTTTGAAGAGGTTCGTGTCCTAGTACCTGACTACCAGGAATTCACTCCGAGTGGAAGCCCACTCTAAACGAAACAACGATATCAGCTTGAAAGGGACGCGATGACAGTGCCAATGTGGAGCTCGAACTCAAAAGACCGATGGAATCAGCAAGGATGGGCTCGGATGGGGTTCACTCAGCCTCAGTCGAACGATCTGGGCGCTAGGGGCAGCGCCATACGAGAGAGCTTCCTGCGTATTGCGGCTCACGCTTGTAAGCTTGCATCCTCCCCGACGAGGCTATTCAAAGGATAGAAGAAAAAGCTTTGCACTATGGGGGCAAATGAAAACAGATACAACCTGGGGCCACTTTAGCCACATCCATGCCTAGTCAGCCAGACTCGATACCCAATTTTGAATTTTGGTAGCCAGTAACCAAAATACATAGAACCACGGGAGTCTGCGATCCGGCAAGGTCTGCTATGTTTCAATATAAACTGGCGGCAAACGCGCAAAGGGAGAGGTTAAGGCTGAGGCTGAGGCTGAGGTTGAGGTTGAAACCCTGGCAGGTTAGCGGAAAAGCACGGACGTCGGCCTGAGAAAGAACCATGCGGAGGTAATGAAGGAACGAACGGCCGTGCTCTTTCCTGTAGGTAGGGAGGGTATGATGTGCATATTATTCGGCGTAATCAACGATCGGTGCTCTCCAGATGATCCATTTGGTACGAGCCGGTCTTGAGCCAGCCAGCCAATCTGGTGATATTTCTTGACATGCTAACATCGATCCGGTCCAGTCCAGCTCCAGACATATCTGGAAGGACTCTCGCATCTGGACCTGCGTGACTGCTTCCGGACAGTGGTCCTAGAGCAACGTTTGGTCGAGCACACTCTGTCATTCTGTGTCAGAGGTATGAAGAAGTACTTCACTCGTAGCATGCGACCGGCCGGGATGTCGACTCGGTCATCCAGTTATTTTTACTTCAAACCCCGATACACACTTCAGACTTCCTTCGAACTCTGCTTCTTTTGGCCAAAATACTGCCAGTTTAAGCCGTTTTGTTCGCAGCTGCCGACATCCAGAAACTATGATCACTGGATAGCTACCTATACACACTCGGATTCATCAATCTATCACTGCATATGGCTCGGTCGACGTGCATGGACCAGTAATATTTACGAGTAATATTCGCCAGAAGTTGAAGTTTGACGAACTTGTACTCCTTCAAGACTTGAACTACTCACTGGAGACCTGTGAAGGTCTCGTCCATGAAGTTGTCGGCAAGGTAATTTCTCGCCCCAATCTGCAACCAAGAAGGCCATGAACGTATAGTAGTCGCAATATTATAAGCCTCCGGCAGTATCAACTGTCCCCCGCGACCACGCACAACTTGGGACACAATAGTGTTTGCGACGTCTTCTGCCTCAAGCACAGGATCCTTGAACCTTGGATCGGATGTCAACTTGTCAATAAGTGGTGTTCTGACCCAACCTGGGTTGACAACACTGAAAGGTTTGTTAGGAAGTTTTAAATATGGATGCTGGGTTGAAACCTACGTGGTTCGCACATTCGGCGCCTTGTAGCGAGATCGCAACTCAGATGTAAGTCCTTCGTGGAAGGCAAGAGCACTTGCTTTCGTGCAAGAGTAATCAACGTTCTGAGCATGTACGAGATAACTCGCCATCGATGCAACAGTAACAATATGACCATGATTCTTCTTAATCATGGCAGGAACGAATTCCTTTGTCGTCCAGAAGTGTGCCATTGTATTAACCTCGAACGTCAACCTTACTCTATCCTCCGGCTCCTCCAAGATGGACTGCCCCGTACCAATGCCAGCATTGTTAATGAGAACAGTAGGATCGCCATGTGTCTTCCGGATTTCTGCCGCAGCAGCGCTAATATCGGCCGATTTGGTGACATCGCATTGATAGAAGTGAATGCCAGAGGCTTGATTGACATGTCAGCATAGACCTTCTATCTGGTCGACAGGCCGCAAACTTACGGAAAGGATTCTTGGGTTGCCGAAGGTCCATGACAATGACTTTAACTCCCCTCTTCGCGAAGTCATATGCCCTAAATAGCTGGGGCGTCAGAATAGCTCATATTTGGAGGAATTGGAAAAGATTAACATGTCTCAAGATTGTCTTCAGACATCCAGACCTAGAAACTTTGAGCTGGCCCATTCATTACCTACATCAGCTCTCCAATTCCACTCGAGCCGCCCGTGATCAACACCACTTCCTGGCTTTTGATAAACGTGTCATCACTCTTCCAATTATTCGAGCCGTACTGTGACAGCTTCCGGTTGATGGCACGCACTATGCCGAGCCCGAGAAGGGTTTTGAGGGTCCTGATGAAACCTGGTGAAGAGATGCATGAGTGGAAGTACACGGGAAATATGCTTCGAATTTTCTCGGGATAGCAGACTGCAGCGACGAGAAGTGCAGCTGTTGCGCGGGGATCGAAAGCCGCAAGCCGAATAGGGGCAGTAAGGAGCCGTACTGGCGCGATCTTTGACGGTGCCATATTGATGCTATGTGGACAGTGAATCGAAACAACTAAGCCCGCAAGCTGGAGATGTTTTATGAATACCTGGAAAGGTTGAAGTGTTTATATTTTTGTCTCTGACAAGCTATAAGATGCGTCAAGGATGCCAAATGGAGTTAGGCGCATCGTATCTGTAGCGGCAGCTTGAAGAAAAACGGGTCGCAGGGGCACATGGGTTACATGGGTGGCTTGCAAATTATCGATGCGACCAGGGCCTCCAACATTGGGGGGTTTCAATTGGTTGAAATGCTCCGATCTAAACAATGAGCCGAGGCATGTCCATAATTTCGTAGTCGAAATCGAAGCACCCACTCCAAAAACACTAGGCAACATAACCGAGATCTCCTTTCACGTGAGAAACCGGAATCAGCACATGAGTTTATATCTCTCAAAGAACTGACACGACTCATAGAGCTACTATAGTTAACAGGTAGTGAGAGGAAGTATGCTTGTTCAATCTATGTATCTTTAGAAATGGCCGTCAAGGGTAAGAGTACCGGTCTTCGTAATCAGATACTCATTGATGGCAACGTCTTTTCCTGATTCTTTTCCATATCCGGACTCCTTGATGCCTCCAAATGGCGACTCAGCTGCCGAGGAATTACCTACAGCATACGTTAGTGCTAGTTGTATCGGGCTAAAAGACCAAACATACCTGTGTTCATGCCGATCATGCCTGCCTCGAGGTTCTCCAAAAGTCTCCAAGTCCGGTCGACGTTCTTGGTAAAGAAGTACGAAGCGAGACCCATCTGATGAGTGCCATTAGCGAGATTTTATGTCCATGTTGATGATGGAAATTTTGACCTACACTGGTATTGTTGGCAGCTTCGACAGCCTCTTCTTCCGTATCAAATGAGTAAAGTGCCAGGACAGGAGCGAATGTTTCCTCTTCAGTGATCAACATCTCCTTCTTGGCTCCCAAGATGATAGTTGGTTCAAAGAAGTATCCGGTAGTACCTTGGACCTTACCACCACCCAAAACAACTCGACCTCCGTGCTTCTTAGCATCATCGACTTGGTTTAAGGCTTTGTCGAGACTTCTTGGGGTAGTGACAGGTCCCATGGTCGTTCCTTTCTCCGCACCATGTCCAACGACCAACTTGGAAGTCTTCTCCTTAAAAATCTCTGCGAACTTGTCGTAAACGCCAGCCTGAACGTATACACGGTTGGCAGTGATACAAGCTTGACCAGCATGGCGCCACTTCAATGCCATAAGTGCTAGAATCTCATGAGTTTGGAAAGCAGATTTCCACAGAACTTCACTCACCTTCAGCTGCGTGGTTCAAATTGGCATCATCAAAGATTAAGAATGGACAGTTTCCACCCAACTCAAGCGTAACTTTCTTCAATCCATCCGAACAATGCTTTGCAACTAGCTTCCCAACTCTCGTCTGTGGACTTGTTAGTCTCTAATCATATACATCGACGTTCAGAAACTTACAGAACCGGTGAAAGTGACTTTCTTGACAAGTGGGTGACGGCAAAGAGCTTCACTCAAAGATGGCGTATTCTCCAGACTGGTTGTCAGAACACTAAAGACACCTTTAGGGAACCCAGCTTCCTGAGCAAGGTTTGCCAATGCTAGCACAGAGAGTGGCGTCTCTGGAGAGGGCTTTACGATCATCGTACATCCGGCAGCAAAAGCAGCGCTCGCCTTTCGCAGAATCATAGCAATTGGGAAGTTCCATGGCACCAATGCTGCAGCGACTCCAATAGGCTGCTTCACAGTAAACACTCGACGTCCTGGCGCAGCTGGAGTTTGTATAGTTCCTGTGACTCGTTCTGCCTCTCCAGCAAACCACCAGGTGAAACCTAGAGCATAATCAAGTTCGCCTTGAGACTCAAAAAGAGGCTTTCCAGTCTCGTAAGTCACGATGTTGGCAATGTCGTCTCTGTTCTCGCGGATGAGAGCATCCCATTTAAGCAGCCACTGTGCTCTGGTCCTCGGATTGATTCTGCTGTAGGTCTTAAAAGCTTCATGGGCTCCTTTGACAGCAGCATCTACATCTTCGGCATTGTTGTCTGGCGCCGACGCCCAGACTTTGCCATTTCCAGGATCTGAGAAATTTAGATTCCGCTTCAACTGCAGATGAGCTTAACTCGCCTACTACATCGAATCTCTTTCCAGACTTAGCTTCAACCCATTCACCAGCTACAAGTGATTTGTCCTTGAAGAGGGAAGCATTTTTCAACTGTGCTTATTAGTCGTATGTAGCCTTGAACCAGGCGAGGTCGATCGTCCACTTACTTCGAAGGGGAGTTTGGCAGACATGTTTGTCAAATGTGGAAATTTCAAGAATGAAATTACACTCGAGGAAATTGATGCCCTTTCAACTTGAAATATCAAGAAGGTTGACCTTAAAAGGCAAACATCTGATGTCAATACGGTATACCACGTCCTAACGTCGGGAATAGATCGGAATGTGAAGGTGGGGTATGCGGGGCAACTCTCTCGACGGGAAAACTACCCCAAAGTACCGGTAGTACACAAAACCATAGGAACTGTCAGAAACTTATTGGATTCTTGAGAGCTCGTTTGATTCAACTTCGACTTTGGCCGTAAGGGTGACGGTAAAAGTACCGATCAAAGTGTCCTCTGTCAGTGAAGCCATTAGTGACAATACTTTGCACCGAAGCGAGACAATCATGACAGTCGGGTTTACGGAACGATTGGGTGGCACTTTCCCATTGAACAACATCAAAGTCAATGATTTCGGGTGTTGCTCATGTTAGTAGAAGCAACTAATAAACTTTAAAAAGTCAAGGAAAGAGATCCCGAATCTTAATGCTCAGCATTTGACCACGAGCACGTGTGAGAGGATTTCTCTTGTGTGGCAAAAGCGTCAGTATTAATCGCATCCGGACTAGGCAAGATGTAGCAAGAAAAAAGAGCTGTCTATTGGGAACAGTCTGACAGATTGATTGCTCCTGTGTAACATCGTTTCAGGCCAGCATTGGATTGCGAAAAGTGGTCGAAGCTGACTCTTTCAGCGATGAAGGGTTAGAAGAAGCTAGGCAAGCTCGTCTCGACAAGGTCCTTAAGCAGGCAAATTCATCATATAATCATGCGATTTTGAAGCGTTACTTTGGTAATATCATGTAACAGTCTCGCGACTTCAATTTTGACTCGAATTGGATATTTCATAAAGCAATCCTTTGAAGACACACAGTTTTTTGATCCTTTAATTGAGGGTAACAGGTTTTCGCTTCGCCTCAGATGAATTGGCCAGCCTCGATAAGAAAGGCACCGTGGACTCTTTCACTCGCTAGCCCCTCGCCCCAAAGACAATTCCATATCGCGATTTCCTTCTGCAGTCCTATCATCATACTGCTGTGTATTCGTAGAATCATATCCTTCACATGACATGTTGCAGCACTTTTTCAGGGTACAGCGTTCTTTCATGTTACAGGGGAACACTTCGTCTTTGAGCGGTAAAGTAGCTCTCTGCTTAAGAAAACCCTAGCTTACAACAGAGTTGGGTCCGCAGCGACTAATATGAACATTGATACTTGTTTCTGAGAGATTGATTAGTAATTAATATTGACTACTGTATACGCTTGTCGGTTGCACGATGCATCACTGTCAAGTGCTTCGTGTATTATTGAGAATAATCGTTTGTTGTCGAGCCGGAAATTTAAGCGAGTTTCGATGAGCGATTGAGGGGCTTCGCTACCATAAAGGATTATGCCAACACCCAGACACTTATGGCCGAGTGATAGGTACAGTGATACTCAAAGATTTAGAGTCTAAGCGGAGCAGATTACAAACCGATTTTTATGCGTACAAATCGAAGCCTGTTCCCTATCAAAAAACGCTCCCTACAAAGCTACCTCATCCACAGCAATTTCCCTAACTTCACTCTGAACCACAGCCTTATCAGCTTCCACTGCCCTGGTCCTCGGCTGCCTTTCAAAGAAGAAGTACTTGATCTGAGGCTTATGGTTCCACTTCTCGGGTACATCCACAATAGTCCACTCAGAAGGCGTTGCCACGAATCCACAGCTCTCATATAGGCGTCTAGCGACAGCCGTTCCTTCAATGAAAGCCTCAACGCCCATACGATCAGCTATTTCGCATCCCCACTGCACGAGAATCTTCGCTGCTCCTCTATTTTGATGATCAGGGTGCGTGGACAACATGTCAAGGACTGGACTTCTTTTAGCCAAGAATATACGTGGAAAGAGATCAGGCGCTTACAACAACAGGCTTCGCCTTCGGTCCGCCGGAGGCGGTGGGAGTGAACGCCACGTATGATATGTTGTGCCCAACAGTTGGACTCGTTGTCGAAATGCCAGTCCACGATTAATTCCTCAATCATCTGCTCTTCTGTGAGTGATGTTTCGTAAATGCACCATTTAGCCGCGCTGATAATTTGACCTAATTGGGGGCCATCAGCATCAGAAATTCTAAATTCTAGATATCAAGTCTTTTTCATAAGATTCTGGGTGAATAAGAAGAAATCGTGCCGAGTGAACTCACCAGTCTCGTCATCGACGACCTTCATGTATTTCGCGCTCGGATCACCCGTCCACCAAGCTTCCGTTCTTTTTACCTGCGCCTCGAAATTCTCAACCCTCTCGGTTTCTGGAAATAGAGCGAAGAAGAAGGGCTCAACTGGATTACTGAAAGCCAGTCGCTGGCCAGTCAATATCTCAGTAAGATCAGAGACCTCAGCCGGAAGTAACGATAGTTTTCCCATTTTTTGTACGACCTATTATGACGGCTGGTTTCAGAATTCAGAGTTCTGGACCCCAAGAGATATCGGATCTTGATACTCTCACGTGTCGAGATGTAGAGCAGGAATCGGTCTTTTGTAATCCTTCTGTTTGGCCGATGTCCTTATCTCGTGCAAGTCTCAAGCTTGAAAATCTAGATTTTGAAATGGGAGTAAGGTAAAAACCGTAACTAATGTCGCCTTTCTGTAAGTAAAACGAGGGGTCTCGTGTTTAAGAGGCTTGATTGCGAAGTTTGACGGTAATAAGCAACAACGGGTGTGCAAAGTCGCTCGCTTACTTGTTTTCGGTTTCTTCTCAAGCCGGCGGCTAAGGACCGAAGTCTAGGAATATATTCATTCCCCACAGCTGGTACTCGAGTACGTAAGTGATATTATCTGGCTCGATTGCTGTGAGTCTAGACTCATACAAATCAAGAAGGTAGTGCGAGTCCCGCAAGGTGGTTAAACTTCATTCTGTCTACCAGAAATGGGGAATGATCCCGGAACTCTTGTCCTACGCGAAAACTACAACCGAATGGTAGCCAAGATTTTCTCGACGAGAGGGCACAGCACCGACCGAGCTGCATCATAATAGACCCTTGGAGATGCCATTGCTGCAGCTTCCCTTCAGCCTATCACAGGCTATTGAATGCGAGATGGCACTTAGTATGCCTGCGAGACTAGCCACCTTCGAGATGAATGAAAATCCCCAGGCAAATATCATGCATTATTAATATGCTCGCTTTGTTCAATGGCATCCTCTCAAGACCTTAGCATGTACTTGAGCTATTCCATTTTACCGATGTTGTTTACCCAACATGCGGTCACATTACAAGATACTTGAACTGGCTAGGAAGCCAGGCTTCATCGAAACCAAATTTAGGCAGCTCCAATCCAAAATCGTGGCGATATTCCCACTTTCCTAGAGGTCCAAATACTTAGTATACTGCAGCTAAGGATGTGAGAAAAGAGATCTAGACCTATCATATCCCCTGCTTGTCTTCAATACATCCATCCTCCAGCAACGCTACGCTGCACGGTGATTGGCAAGGTACGGGAGCTCAAGCACGTTCCGGGCGGATCTATCGTTTGCGGCCCGTCAGGAGCGGAGAGTCACATGTCTTCTGCTGTCGATGGCATGTGTCAGATTGTGTGGGGGCTGGCCAGTGAAGGGTGACGACATGGGTGGGAGTGGATTTGCCAATCGAAGAATTTCCCGATGCCCTTGACCATGGACATGGAGCGTGCTTTGAGATCGGAGGCTTGAATAGACATGTGGGTATTTTGTTGGTGGAACTTGGGGGAAGAGGTCCCACGGTGGTTGATGTTGGAGTCGGTGGATCTGGGGACAAGGCTTGCGCTGAATATTTACAAGTACTTCTTGATACCTGACTTCGATGTGACTTCTGAGCTTTAAATTCGAAGGAAATCCGACAGTCTAAATTGAAACTCTTGTGCAACAAATCCATTTGGAATTGTGTGCAGGAACATTTATTTACACTCCAAATTTACCTACTTAGTATACAAAAAGACCGGATCACAATCGGTGAGGTACACTTTTGCCTAAGTAATCCTTCATGATTCCTCGTTTTACTACTGGTTATGACGGATCGGATCGACAATAGACCATTTGAAGTTGTTCTTGCCTCTGACAACATAGAAGATCATACTGAAAATGATCACACCACCCCAGATAAGCGCAGACCAGTTCATGTTTTGGAGGGTGACGTTTGCTGTAGATGGCCAGAACGAGAAGAACATAGCAATGGCTGAGTAGATCAGGGCGCACACGTTGACTATGGGACCAAGAACTGGTCCCATCTTCCAAGGTCCCCAATGGATGTTATCTTTGACTGGGTCGTTGCGTAGACGTTTGTGCAGTAGCAATGCCGTTGGGATTGCGTAGGATGTGAAGAACGAAGCGGTGGTGATCGAAACAATCGCGTTGAATGCCGCGCTGCTGCCAATATTGATAAGGCAAAGAAGGAGGGATGTAACAGTACAGACAAGTATAGCGTATAAAGGCAGGGCGGTAGGCTCGTGTACCTATAAATGTTAGCCAAAATAGGTTCAATTGAAATACCATTACTTACCCTGCCAATATGCTTGCTGAAGGGAACGCCATTGTCGCGGGCAAAAGCCCATAGCATACGAGATGCTGTAGCCATGACTCCGATGGAAGCAGCAGCCATGAGAAGCATAACGAGGGCCGTCATCACTGTAGCACCGCTTTTACTGTTTGTGGCCTGAAGGAAGATTTCGATAAAGGGGAAGCCAGTGGGGGTAGCAAGGGCATCGTTAATGGACCCGAGGCAGAATAGGATAGCGATCTAGCAAGGAGTTAGACACAGTTTATAACGCGGATAGAAGAGTTCGTACCAGCATGGCAAATCCTAGGACCCCGTTCAACAACAGTGAGAACATCATAACATTGGGCACAACAGTCGAAGCATTGTGGATTTCTTCAGACATATGGCATGCCGAATCCGCGCCAAGAAATGCAAAGACGCTGGTGACGATTCCAACGAACCAAGAAAGTCCATCAGAGGACCATCCACCTCCATTGACGAACGTAACGAACACATCTTTGGCGGAGCTATGCGGGGCAAGATAGACCAAAGGGATCAAGATGGCGAAGAATCCGAGGATGTGAAAGATCAATAGAAGGCCCTCGATTTTCGGCAGCCATTTCGCCAGGAAGGTGTTGATGAACACAATGACAAAAATGAGAGCGTAGAAGATGAGAGTCCCTTGCCATCGCTGAGGCACGTAGCTTTCGTGATTGAGAATGACCATTCCTTGTATTATGGACGCCGCGAGAAATGCAACACTGGCCTGGCCTGCCTGCCACGCAATTACAGTGAGCCAACCTGGACACGCATGGTCATTTCGAGGGTTCTTGAGATGGAGGAAATTCTCACCTGTGGTATAGCTCATGAACTTTGCCCATCGTCCTGGAGCCAAGATAGACACCCAGTGATATTGACCACCCGATAGAGGCATCCTATTGCATTGATCAGCCTTGCGTTTGACGATAATAGTGTTAATTTCACTCATCAGTATACTCACATCGATGCCATCTCAGCCAAGGACGCAACGACAGCCAGCGATCCCAACCAAGCGAAAATAAATCCATACACCAGACCGGCTATCATATTACAAGTCAAATGGACATCTTTAGAACTTGCCTTAGACATTTACTTACCTGGGCCTCCATTTTGAAATCCATACAAGAAGGCTGCAAAAAGACCTTCCCAAGTTGACAATAAAGTACATACGAAGCCAGCAATAGACCAGAATCCAAAGTTACGCTAGGAAATGTCAATTCAAATATTTCTCAACGCCGATGAGATGAGCGAAGTTCTGATCCAAGTTTGTAGAAAGGACTTCTGCGCAGTGAGATAGCGGATTACACAGCTATGGATGAACTCGCGATTCAGCCCATGCTGATATACCACGTTGGAAAAATAGTTGCTTGCCTTTAATTGTTGCTCTTTGCCAAAGTAGGCCATCTCCTGCTCGTCTCGAGCAGTTCCTCCTCGACGTCCTCTAGCAGTTGCGGTGCCTCCGTCAACATTCGAATTGCTCCGATCTGAGTCGTCTGCAACCCCATAAGACCTCATTTCAACATTCTTGTCGTCCATCATCTGAAGGTTTGTCGATCTTGATTCAGGTGAGGTGCGTAAGAAGAAACGGCGAAAAAGGTAAATTGAATGGAGCAAAGGGAGAGAGTGAAGGATCACATCTCCAGAAGCAACATAGCTTAGATAGTACTTCAGTACTATTCTCCTGCTACCGGCAACTGACTTTAGCAGCTGCTGGCGTCAGATGAGGACCTAGGTAGCTATAACACCCCTACAGAGATCCAGGGGGCTAGAAAAACTTGTCTTGATCAAGCAAAGGCCGAGGAGCCTTGAGCATGACTTCGCTTGCAGTGCTGCGACACTTGATGCAGCTGTAAACACTGGTAACCAGCATCCGGGCCGCATCCCAACCCTTGCAGGTGGACAGCAAATAAAGGAAGCCAGGTACATGTGATCTGGGTACTTTAATTGGTACTAGGATTATACCATTATGCAAAATGCGACTCTACCTGCAAGACACTACCGCAAACAAATGCTTCGAGCCTGTAAGATAGTCATCCTTAATCGTGTTGTAGGTGGTATAAGGTATGCTTCATGCTTCACTTCAAGCATGCCACCGAATGGAGGGCTGGTACAAGTTGGTAATTGGGCTGCACCACCGTGGCAAACATGGGCTTTCTCAGCACGCACTTATATAGCACGCAGTTGTTGGTCAGATATTGCGGAAGAACAGAACGCTCTGCACCTGCCCGAAAGAAAGAAGAGACATGCCATCCGTGGCGTGCTCGCAAGCATCAGTAATAGCCAACTGGCCAACTGGAGTCTCGAGCCCCCTTTATTGGCTTTCCTGCTAGCACCGACAGGTGGAGGGGCGCGGGAAGGAGGAGGAGGAGGAGGAGGAGGAAAGGGAAGGGCCGTCCCGCAAGTTGGCAGCAGTTCTCGGATTCTTCGGTTCTGAGCTAGTTTTGTTTGTGGCATCCACAGTGGGAGAGAAAAACTGCTTCTAATTGGCCAGCAGACAAACCGCCAAACCAGAAATGAGCAAGTGTGAAATACGGGTCAACTCTTTTCAGACGACATTCCCCCGCTGTACCAGTATGCTGTAGAGATCCTTCGCTTCTTCAATATAAACAATAGCGAAACCCTTCTACACCTCCGACGTAGGATTGTTTCTAAGCTGATCTTTCGAATTACCCGATACTCGAAACAGTGCCGTGCCACGACGTACGTAGATGGGATGCTTCTGCCCCGGCTCCGTCCTTCGTATCAAATCTGCGTCCGACCCAATCACTGACATCTGGTTAATCTGCAGAACGACTCAGACATGGGAGTCCATGTAGTTATCCATGAATACTTCTGATATGAACTGAACCTCGAACCCGACAACTTCAATGACTGGGTCCTATCAAATTTGGAGAATCAAACCATACTATGAGACACGGCAAGCAACTTTTATTTTCTGAGACTTTGCAGGCCGCTTGGCTGGGAAAGAACCGATCGGAAAGCAGCTTCAAATGATGTACCATGCAATCTGCGATGCTAATTAGTGAATGATTGGTCTCCGAAACACTATTAGTGACCAACAGGAGTGAACGAAACACTATAGCGAGGGCCGGCTAATTACAGGCATGATGCTATTGTGCACAAAACCTGCAGCCTTTTTTATGAAATTTACAGTATCTCTGAGGGTGAATCGATCATCTTTTGATTAGCTTTAGAGCTCTGATTTCACAGAAGGTCTACCTAATAGAGAATTTATGTTCCCGGCTACTAGGAGTCAGCGGCTAATTGAGGCGTTGGTGGCAGAAGCCACGAGCATCTGATTTCCTGCAGCTCTCTGCCGGTCCATCATCTCGTAGAAACGTAGGCGATGGATTCTCAATAGCGGTAATGGTTGCGCTCAAGAACGTGCGAAGCAACTCCCGTACGCTTTTTAGTCGCATGCTTATTGTGCTTTGCGGAGGTGGCCTAAAGCTCCGGCATCGAATGTGACGCTGCACTGTGCTTAAGACCGGCTTCAACTCCCTCCAGGACTTCAGTGTCTTATGTTCCGTGTTCTAAGCTTTGACTTAGGATCCTTTCGTCATGGACCCTAGCATTGAGGAATGAAGAAGCAATCTCTCAAGGGTTGAGGTCCCAAGCTCGTTTGTTTTGAGCAGGTCCTGCAATCCTTGTATGTTCTAACACTAATTTCGAGGTAGGAAGACGGCGAGGGTGCGTTGAAGTTTGGACATCAAGGGCATTATCTTTCTCCAAAATACACCCAATCTTGGAGGCTGGAAAACTATCCTAGATGCCGTTCACTGGCATTGAGAGTGTTTAGGGATGTCACGATAACGTTTTATAACCCTCATTTTCCACATCGAACTGCGAGAAGCAAAGATGACTAGGCCTTGGTTCGCGTTCAGAAGCCATCATGTACCCAAAGCTTGACACCAAAATGATTCAGCCATGGAGCACTGTTGTTGCTCGGCAAGTCATTATCTCAGAGGAAAACCAAGGTCCAATTGTCAACATCGCAGCATGGATAGGAATGACTTTCATGGTGCTATGTGTACTTACTCGTGTGATCTCAAAGTATACAATTGTTCTGCGGCCAACAATCGATGATGCCTTGATATTGGCGACGATGGTGAGAAAGCCATGTGCTCTGACTCGAAGGTAGCTAACGTTCGGCCAGATGTTTGCGGTACTCCACACAATCATGCTGTCCACCTTGGTTGAGAACGGACTCGGAACGCCCCAGTCGACAGTGTCTGACAATAATATGGTAGATATTGAAAAAGTAAGTTCGGGCCAGTC
Source organism: Rhynchosporium graminicola (assembly GCA_900074885.1). Classification (NCBI taxonomy): domain Eukaryota; kingdom Fungi; phylum Ascomycota; class Leotiomycetes; order Helotiales; family Ploettnerulaceae; genus Rhynchosporium; species Rhynchosporium graminicola. The sequence goes on from FJUW01000003.1 coordinate 870,354, forward strand.
ACTTGTCCAATCAAGGTCGTCAGTATTGACTCTAAATTCACCAGTTTGGTTACACTTCTCAACTGCTTTACATACCAGCGTTGGGTTTGGCAAAGCTTTCGACTGTAGTATACTTAAGAGCTCTTTCGCCTGCTGCAGGTTTCGTCATCGTCAACCAAATTATCGAGGCGTTTGTGGTGCTGTGGGCGTTTTCTACTGAATTCGCGATCGCATTTCAGTGTACTCTTCCCACACCATGGGCATTCATCACTTCCGAGTGTTTCAATACGGTGAGGCCAATATGATTCCCGTAGTAACAAGCTGACTCGGGATGATGCAAGACTACTATGTGGAATGTTACAGGTTTTCTAGACATTCTCACAGACATAGCTATCATACTTCTACCCGGATACCTAGTTTGGCGTTTGCGGATGCCAAAATCAAAGAAGGTCCTAGTAGTCATTATCTTCGGGTTTAGAATATTGTGAGTGAACGGCTCTCGATCTCTCCTCGAAAATTCTCTAATAGTAGTAGTATTCTGCCTCTGACGATCTGGCGACTCCAAGTCCTCAACACTGAGTCCGTCGATGATAAGACTCTTCCATTATATCGCGAATACTTGGCTACAACAGTACAGCTCAACTTCGCCATTGTCGCAGCTTGTATACCTTTCGTAAAGCCATTCATGGAAAGCATGAACTCGGGAGCGTATAATGCCTCCGCAGCCACAATGGACTCTTCATATGGTGCTGGTAGCAAACTTAACTCCAATTCAGGCGACACAAGTTGCAAGGCAAACAAACCGAAAGGAAGCATCAAACTCGAGAGTCTTGGAGATTTCCGAACCACGAATCCAAGTAACTCATCTCGATCGCACAATACCGCAGGCACCGAGCCTACATGCAGAGGCTCGTCCGATGACGACTTCCACTTCGGACTCCAGGAACAGGAGAGAGATGATCTTGGACCGCTGCGACCCGATAAAGGCACGAGTTTCACACACATTGGCCGTTCGACGCCCGCGGAGAACCAAGCGAGGAGCTCAATCGAGATTGATAGTATGATCATAAGGCAGACGACGGAATGGGATATACAGGAGACGTACGAGCAAGTTATGCCTAGTGGTGAGAGATTCGTGTCGAGAGCGACAACGGATAATGCGAGTGATCAGGGGAACAAGGAATGGCGTAGAGCAGGTTAACAGGGACATTATGTCATTTGAAGAGAGCTTGAAGAAGTATTGTATTCTGACTGTAGAGGAACCGTGTTTACGGAGTATTTCTTCTGTTGAAGTTTTGAGACAGGGGTTTAGAAGGTATACTGCGGATTCGGTTTTTTGAGATAGACTACAATAGAAGGTACTAGATAGAAAGAATAAAAGCTAGAATACCGGTTCACAAATCATGTTCCTGTTACAAACGTAGGGTATTGAATTTTGCTAACAAAAGACCTAGCAACCTGTGTCGCGATACAACATCGCTTCCTAGTCGAAGATCAGATTGATCAGAAGTTTTTGTAGAAACTTTCAGCATTAAATTTGCCCTGCGACACAAATCACTAAGTTCTCTTTGAGTAACACTTGATGGAAATCATATTTATCCCGGCTTTTCTCAGTATTGAATATATAGGAAGTCTACTATGATATGTTTCCTGTGAGGGCGAAGAAAGGAATCAATTAGGCGTGTGAATTGAAAAGAGGTCTTATAACAAGCTACAATTGTAAAAGACGCACAATCACAACTTCAGAGTTGCGAAGAATTTTTTTTTACCTAATAGCACTTTCTTTATTCTAGTATCGTAGGTTCTTCTATCAAGTTATTTGAAATATAATAAAAGACTTACATTTCGACACCAGCTTACTAGCATGCTTAATTCTTCTTCGATTGCTTTTGAACTTAATGCCTTGGCAATACTACAACCCAGTGACTTGATCGAAATCCAACTATCTAGTTGAATTAACAAGGCATAAGTTAAGGGTTAAACATATATAAGGATATATTAAAGAAAGTATACTTATATCTGATTCGAACTCTCTTTGATTAAGGCGGATTTATTTTTAGTATTTAAGATTTTACTATGAAAATTAGTTATCTTTATTCGAAATGTCTAAGTTCGAAGTTATTCAAGCTTGATCTTCGAAAGATAATATGACTTACCAAATGAGTTCACCTTTATAACTATATATGCATCTACACCCTAGGACTCGCACTTCCGATGCTTGAAAGAACGGTGGCCTTGGCTAGAAGGACAGACAATAGCGCTGGGACAGGGGCTAGAAAGCGTCGGAGATACTAAGAAGGGCCTGCCTATTCATGTACGAGGAGATCAGGAGTAATACAAGAAAGGGCTGATTGAGCTTTTAGACCTCAGGGGCAAAGAGCCTCTATGATCATGTCACTATAGCTACGGAAAGGTCAAGCTTCATGCTGTCGTGCTGAGTAGTCTTATGGGCAAGATGGCGTTCCCCTTCAGCCTTTAGGTAGATATTAGTGCACGGCTTTTCCCCTACTTGCGTATATTACGGACGAAGATATACCTTGGTATGTTCTGTAGATCCCAGACGCTCTTTCCTCACGGGGACTCACTCGTCATACCTCCTAACGTAACAAGTACTTTAGGTTGGATCAGCTGATGAGAACGTCATCACCACTTGTCTGGAAGGCTTCTTTGCCGATTCACCGCAAATTTAGGTGGTGTGTGCATCTCCTGTCGGGGAAGGGCAACTAATCCGAGTTTGATTGGCCTGATCATCGAGTCAATAAACCGCCGGGTTCGCTTATTCTATGTTCCGCTCGAAATCTCCTACATCACCAACTTTATAATCAGCTTTTCTTATCACAAGATTAGTCAAGTTGTCAACTCATCTTGCAATATTGCAAGATCCACGACAAAATGAAAGAGTAAGTTGCTAGTCTCTCGTATACACTTGTTGTCTGACTACTAACACTGTATAGTTTCGAAACAAGCAACGCGCGGAGTACGTCTACCTTGCATGTAATGAAGACCAAATATGTGCTAATGTATGCTAGACTGGGAGAACGACTCTGTCGTGTCTGGCCAAGCAGAGGATACGGTCCATGCACAAGGACCTGTGGCTGCTATGGATGATAGTCCGCTGGTCTCCACTTTGGATCAATCGGAGTCAACAGGCCCAGCACATACCCAGACTATCCAAGTCACGCTTCCTCTGCGCCAACCAACCAGCAACCATATCAATGCAGTCCGCGCTGCCCGAAATCAGTTCGTTCCCAGCGCTAATTCTGTACACGCCACTGCACCTCGTCGAAGACCTTCCGTTGCAGGAACACATCCTGGTGCTGGAGATGCGCAATCCGGCCAAACCCGTTCATCATTCCGAGCTTCCAAAGACCTTTGGGCTGATCCAGGAGGTTTGGTTACCACCAAGCGTGCCAATTATATCGAATATAAGGCAAGAACTACCAAAGAGCGTGAAAAATACTTGAGCTCACCAGGAGATGAGATATTTCCTTCAACTGTAAGCTCCGAGATTTGAAAACCGAAACGACACTTTCCAACATGATATCACCTTTCCATTGCCTTTCCCACACCAGCTGCGAACACCAACACCTCCCATCCATCCTCGCTGTCAACATACACTGACAACTTCATCTTTGCAGGGAACTTTCCTCTGGCCATATCGCACACAGACCCCAAACGACCTGTTTGGCCCAAGACTGACTCCCTTGGACGCAGTCCGAAAGGAGCATGAGGTGTTTATCGAATGGAAGTCTTACAATAGTATTCAACACTTGAGTATCAGCTCGAGAAACGCTAATGCCAACCTCGGAGCTCTATTTGATGGTATACGTCGTGCTATACAAGATGCGAAGGCACGCAATATTGATCCAACTCCCCAGGTCAGTACTTTCCGCCACCGAACTTTTATCTCGGATCAAGATTGAAGTTTCTTGATTGAACCTCACCCCGATCCAGACATATCCTGTTTCTGCCATACTAACGAATTGATAAGTATCTATTCGTACCCCCAACTGCAAAGGCTATGCGAAAGATCGTACGCCCCCTAGTGTACCAGGCTATCAAACCTATACGTGCAACAAAGTTTACGCTCTCAGGCGATGGTCTTTCCATAGAGGATCAGAGAAAATGGCAGAAAGATCGACCCGCTATGGTTGCTAGGAATCAGCAACTGTTCAAGAACAAGCTGATCACAGGCCTGAAAGCCCTTGAGCCACTTAAAGTTTGGATGAGAATGCGAGTTACATTCGGCCACGTCGTGGTAAAAGTATTTCGGACTCCGTTCATAGATGGCGAATACTCTTATCAGGATTTCATCGACATGGTCAGCCACGCACGCCAGGATGGTTACCTGGAAAAGAAGTGGGTATACTTCCGTTCATTGGCGTGACATTATTAACTGTATTGCAGGATCGGAGGTTCGGAGACTGCCGTCAAGCTGTGTGACTCGATAGTCAAATTGCCTGGCAAATTTGTTCCAGCCAGTGGGCGCGCCACCTCATTGAGTGATGTCAAATTCAAGGACACTGCTATCATCTTTATCAAGACTCATACGGCGGATGAATTGCGACTCGAGACTGAGATCGATCGGATTCATGAGCAGGAGCAGAGCGAGTTTCAGGCTGGTTCAGTTCGTCTCTTCGTTAGGGAGAAGACAAAGAAGGGCCTTAATATCACATTCGTTGATGTTGAGAGGTATGCGAAGAAACGCTTAAACTCAAATAGATTTATACTGACTCCTTGCCACTTTATAGACAATTGGACTGGCGATTGGAGGTTGTTACAGACACCGAGCGATTCGATATACCTATGCCACTCTTTGACCTTATCAAGGAGTCGATCTCTGTCAAATCCAAGGTTCGCAAAGATGTCCACGGGCTAGAGTATCCAGAGGTTACGCCATCCAAGTACAACAAGTCAGACTACCACATTACGAGCATTACTGTTCGCAGCAACATCCAGTTCAAGCTTATAGAGTCGGGTTTCATGGTGGAACTCTCTATCTACCGTGAATGGTTTGGTGCAAATACCTTTGGAGAGCCTACCTTGTCGACAGGCGTTTCCATGTTCCACCCAACGTGGGAGACAGAGATGGAATCGATCGAAAACACTGTTCGAGTTCGTGATTTTGGACCAGGTCTCGTCAATCTGTTCAATGGCCAGTCTCTTGATCCATTCATCGATGAAGTCAACTTCACACAGGGTCTCTTGGTTGATATCGCAAAAGAGCTGAAGGAAGAGGCCGACGAACTAGCCATTGCTGCAACTAGGAAGGCCGCAGCTGAAGTAGTGGCTCAGTGGCCTGAAAACAAATGATGGCACCGTCTGCAACGAAAAGGTATGTCAAATTGAATATTGATTCGTTTGGGAGCTGCAGTTTCTGATTGTGACACAGCCTTCCGAATTTTTTCGTTGAAGATGTCTTCGACGCGACATACCAAATTTCTCGACATGAGCATGTGCTTTCCTCCAAACAGTGCTCCATATCGGCCCTCGGTTCCATCACATGTCTCTCGAAAGCTCGCGGCTTGATTGGTGCATTTGCTGCAAATGTGGTGTGTATGATCATACATGGCACCGGGTTGTTTTCATATTTGGTCTGTCCATGCTCTGTATCTCCGTGGCGTGATCAAGCCGTAGATGTAGAGGTAGGAGGTGCTGGGCTACTGAGCACCTTCTCCCTTAGAACTAGAATGTCAGACTTAGCATAAATCCAGTCCTCTTGGGATGTGACTTACCGTCTTCTACAACTGACAAATTCTTTGTTTTGCCCTGCACGATTGCTTCCAAGCCCTTCAGATTACTTCCCAATTCCTCGACCTTCGCCTCGTAAAATTTTGTAGCATCTTTTGTTGTCTGTATGCGTCAGCTGCAACATCTTGCAGGCAAGGATATTCCATATACCTTCTCAACATAAAATCCCGTCCCAACATCCACAATCACATTATCCGGATCCGCAAGAGTACCAGGCACATACAGCGAAGTCGTCAATGGTACTAAGATTGGCTTACCTATTCCACCAGATCGTCAGCCCCGTTCCTTTTATTTCTGCAGGTACATTTATATCTCAAAGTTGAGCAAGGCGCATACCACCAAGTTTTGGATTGACACCGCCAGCAATAGACCGGATACATTCTCTGAATTTGGCTTGCGCGGCGCGAAGCTGCCCGTGCGAGTTCGTGAGATGTTCGATCTCTTCGTCGAGTTGCTTCTTAACGGAGCCAAGCTGCTGGGTTGTGAGGCTTGCGAGGTCGACTGTTTGGTTTGGAGTTAGCTTCTTCGAATTTGGATTCATGTGTTCCCTGTTTTCTTTTCTAGTTGCGAAGCAATTGTACTAGCTTACCTTGTTGTCCCTTTTGAGCAGACATGTTTGCGTGGTGATTTGAAGAGTTAGATTTAGCGTTGGAGAAGCTTAGCTGTTAGAGGACCTTAAGCATTGAGCTGCGAATGTCGTCTGCAGCTGGTGGGCATTGCCGAGATCACGGGGTAGTTTTCGCGAGGGCGGGGCTGCTTTTTTGTTTACTTTTACGGGTATTTGGAGGTTCAGATTTTGACAGTCTTATTGGTTTGATACTGGAAAATGATGGGTGCAAGCTCCTCCTGACCTCAAAGCAATACTTGAGCAGATCCATCTTCTTCTGGAACTTTCTTGAGCCCGGGGTCCGGAAGTCCGTATCTGCAGTTTCGAGGCTTCGGTTGTGTTATTAAATGTGATTGGGCATTTTTCGACTCAAAATAAACTTGCCCAAGAACTAGAAGAGAAATACTCGTAACTTGACTCGAAAATATTTGTATCACAGCAATTGGCGTTGTATTCCGTCGTATTGTCAACCAAGCGAACCTCGGAACTCAATTATCGCCGAAAACACGAAAAGTCGCGGGGCGCGTCAACCTCAGGGTCGCTAACATGCAAGCACTTTAACTATCTCAACATTGCTCGACGTCCAGTGCAAAGTGCAAAGCGGCCCGACAGCGCCACAGCATCAAGAAAAAATGGCTCATCAATCAACACCCTTGACTCCTCGCCAGAAACGTGCGAACAAGGCAGATCGCGCGCGAAAACTCCTCGCAGGTGCAACACTCAGAAGGGAGGACTCAGATGACGAATTGGGCACCGACGAATATCCTTGGGAATGGATATACGAGAAGGATGGGCATAGTGGGCAAGATGACGACGTCGATGAACCTGCAGAAGGAGAGAAGGCTGCGATGACACCGAGGAAGCGCAAGGCGCGCAATGCTGTGCGGCCGCAAAGAACTATTATAGGGGCAAGGATGGGCACTTTCAAATGCAAGGTTGGAGATACAGTGTTGCTGAAAGCGGAGGGACAGAACCAATCTTGGGTGGGGATTATACATCAGTTCTTGGAGGACGAAGATGGAGAGAAATCTGCGAATTTCTTGTGGTTTGCCAATGAGAAAGAAATTCGACCTCAATTGAAGGAGAAGAAAAGATCAGACTATTTGAGTGTAGGTATGCCCCAATGTTTGGAAAGAATTGAACTGATGGAACCAGAATGAGCTCTACCTTACACCAGATTCTGATATAAATCCTCTGGAATCGATCAATGGCACCGCATTTATAATGTCCGAAAAGGTGTTCAACAAGAAGTATCCTACTGGCAAGGTCCCTAAGAAATGTAAAGAGCACGGCAAAGCATTCATCTGTCGGAGAGGCTGTGATACCCGAACTGCCAAATATACTGACGAATTTGTATGGGAGGATATCCAGCATGGCAACGAGGAGCAAGTCACTGACCTATTAGTACGGATAGAATCAGAGACCAAGTCCATGAAGAAGAGGAAGTACCAAAAGCGAACGACGAAGGGAGATGATGATTTCAAAGGGGGTTTTGTTGGTGAGGATGAGCTGGAGACGCATACACCGCGGAAGAAGCAGAAATTTTCTACCATTTCTACGCCGAAGAAACCACGGACTCCCTCGAAACTATTGACGCCAAGTCACAAGAGAGTTATCATCAAGAAACCACTGGAATTTACACCTCTTGGTACTCGAATGCTAGATCCTGAACACGTGGAATCTTCTCCTTTCCAGACAGCACGCTCCAGGCTCCATGTCTCATCAGTTCCTACCAGTCTGCCTTGTCGCGAAGATGAGTTCGCTTCTGTCTATTCTCATCTTGAGGCTGCTATTGTAGAGGGTACCGGGGCATGTATCTACATCTCAGGAACTCCAGGCACTGGAAAAACAGCGACCGTCCGAGAAGTTGTGGCCCAGCTCAACGCATCCGTCATGGCTGATGAGTTAGATGACTTCATTTTTGTCGAAATCAATGGTATGAAAGTCACGGATCCTCACCAGTCGTACTCCCTACTTTGGGAAGCCTTGAAAGGGGACCGCGTGAGCCCTACGCATGCTTTAGATCTACTAGAGAGGGAGTTTAACCACCCTAGTCCTCGGAGAGTGCCTTGTGTAGTACTGATGGACGAGCTGGATCAACTTGTCACTAAGAATCAAAGTGTTATGTATAATTTCTTCAATTGGCCAGGTTTAAGGCATAGCAGACTTATTGTCCTGGCTGTTGCAAATACCATGGATCTCCCAGAACGTACACTAAGTAACAAAATCAGCAGTCGACTCGGTAAGACTATGCCTTCGTCCTTTGCTTTGTGGTTCCTAGAACTAACTGTCCCAGGTCTAACGCGAATCACTTTCCCCGGATACACCCACGAACAACTCATGAAAATCATTCAGTCCCGCCTCTCCGGCGTCCCCGGCGACATCGTCGAGTCGGACGCCATCCAATTTGCCAGCCGCAAAGTAGCAGCTGTATCTGGTGACGCCCGCCGCGCTCTCGACATCTGTCGTCGCGCCGTCGAGCTCGCCGAATCTGATATCCTCTCCCAACCGGCCCCGAACACACCCAGCAAAAGCGGACGGAACGAGAAAATTCCCAAAGGATTTGGCAAAGTCACGATAGCGACTGTAAAACGAGCGATTAACGAGGCGACGACTAGTCCGTTGCAGCAGTATCTAAGGGGTTTGCCGTTGGCGGCCAAGGTATTGTTGGCGGCGTTGCTGGCGAAGACGAGGAGGACGGGGATCGCGGAGAGTATTCTTGGGGAGGTTATGGATGAGGCGAAGAGGATGGCGAAGATGGATACGGGGAGTCAGATGATTGAGTTTCTCCTAACGGGAAATGATAATTTGCCGAGAACAGGGACGAGTGTGCAAGTGTCCAGAAAGCAGCAGAAGACGCCGCGATTACTGGCTATGGGTTCTTCGGCTGTGGATCTTATGGAAGCCGGGATCGTTGGATTGGAAGCTAGGAGAGCGGATCGGACGGGCAAGATTCGTTTGAGTATTGGTGAGGAGGATGTCAAGCAGGCTTTTAAGGACGATCCAGAAGTGAAGAATCTTGGGTTTTAAGATTCGTGTCAGAAGTACATCTATAACATACATGTTTGGCATTCATTGCAAAGAATAACCAAGCCTGCCTAACGCCGTTCGCCATGCAATGCATCCCAGATATTCCACATGATTATACTAAAACTTTTGTCTGCCTAATGTTGGCTTCCATTCCAGAGGATGAGTCTCTGGAGTTGCTGATTCGTCTTGCTTCCATACTTTTACTGGAGAAGAGTTAGTGTGGGAATCTTTTTCTGAAAATATCGGAACGGAACTTACTGGTCTTGTCTGCCTCTCCACAGATCAATCTCAAACCGGTCTTGTCGAAAGTAGAGCTCATAAGGCCTGCTTCGGCATCAAGCGAACCAGGTTGAGCAGTGGTATCAAGGGCTTGGAATCTGTAACCAGTCTTCCAGTCCCAGAAACTCATCGATCCGTTATCACCTGCCTTCATTAGCGAGCTTCTCATTCCAAGATATAATTGTACTTACCACCTGAAAATAGAACATTATCCTCATTGACGGACATGGTGTTTATGATAGAGTTCTGTCCCTCGAAATTCTGCATAAATGCACCCTCGGGACACTTCCATTGCTTGATGCTCCCCGTACTTCCAGTTGCAAAAGTGAACTCTTTAGGATGCACAGCTAACGCTCGGACTCCTTTCTTGTGATGCGTCAAGACTCCCATCGTCTTTCCAGCCGCCAGATCCCACAGCCGTACGGTCGAATCGAGGGATGATGTGATGACCTGTGGATCTGCCTCTTGACACTTGAGATCGGAAACAGTGCCTTTATGTCCTGCAAGCACGTGGATGTTGCTTCTCGTTCGCATATCCCAAACTCGAGCTACACCATCCCGACCACCAGTAACCAATACATCAAGAGTAGGATGAAGCGCCAAAGTGTAGACTCCACTCAGATGCCCGTGGTAATGTCTGATAACTTTATTCGTCTCCAAATCCCAGCACTTGACCATCTTATCCTCACCACATGAGAAAAGATATGGATGTCGAGGGGACACAGCCAAACCTCTTACAGTCGAAATATGTCCCGTCAAAGTAAGCTTCAGATTTCCAGTCGCCAAATCCCAGATCTTGATAGTGCGATCCCCAGCTCCACTCGCAAACCATTTGTTCTCAGGCTCAACAGCCAATGCGCGAACCCATCCCAAATGTCCGGAGATAACCCGCATCAACTTCCACGGCGCATGCCATTCGGGCTTCTGCTGAACGATATTTTGCTTTCGGACCATGCTCGACCCAGGCAGGTCCTTCATAGGTAATGGTCTATGGATCAAACTCGTAGTAGAGCCATGCTGTGGAGTGGTAGTTGTAGTTCTCGCCTTCTCAGTCCGTACAAGAGCTGTTGAGGATCCACTCTGTGGCGCTTTTGATTTCGACTTTGTATCTGGGATGGGAGCCGGAACTATAGATGCGTATTCGGAGAAGACTCGAGCTGCGAGTGCATTCCTGCTTGCTCCACCATCGAAATCGTCGTTTGTTGCGCCGGACTCGAATTGGACTCTTGATCGTTTCCGATTTTCGATGAGGAGTGTCTCGAGGGATGGCGGTTCTGATGTTACATCTGGGGATGGCGCTGAAGGGACGGATCGTACTGCGGTGGTTGCCATAGTTGATATATGAGGAGGATTTGGATGGATTACAGGAGTTGTTCTGCGAGGCTGGTTCGCGAATTTCTGGTCGCGCCTCGCTCATCTGGAAGCTAGCGCATCTGGCAGCCCCTGTCAATCTTCACTGCCCCGGAATTAGGCTACGCGAAGACGACGACTTTCAGATCAACACAGAAAACACCTCCTCACACAATCTTACCAACTCAGTAAAATCAAAATACACACTTTTTTTTAAAGCAGACAAGATGGCAGAACCAGAGCCCTCAAAGTTTGCAATCCATGAAGCAGCTCGAGATGGCAGAAGTAAGCTATTTGACAACTTTCCATCTAAATACCCCTCCTTCATACCCCACCACGTACATTCTTGTCTAACTACTCAAAGCTCAAATCGTGGAATCACTATTAGCTGTAAGCTTCTTTGAGACCTTGGGGTCTTCTCATTTGGATGAGATTAAAGAAGCATTGTGCTGAAGATTTCTTGCTTTGATAGGCCAACCCCAAGCTAGCTCAGCGTGTTGACGATGATGGCCGTTTGCCGCTGCACTGGGCTGTCTCTTATAATCATCTCGAAATTGCAAAACTGCTTGCAAACACGAAGGACTTTGATGCTGATGTCCAGGTATGTACTTTCTTACTTGCATCTGGAGAGGAACATTCTGGAGTTTTTAGAAGTCAACTTTGAGCAACATAAGAAGTTTTGTCAAAGTCACATGAGGCTGATGCTATCTTTCTATAGGACGGATCAGGATGGACACCGTTGATGATAGCAGTCAGCTTAAAAGATGGCGAAGAGCTGGTCGAACTTTTGTTAAGGAAAGACGCAGATGTCAATGCAAAGAGTCCGTCTTTATTCCCATCCAACGCATCTTAGCTCAAAGGCATCACTAACAACCACCCAGACTTCACCGGCCAAGTAAGCACCACTTTCCACCCCGAATTTTCCCAAACCTTATGAAACTAACTCTACCCGAAGACAGCACTCCACTTCATCTCCTCCAAAAAGAACATCGACCTTGCCCGTCGGCTCCTAGACCATAAACCCCCCGCCTCCGCACGCGTGAAAGACAAGCGTGGTCAATATGCCATCCATCGCGCCGCGGCTGTAGGATCAGTCCCTATCGTCGAGCTGCTAATCAAGAACAAGAGTCCGCTAGATGCAAGTGATGTTGCGGGACAGACGCCTTTGCATCATGCTGTTGCTGAGGGTCATGGTATGCTATTCCTTTTAACCATTGATATTTTTCTGATACTTCTGTGCTGTTCCACTTCTTTGCCTCGGTACATCTCGAACTCTCATGCTTCAAAGCTTCTCTTAGATTCCCAATACGAGACAGTCTGCGCCTTGAGCGGAGCGGGCGAACGTTCCAGCACATCTTACTCTTCTCGTGCCCTGTCCCTCCTTAGAATTCACATCCGATACATGCGAATTGCCTTGCTTACATGAATTTCTAGGAGACACAGCAGTAGCCCTACTCAAGGCCGGTGCCGATATCGAGAAGAAGGATGATAGTGGCTTCTTAGCTTTAGATTTAGCACCGGATTCGCAGGTCAAGAAGTATATTTTGAAGACATGTGAGATGGAAGGAATTGAGATCACATTGTAGAGGAAGGAGACCTCACCGGTACATTTGCTGGTGGCAAAGAGAGAAGGCAAAGGGAGAGGCATGAATCACATCGGAGCTGGCGATTGAGTACTCGTGAGAAAAATTACGATCACAAAATTCGAGGACCTGAATGGAGGGAGGGCTTGGGGGCGAAAGATTTTGACTAAGAAGGATTCAGAAGATTGGCGAAGACGCGTCACTTTGTATTATCTACTTACTGGATTGCGTCATTTCCAGCAAAACGCTTCTCAGATTTATATCTACGACACTCCCGAAATTGACCCACTTGCGAGTTTTCAGAGCACAGTTGTTCTGTTCTATTCTATTCTATTCCATTCAATTCCCTATCCTCATCCCAAATCCCACCTCAATACATCTTTCATTCATAATTGTACGTTGAAAGGATGACTCAAAGCCTCGATAAGTGTAAATGATAAGCAGACTACAGTACAAGTACACTAGACGATACCAAAGCCCGAAGAAAATAAAAATCTGCAAGCGCAAGCTTTCGCAGAAGAGAAAAAATGGCACCGCCAATGTCGAAGAAGTACAAGATGCTCTCTCCTCATCTAGAAGGGAAAGACACAAACCGCCGCTAGCAAAGTACATCCTCGACTTCCTCCTCCCTATCGTATCACAAGAAAAGAAGTAGATGTCCAAGAAGTTTCAGCAAATAGCTGTTCGAACTCCCGAGTCCGTTTCTATGAATCTCGAAGAACTCTCCTGGAGGTTCAGTTACTTCCCCTGTACTCGGGTCTACTTCAGCGTAGTCTCCACCAACTCCCGATACATGGCCTTCAAATCCTGCACATCCCCCATCAACTCATCGACCCTCTCGCTCTTCTCCCCCAGCATCTCAAGCGTAATCTCATACCTCTTCCCCAAAACATCGATCTGGCTCTCCAATTCCGCCTTCACTTTGTCCAACTCCCGTTTCTGCTCTACCTCTTTCATGAGCGCGACTATCTCAGCGCGAGCTTCGTCACGCTGTGCTGCTAGGCGAGCGAGGTCTTCTTTTGTAGCGACTTTCTCGCTTTCGAGTCGGCGCACGGCGGAGGACATGCGTTCCACGAGCTGGACGCTGGGACCGGCACCGGCGGTAGAGACGGAGATCATGTCGTTGATGGTTTGGTGGGGGGAAGAGGGGGAGGTGGTTTGTTCGAAGAAATCGTCGTTTTCGGTATTGATGCTTGGGGAATCCGTGGTCTCTCCATTATGGTTATGGTTATCATTATGGTTCTGAGTCTCTTTAGTAGTTGTAAGAGATTGTGAGGAGTCTTGACGTATGGGCGTGCCGTTCCCAGAGGATTTACCAAGTGGTTGCCTGGAAGAACGGCGGGCTGGAAACCCGCTTGTTAGAGGCATGTCATTATTTACAGAGCGCCCGGATGTTCGTCTCATTTGTAGATTTTGGAGACCAAGATATTCGGATGTCAGACCTCTTCGTGTTGATGCGGGGGACTCTGCTCTGTAGCTGTATGGGGCTGAGGTTTGGGCCTCTTCCTGTAGCTTCTGTCTTTCTTCTTCGATGCGGTTCTGCATCTCGGACTTCCAGGCTTGCTTTTCTTGCTCGAAAGAAGCTTTGGCTTCTATCAAGGCGGCTTCGGCTGCTTCGGCTCTCTGCTGCAAGGTGTCGAGTTTTGCTTTGTGCTCTGCTAGCTCTTGCTGGAAACTAGGCATTTTCGAGCGCGATTCTTCTAGTTCATCTTCATTGCGTTTGGCCTTGAGCGTCTGTAAAATGTAAGTGGATATTATACACCATAGGATTTTGTGACACATACCACTTCTCGAGCTTTCTTTCTGATATCAGCCTCTCTTCGGGTAGCCTCATCCCTTTCTTTCTCAAGATTCGAAGCCCTTGCAAGAAGTGAAGCTTCAATACCCTGCCAATTCTCACTGGCAACCGAATACTGTGACTGCAAAGTCTCGATCTGTCTCAACAATTTCGCCTGTGCATCACCTGTAGCTCCAGACGAGACTTCCTCCGCCCTGGCTCTCATGACTTCCAATTTGCTTTCCAGCATTTGCTGCTCAGTTTTCATCTCAAGTTCCGTCATACGGGCCTTTTCAAGGTCCTTCTCCATCTTCTCCCTCAGCTCCTTGATCTGAGCTTGTGCTCTGTCCGCTACCAGTTTATTCTCGATCTTAAGATTCGCAATGTCATCTTCGAGCTCTGCAGCGCGCTTTTTCTCAGCCTCAAGAGCTTCATTGGCAGCCTTCATCTCGACTTCCTTCCCTTGAGCAATGACTTCGTCTAATTCCGCTTCCAACTCTATGAGGGCCGAGTCTTTGAGCTGATTAGCAGATTTGAGCGTGTCAATCTCTTTTTGCAACAGCTGATTCTCCTTTTGCTTCTCATTCAATCCTTTCTCAAAGGTCTCAGCCCTCTTCCACCGTTCCGTAACAATGGCGACATCTCGTTCAGCCACCTCCTGCTTGTTCTTGGCTTCTTCAACCAGTTTACTATCCTCTTGAATCTTTGCTCGTAGTTTCTTGATCGTAGTAAGTTGGTTTAGTTCCCTTTTTGACAGTTTTTGGCCCTCCTCCAGTAACAGTGCAATCTGCTCTTCCTTGTCTGCGAGCTTCTTTTCTAAACTACCACTCGGGGCAGATCCACTTGCTTTCCGTGCAGCTTCGGCGCCCTCCTTAGCCAGGTACTGTAATTTAGACTGTAGAGCATCTATCCTTTCGATGTATCCGTGCACCTCTTCCTGCCGCTGTAGCTCAGAAGTCTCATAGTCTGATTGTAATTGCTTTAGGGCCACTTCGTACTCTGCTGGGGTCTTGGTACCCAGCAATCCGAGATCTGGTCGTTCTCCGGAAGGTAAATCCACCGAAGGTTGTGAACTGGGTTGTATAGCTGAGTCGATCGAGTCTCGAGGTATACTCGACCTTGTAGATTCCGCTGAAGGTCTTGGGGAAGCCTCAGCTTCAGATGTAAGGACAGGTCCGTTGGGCACTTGCTGGGCCTCTACTTCTTGCACAGACTCAATAATCGGAGTTCCAGGTTGCACAGCAATAGATGGAGCATCCAGTTGTGCCGCCTTCAAATCACCCGTATCCACTGATACCTCTGGAACCGTCTCTTGCGCAACATCATTGGATTCTATGTGTGAAACAGGCGCTGGCGCATCGATACTTTGTCTGGGACTGCTGCTCACAGTAGCAGGGCTCGCAGCCCGAGATGGCACGCCTGAAGAAAGGGCCAGGGAGTCCGGTCGTTCAGGTTTCTGCGCCGAGTTCTTCGCAGCAATTGCTCTTGCCAGCCGTTCTTGTAATCGATCATTCGCTCTGTTGCCTGCCGAAGCTGTCTTGGGAACACCTATAGCACAATGGAATCAGCAAGCATTCCTCCTCCCTCTACCCAACTCAATCCCTTGGAATTAGGCATACGCACCTCCATCCGTTTTCGCAGGAGGCACCGAGAGCGCAGCAGTCCCAGCTTTCTTTTGCCCAGCTTGTTGCGCCTGTATCTGTGCCTGTTCTTCCACTCCCTCCGCCAGAATATTGTCCAGCCTCGACTCCACACCCGCAACAGCTTGTGAGAGGAAGTTGCCCCATCTAGAGGTTTGTTTCGCAGGCGCTGCCATTTTCTCTCTACCGATCTAGGCAGGTGATAACCACACTCTCCACAAGTAGTCTCGAAGGTCGAGACCGCGTCCAGGTCCAGTCGTGTGGAAGAATGCCTGCGTGGTTCAATCCGGGTGAATTCGCTATCGCGGGAACATTTAATCTAGCAGTCGTACCGACTATAGAGCTTAGTTTGCGAACAATTGAATTTACTCGGGAATTATCATTCTACGATTTCGAGATTATGAGGATATTCTGCAGCTTGGTAAAGAGAGAGACGCAGCAATTCTTAGGAGGAACGAGGTCCTTAGGTATATTTCCTATTCAGTTGCGAGGCATGATGAGCAAGGCATGGCGTACATATTTGGAGATGCCACGAATCGCTAAACCTTCTAGGCTACAGGACAAGGGACCATCTACCCCCTACCACGAGGTTACTATGACTACGGAGGCTATTCAAGGTCATGCCAATGTATCTTTGGCCTGACTCCTGAGCAATGATATTTAAATTCAAGATAAATCAAATTCTGAAAAAAGAAAAGAACACAGATTTTCTATTTATTTAAGTCTTTAAAGAGTTGCGTGACTTTTAAAATATAAGTCCTAGCAGTGTCCTGTAATATTTTCGTGACTCCCCGAATCGAGTTGTAACCCAAGTTTATACTTCTCCCTTTTATTTCGCCGGAGACGAACGTCCGTAGCTCGGTTATTACATGAGAGACATGTGGTCTATTGAGCTTGTGATGCTAAGTGTAAAAGTAGGTAGATTCTAAAGTTTGTGAAAATAGTTTCATGTTGTGTTAGATTGAATGCTCTTCGGAAACCCTGTCTGAGTGACCACGATAGAGACTGTCCATTCCAGGAAAACGCTTTCTTTATCAATATCTCAGCAGATGGGCGTCGAAGAAACCATGTAAGGGGTATATATAATTGTATGCACGCAAGCCGTTCAAGTTCGTCTAATGGGTTAGCCGAAGTTCTTTCATTAGCTCTTTAAACTTACTTTCTGCCTTCTCGGCTCCCATGGCCACGGCCATTTCCATTGGTACGGTTGCCATTCGTAAGAGTATGTCCATTCGTATGCCCGTCATTGTGTTCGTCATCGGTATAGTCATCGGTATAACTATGGGTATAGCCATTCGTGTAGCCATTCGTCCACTTTGGAGCCCTCTTCCTGTCCGCATCCTCCATTGAGATTACTTCTGGAAGGCGGAAGATCGATGTCCAGTCGAGGACATATTCGTCTTGTCGTTCATTCAGACAGTGTCGTAACCAAATCGCCCAGACAATATAGTAATATGCACCGACTCCTGTCATCAAATGCCTAGTCCAGTCAGCAGAGCAATTCCAGACCACCATCTTGGAACCAATCTCACCAGTAACCATGCCCCTCAAGAAGTATTCCCCATGGCAATCCAATCTGATGTCTCCAACTACGAAGTGTTGAGCAAAAATGATTATCCAAGTTCCAGAATCCAAATCCACCCAAGAAAATTGCAAGTCCCAAAGCGACCATAGCATACATGTTCTTGAGTGTAGCTCTATCTCTGATATCGTTCTCGAGACGATCGGCTACAGTGACGGAACCAGAATCTATTCCTTTTTGGGACTTGGACCCATACTTTTCTCTCAGGGATGGTCTGAGATTGACCTCCATTACCCAGGTACTTCGGGCCATGATAGTGATGAGCAGAAGCGCGAAGGTATTTTGATGGAAATTGGGATCTTGAAGGTAGTGGTAGTAAAGCTATTGGCGTTATTAGCAGATTTGTGAACTCTTGGCATGCGAACTTACTGTGATGAAGACCGCCAAGAAAAGCAATGCGATACCCAAACACCAACGAACAAGCCTGGATTGGGAAAATGAGAAAGTGGCATAACACATAATTGTTGCAGTGTAAATCATGGAGAGTTCGTCTAGCAATTGCATGGGATCTTGGCTTGGAGTTAGTGAGGACATATCGGGATACACTAAGTGACTTACACTTCAATGTACTGTGAAATGCAAAGGAACCACTTCCGACAAGCAGATCTGTATAATTCAGTTGGCACAGCGCTTGTGAATTGTGGCCCCTTTAGTACTTACATCCACAGAAGGAAATCACAAAGATACGATCATGGCCATATTTCAGACAGTTCCGGATGCCCCGGACACCCAAAGCAATGAACAGCAAGTTGGTGAGTGTATTTACGATTTCAGCTGAGTAGATCGTCGCATAGTAGTCCTCTGCAAATACATTAGAAGTTGAACTTGTTCTAACTGCGGTGACAAGTTCTGACCTTCACACCAGTTTATTGTTGAAGATACAGGATTCCAATAACCCTCATCCGGCCGAGCTGGAGGATACTCGAAGGATGGCAAGTGAAAGCCCATTGTGGACGTCGAAATCAAAAGGATGAGATGGGGATGTTGTCTAAAATGTCCAACCTGGTTCAAGAACAGTCCGTCGCTATCCCCGAGGTATGCTAGAAATGCTTGGGATATCCCTTCAGATATAGTCGTGGGGTTCAGCTGGTTAGAAAGCTACACACTGATGTTCTCGGGCTAATGTTTGAAGATGAGTCGGTTAGGAAGTCCGACACACATACTCCATGGTTCAGATAGGCTAGGATAACAAACAAGAGAGTCTGAGAGGGGGTGGAAGGCACGAGCAGAGACAGAGGTCGGAAGGAAGGAAGGAGAGAAGGAAAGAAGGAAAAGACTTCGTACTTGACTTGATTTGTTTGACTGAATAATGCGACCTACCTTACTCGAGTGCGGTGGACCAAAGCAGATCGCACCACACAACCACTAACACCACTAACAGCACTAATACCACTGACACCACCATGACAAGTACTTAGTCGAGTTAGTATGACGACCTATAGGTATGAAAACCCCTGCAATAGGGAATATAGAAGTCCACATCCTGCAACGTCATGCATCCAGCAGCATCAGCATCAGCACCCAGGAGTCCGGGAGTCCAGTCCAGGACCCAGTCAGTAGTCAAGGCTGCCGGCACGCACGCCCCATGCCCCCATGCCCCATGCCTCATGCCTCGCGCCTCACGCCTCACGCCCCACGCCTCAGGGCTTCGCTTCGATAGGCACCTTTCGTACTCTCTACCTAACTACCTACCTACCTACCTACCTAGGTAGACATTCTACTTACTAAGTACCTAGGTTGTAGGCAAGGCAAGGCAAGGTAAGGTAAGGTAAGCTAAGGTAAGGTAAGGTAGGTAGGTAGGTAGGTAGGTAGGTAGGTAGGTAGGTAGGTAGGTAGGTAGGTAGGAATGAATCCAAGCCCCTCCAAGTTACTTCCCCTCCATTGTCGCCGGCATCAAGCCGGCAGCAAGCTGTTACCGAGTGTTGTCCTTCATACACGCTTCCCCCGAGCCAGAAACCCCACTTCAAACCTTACTATTCGTGAAACTTTCAGATGTTTCTTTCTTGCTGGTATTTTCCCTTTCTTTCAGAGAATGACATCGAGCTGAAAAACTTTCTGAAAGAGCAGCTTACCTATTACTCATACTGTATAGCATCATGCTTCTTCTCGACCACTATCCTTAATCCGTATGACCGTATCCAGCCCGGCCACGGAAACCTCGGGAACTACATACCTAGCTAGCCATTACGAGGGCCTCATCGAAGATGTGCCGTGCCTCGGAACCCTAGCAAGGATTACCAAGTCTTGGCGATGTCGGCTAAATATTTGCTGACTGACAAATCCATACCTAGTGAGAATCACCTATCCTCGGCTTATAATTCTTGAAAATGACATTCGGACTTTTGGGTTCGAGGTACATGTTCATCTCTCCCCTGCTTCAAATAGGATATGGTTTTTGCTTTCGTGTCAACCTCTTGATCTTCGCTGACCCTGCAAGTAAAAGGTTTAAAGATCGTCCTCGAGCCGTCTTGGTGGCTTGACCCAAGCGTGAAAAACTTCGGAGAAACCTCCAATGAACGATGACCAATCAACCATCGGGTGGGTCAAGCGCTTAACACCGATTGGCCAGGCCCTTGTGAGAAATTGAAACCCGACACAGAGCACTGGAGGCTGACGATGTAGCGACCAGGAGCTTTGTCGAGCTTCACGTGCCAGCCATTCACTCAGCAGCAGCACATGATCACGCATCCAAAACACACTTACTAGTTGCGAGATTTCAGCAAGCGAGCGAGCCAGGTAGTCAGTCGATTTGAGGCATCAGCGCAGATCATCCGAACAGGTTTCCAGATACACAGCCTTGAGCTCGGAGAATCTTCAAGATGTCTATCTCAAACGAAGCTCTTCAAAAGGTACCCATCAGCGACTCAATTTTCATTCTACTCATGGTCGACTGGCTGGCTCCACTTCACAGTCTGTTTCTGAAAGCCGTTTTTTTAACACATCATTTATTTAGCTGGTCCAAGAGATTGAGAATCAAGCCCTCCAGTCTCAGCAACAAATCGGCATCGTCAGATCTCAAATCGCAATCAAGCAGCGCGAGATTCGCAAGCTTGAATTGACAGCAAAGGAGGTATCCGAGCTGCCTTCGGATACCAACATGTACGAGGGTGTAGGCAAGATGTAAGGTCACATGTCTTTTCACATCTTCCTCCCATCATTTTTCTCTCTCCTTGAATTCTTCCGCCCTCACATGAGCATACGCACCATCCACCTCGAGTCAGGCCAAGTCACGATTAACAAATGATCACGAGTCCTATTCAAGCCCTGGAGAATCAAGGAGCATTTTGTGTGACGCATGCATGAATTTCAGTCTCAACTTTACTAAATCGTGTACAGGTTCGTCTTCAGCCCTACCAACGAAGTAAATTCCCGCCTGGCGACCGAAACACGCACCCTCTCATCAGAAGTCGACAATCTCGGCAAGCGGCTCCTGTATCTCGAGACGACGTTCAAGAATAGCCGCGAGCATATGGACCAGATCTTCAAGAGCGGAGGACGTGCATGAGGGGAGAATTGGAGAAGGGAGGGGAGGGATGAGGCGTCGCACGTGCTTGCCCTCAGCTTGTCATGTTTGTCAGGGAGGTATTTCTTGGATCTGGGATCGGGCATGTGTTCTGGCTGGGTTAGATCTGGGCAGAGATCGTGAAACCGTGAAGCAGGAACTCCCGTCTTATGGAACTTGAGCTGTCACCCACCAGCCGTTCGGTAGACACAGCATAGCCCAAACCATCCAACCGAAGGATCAGGAGGAAGTGGCAACCAGAGTCTATCAAAGCAGCACCAGAAACCAAAATAGAAACTTACCTGTCTAATTTCCAATGCGTTTCATCTTCTCCCAGTCGTGACAAATCATGCAAGCGGTCTCGTTTTCACCGTCCGTCTTCGCCCTCAGCTTCGGGGGCCGAAAATCTAGCACATGGCGAGGGTTGCTCAGCTCCTGGATCCTGTCATTCATGTCATGCAAATGTAATCTGAGGGGTTGCCAAGTCAGGAAAAGAAAGAATTTGATACAGAAGAACTTAACACCACGGCGGTTATTTTTTTCTCCAGGAGATCATAGAAATTCGATTTCGTTGTTTGGGTCAAGGTCTTGGTTACTCGGCGGCTTCTAGCCTTCTGGTACTCGGTGAAGCTGCACGTAGGTAGGCAGGCAACGAACGACTGCCTGCAGCTAGCAGCAGATTGCCAGCGCAGACACCGACCGACTCGTTCTTGAAAAGTGCGTGCACTACAGCATTATTGAGGCATCATCGAAAGGGGGAAAGAAAGAGATCCATGAGCGCCTTGCTCTAGATTTTCTTATCGCAAGAAAAAAAAAGTAAACTAACTAGGTACCTTGAGTATATATAAAAAAAAAAGCTATCCTCACCCCTCATCATACACACACACCGATGTAAAATCAACAGGTCCGTCAAAATTCATTCTATATAACCTGGAGATGGAGTCATGCCGAACTGCTTGATCAGCTCGCTCTCGGTATTCCATCGTCACCTTAACTTGCTTGTTCTATCTTTACTTAGTTTTGATTCTGCTTATTGGAGCGCTGGGGACCATTTCTCAGGATGCCTACCTAGGTATTGACCCACTATAAAATAAAGATTCGTCCCACTGGTGAATTAGTCTAGAGAAAGGAAAGCGTAAAGTCTACTACTCACTTCACTTGTATGCGGGCCGATCCCCCCTAAGCCTAAGCGTATCGCGGGCTATATTATAGTTACCGGGTTAGTTAGATGAGTAGCCGCGCAGTATCAAGCATTTCCTTGGGATTTTCCACGAGGTCAACAGCTTAGTTGTTTCATGAAAGTTGATTTCAATCTGTTAGAACAATCGTAGGTCAGGTACCTACCTACCTAACCTACCCACCTATGATATTCCAACCCAATCTAACCTCTCTCTCTCTCTCTCTCTGTGCACGATCTGTGAGGTCGCTTTTTACGAGAGGGGAGCTAGGGTATTGCTGCAGATTTTGCAGTAGCCTGACTGGCTGACTTGTCCAGTCCCAGTCCCAGTCCCAGTCCCAGTCCCAGTCCTAGTCCCAGTTGAGGCGTGTTTATATACCTCCTCTCTGGGCCCAAATGACCCCACTCCACACCTACTGTACAGTAGAGGCGGGTATTCATATCTCTCATGGCTGGCCTATCAAGTTTAAGGAAGAATACCTACATACCTAGTATGTGGTGAGAGCTGTGCCACACCCAAAGCCCGGGAACGGTGTGGGTTGGTGGTGGTGGTAGTGGTGGTGGTGGTGGTGGTGTCACTTCTCCTCTCCCGTCCATGGTCTTTGTATTCGTGTCAAGACAGTGAGTGAGTGAGTGAGTGGTATGAAGGGCATTTCCTGTTTACGAGTTGGTAGATTGGAACGCTACGTCAAGTCAAGCTTGCAAGTGCTTATGCAGCTTCTTAAGTCTTGTAACATAAGGTAAACTGGAAATGCTAGGACCATTCACCATTCACCATTCACCAAGGTAGGTACCTACCTACCCACCTACAACCCATCCATCTAAAGAGCCAATGTATGTGGCGCGCGGCATCGTGGATCAGGATGCGATAGACCAGACCAGACCAGACCAGACCAGCGACCTTGAATCGATCAGGGCATACAAGGAAACCTTACTTTATACCTACCTACCTACCTATTTACCTGCCTGCTACCTGCTACCTGCTTACCCGCGTGTTACAATCCCTCTCAGCAAATGCATTTATTTCCTCCGACCCCCCCCNCCCGCATCCCTCCCACCACCTCGCTCGTGCTGTAGTCTTACCTGTCTCCCGTCATCTCACCCGCACTTAAAGCTGCCCATGCCCATGCACATGCCCATGCCCACTCCTGCTGACACCGACTTTCTCACACGGTCTCGCTCTTCCTCTTCCTCTTCCTTTTTCTTCCTTTCCCTCACTCACTCACACTCGCACTTGGAATCTCACCCTCGTCGGAGATCATCTCAGCACGACGGAAACCTTGCGATACCTTCGTGTCGCAAAGAGTTGTTGGGAAGTCAGAACAAGACATCGGCATCAAGTTCCACGTCTTAACCTCTCGCCTATCGAGATCGTCGCGTCCAAGCCCACAACAGACAGTGCGGGGTGTTTCTGAACAGCACCGGCAGGCCAGCCAGCCAGCCCTATCGACCCCTCCACGACGCCCGAGTCAAGAGAAAACAAAATAGATAGAATCGTAGCCTCGCATCAAAACCGAAAGCCTTATTTCGAAAAGTTTATTTCCAGCAACTAGCGCACCATCAAAATGAGCGGCGGCGGTTACTACGAAGAAGAAGACGATCTCGACATCCGCATTCGTCGCGGTCGAGGCTCTCCCCGACCAGTCGTCTTCCCCGAACGTCGCTACCGCCCAGCACCACGCCCCTACTACGAGCACGGCTCCTCGTACCTTATTCCCGCCCTGACTTCAGGCGCCTTGCACCGCTCTCGCTCAACCGGTCATCGACGACCCATCAGCCCACCCTCACCAGCTCCTCAAGCGCCCATCATAATCAACAATCGTATTTACAACGATTACGAAGATGACGATTATATGCTCTCTGCTCCTCAGCGTGTGAGATCGAGATCGAGATCGAGACCGAATTCATTCGCGCAGGATCCGAGAGATAAGTATGAGCTCGAGCGCACGAGACGGGAACTGGAGAGTTATCGCGCGACGCATAATAGAGACGAATATGAAATCGATCGGAGCCGACGAGAACTAGAAGCTTATCGACAAGCGAAAGATCAGCAGGAGAAAGATAAAGTGCGACGGGAATTAGAGGCGTATAGAGCTGTTCATACGCGCGATGAGTATGAGATGGAGAAGGCGAGGCGGGAATTGGAAATGTTTAAGATTGAGAGGGAGAGACAGAAGGATGAGGAGAGGATGAAGAAGCAAATCGCTGCTACGAAGGAGGATTATGAGTTGGAGAAAACGAAGAAGGAGTTGAAGGAGTTTAAGGCGGCCAAGGAGAGGGAGGCGGAGGAAAAGAGGGTGAAGAAAGAGTTGGAGTTGCAGAGTTTGAGGGAGGAGAAGAAGGCGGACGAGGAGAAGAAGAGGGCGAAGAAGGAAGCTGAGGCCGCAATTGAGAAGTATAAGATTGAGGAAGCTGAGAAGGCGGCGAAGGCTAAGAAGGAGAAGGCTGAGAGGGAGGAGGAGTATCAGAAGCGGCTTCAGGAAGATCTGAGGAAATCGGGGATGGACGAGAGGCAGATTGCTGTGGTGCTGAAGAAGGATAAGGGTATTGACCTGAATAGACCGACATACACCAGAATGTCTCGTCGACATCTTTCCATCGAGACGCTAAATCGGTACAGAATCGACTATGAGTTCGACCAGGTAAGAAGCGCTCGAAGCGGGTATATGACAAGCACTAACACCCGAAATCAGGATGCCGACTACATCCTTATCAAGCGATGGGTCCCAGAGTACGAACAGGATTTCCTATGGTCTCATACTAGAGAGATCAGAGAGCGCAGACAACCTGTGCTGTTGTCTATCGAGGGCAAGAAACCCCACCACCACCACCACCATGGCGAAACCGAGTTCGAGTTGGTTAGGAAGAAGAGCCACTCCCACTCGAGGAAACCTTCGCCTTCTCCGTTGCTGACTTTCTTGGCCGGAGGAAAGAGATAATGAATGAATCGCTCTTGACGCTGAAATGATGAGGAGTCTGCATGGATTTGGAACGCGGGATTTGATTTCGCTGTCGTTTCTTTTGATTACAGCCTGTCTCGTCTGTCTCTTGCCTGACTTTGAAATACCCACTCAATATGAAGTAGAAAGCTGTGCATGAAGATTTGTGCTGCGAACAAGTTGTGATGAATGTACTTGTGTCTGCTGGTGAACACCCTCACTAGAGACGGTGCGGTTTCTGTTAGGTAAGTGGTATCTTTGGTTGTTATACAAAGTGGTGATGTTACAATGCGCGAGCTTCCGTCTGCACCCAGACATGCTCAGCTCTCCTAATAAGCTCCTCATAGAGCGTCCACGCCAGGGCCGAGCTCACAGCTTTCCGACCCATCCTTATACCCAAGCCATCAAAAAGAGACTTGAATCCATCTTGTCGTATCATCTTCCGTCCCGCGTGGACAATGTTATGGTACTCCCTCGGTTGAAGTTGTATCCTAGTCTTAATCGCATCGAAAGGGTTCGTAAGCGCCGTAGCTAGACCTGCGGCCAGTATTCCCGATCCGAAATTTATCGATGCTGATGTTGACCCTGACATTCCCTTGGAGAGTTCTCCTGCTATGGGCACTTTATGGACCAGGGTGCTTAGTCTCTTCTTCGATTGTTCGTAGAATACAATGTATAGTCCTGCATATGGTGCGTCTCTTGCAGCGGTTGCTCCAAAGCCTGCGAAGAACCCTCTCAAGCCCTCTGTCTTGAAAATATCCCTCCCAGCTCCTGCAATGGATTTGTATGCATAGTAGCTTGACTCATATCGGACTTTGATTATCGTCATTGGCATCAATATAAACCCAGCTCCTCCCCTCGCGATAGCGCCCGTCGTGAGATTCGCCAAATTCGAAAGTTTCGGTAAGGCTGAAGAATGGCTCGGGAGCGCATTCTTGTCGACGGCTCCTATGGTTCGGAGGAGGTTCGAGCGAGCGACATTCTGGCGCAGAGCATTGAGGCTTGTGAAGTAGATGGCGGATCCGAAGCCTGTTCGTAATGCTGAGGGCAATGTTCCTCGCCAGAATGATCGTATAGAATTCGGGGACTTGGATATTTCACGGATCGTGGCTAGTAAGGAACTGTGGCCCGACTGTTGGACTCGAGTTTTGAGAAGGTCGGCTGGTTGGAGGAGAACTGCGGAAAGGATGCCAGACCCCAGACCAGCTGCGAAGCTGTGAGGAGGATGTTAGTGAATTGTGTTTCGTGGCCAGGCGCAAGAGTCGTGTGGGAAAGCCCAGAGTGAGTAAGAATCTGTAGACAATTGCCATGAAAGATGGAGTCATAGTTTTGTACATACTGGAATGCTGCAAAAACTTAGCATGTCTGTCATGGAAATCAAGAGGAAAGGGTTCGCTCACAAGTTGACGATTTCCCGGCTTGGCCGCCATTGGACATTTCGTAGTGATGTTAGAAGGGCATCTTTTGATTGCTTTGCAGATGCAACTTTTGTAATCAAGAAGATATCTTTGATCCTTTGTGTAGCTGTTGCTGTAAAGATGTTGCTCCGGCAAATCGGGGGCAAGATGTATCATGGAGACGCTGTACATTCTCAGAATGAGCTTCTTGAGAGCCTGAGATCAGGGCTGTCCCAGACGTCATGACCCGCACCCACGTGTCAGATGTCCTGCAGATGAGTAAACAAATGCTTGTAATGATTTGCAAATAGACTGTTTCTTAATGTAGTTATTGATCGGGGCTCTAATTGATTTGGTCAGGAGCAATTGGTTGTATTTTTATTGTAAATTTCGGAACGAGTGAAACAGTCTGGCGATGAGAATTGTGAACGCCTTCAATCTTCCAAAGCGAGCTCCATGTGCTCACATGCAAGTGACCAAATATGATACCAGCACCCACTTTAAGAAAACAACGTTCAACATCTTCTTCGCTCTCCTACTTCTACCCGCATCAAATGATCTCCCCCAAGTATATAGTAGGTGTGCTACCGGATACAACCAACACATAAGGTGAAGAATCTCCTCATATCGATTGCCATCTCATATCAACCCACACTTTTCACTCCTATGTTAACCTCGCAGAAAGGTCCCCCATCAACATAGCATTCGCAATTATGGCAATCGCAGTAAGGATCACTCAATGAGGAATCTTGAGTAAATCCTGAATATCAGTAGGCAATTGGCCAATTATGCTCAACAGCATCTATGAGCCATAATCTGGCCCTTTGTCAAACACTCGTCAAGAAAGCCGTTGATGCTGGAGCAAAGGTAAGTCACCCCTGTAGTCATACCACAGCTCTCTAACATTATGTAGGCACTTTTCCTACCAGAGGCATCAGTAAGCACCTCCATTCTCACCCTAGAAGCTATTGCTCTGGAGCGTCTAGTCTGAGAACCGTTCAGGACTACATTGCCTCCTCCTCCCTCGAATCCCTTTCTCTCGCCCAACCCATGTCCAGCTCTCCCTTCCTCCTCGGTCTCCAAGCCTCCGCTAAAGCATCCAGCTTAGCCATCAACGTCGGCGTCCACGTCCCAGCCCCCAGTGGAAAGATGTTCAATCGTAGTTGTTGGATCAATGAGAAGGGAGAGATCGAGTCTTATTATGATAAGTTGCATCTTTTCGATTATGGGAAGTTGAGGGAGAGTGATAGTGTAGAAGCTGGGAAGAGTATTGGGAGGCCGGTTGAGACGGCGGTGGGGAGGATTGGGCTGTGTATTTGTTTTGATGTGAGTTATAACATTCGCTTAGTATTCTCATGCTCTTGACTTGAATTTTTGGATCGAGATGGATTTAGCAGCGGCTCAGACTGAATTGATGTAATACAGCTACGCTTCCCAGAAATCAGCCTCTCTCACGCTCGTCAGAACGCCCAGATTCTGACCTACCCTTCAGCATTCACTGTCCCAACCGGTAAAGCCCATTGGGAAACCCTCCTGAGAGCTCGAGCTATAGAAACGCAAGCATACGTCATTGCAGCAGCGCAGATTGGAGTTCATAATGAGAAACGTACGTCTTATGGCCATTCAATGGTGGTTGATCCGTGGGGGCAAGTGTTGCTGGATATGACAGGCGAGGGAAGTGAGGCGGAAATTGGGGTTGTCGATTTGAATTTGGGGTATTGGGAGAGGGTTAGGGAGGGAATGCCGTTGTTGAGGAGGACGTAAGTATTTACGTATGGAAACGTAGGCTGAGTGTCGGAAATGCTGACTATGATAGCGATGCTTATCCTGAATTTTGAATCCTTGATTAGGAGAAACATCTGTGGATATAATTGGATGAACAACGTCATGTTTTCTGCAACGATGGAAAGAAAGACTAGTAAAGCTCTTGATCATACTCAAGTATATTTATAGAATACAACTGTCTCCCAACGACCACGATGCAAAGTAGTTGAATTCTGTGCAACGATCTGCTACTCTTGAATCCCTTTTTGATATACCTTCCCTATGACTGCAATTCAAGCTATACCTTGCTCATCTCAACTCAACTCAGAGGATTTCATCCGATCTCGCACCAACCCATTTCCCCAGCTTGATCGCCAACAATATCACCTTGATCGTAGAAGATCTTACCTACAACTCCTTCTTCGTAGCTTTCAACCCACTCTTACTTCGGGACTCCTCCCTTTTCTGATAAATAGCCGCCGTGAACGGATCCTCAAACCTTAAAGCAATCAAATAAACTGTCAAAACTTCCAGCGTCAGCAAAATGCCCGCCGGTTTCCCAAACCAAATCGCCGTTCCAAGAAAGCTCATCGTAGACCCATAGTACATCGGACTCTGCGTAACATTGAAAGGAAAACCGGTCACGATATCATCCATCAAAATGCCGAAGTAATCACCAAGAAACGTGCCCGTGACGCCGAGTGCCCACATAGAAGACAGCACGAGAATATTTCCAGCGCCGATGAGGAGGCAGGCGAGTAGAGTGAAGGGGGCGCTCTGGAGGAGGGGAAGAGTGGGTTGGGCGCGTAGGGCGCGTTCGTAGAGAATGTCGCGGAAGATTCCGAGCGAGAAGATTGTTGCGGCGAGGCCGTAGCAGGCGAGACGCGAGTTACCTCCAGCTAGTTTGGTGAGGAGTTTGTTGTGGTATTCTGGGGGAAGATTTAGGGCTGGAAGGGAGAGTTGGTGTGTTAGGACAAGAGTTACCTTGTCGGGCTACAGTGCTATGGATAGCGTCAGACGTTATTTCAAATGATGATAGATGATTGGGAATGCAAACTTACTTCCAGAAGATCGGATTGAAGGCAATTGATGCTGCGGTAACTTTTCATTCATGAGCTTCTAAAATGTATCCGTTGGGAGACATGCGTACCTGCCAGACTCTTCTGGCCAAAATCAACCAGACCTTTATCGTGACCTGCGAAGCTCGTCATGTTGGATCAGATTGTCGCTTATTGGCAAGGATCGTTGATCAAATTTCGAGTTTCATAGAGAATTGCACGAAGTTGGCGCGACTGTATAATTCTTCTGACTGGGTTTGTGTTCCGCTTGTTAATAGGACCTGCGCTCTCGGCAAATACTTTGGGGATCACGAGCAAATTCACAAATGTCGTCGAAGCGAGAATCTAGGGTGACCGGGGAAGCAGCGATCTTCGTCTGAACTCTAAGTGCTACTGTAAGTAGGTAGGTAGGTACCGAAGTATGTAGTACACTTGACTTGAGATGCGATAATATAGTTCCCTTGATCATTGTCTGGTTTGGCTTTACACTGTTTGGCACATAGCATTGGAGTATAGAGGATATCGGTTAATGCAGAGATAAGTTGTCGCCCGCTCCTGCGCCAAAATTCATGGATATCGTTATGTAAAGTATAGGTACCTACCTGTCCCACCCCAAGAGACGCCCCCTGCCACCCCGAGCCGTAAACACCAACAAACAGGAAGTATGGCTAAGCGCCTACTGCCGGCGAGTACGAGTCTTCTTCGCCGTTGTTGCAGCATCTTCTTCCTCTTCGTCTTGCCCCTTCTTGAGATCTTCATCCAGCCCCCATTCCTCTTTATCATACCAGTCCTCACCATCAGACATATCCCGATTTGCGCCTACATGCCCTTCGGCTTTTGCCCATTTCAAAACCTGCTTGCGGCATCGATCGGCCTTCAGCAGGCCGTCGTATACCCTTTGGGCCCCTCGGCATACCTCCTCTTGCTTCTGTATATACAGCTGCAAGAGCTTCCGAGTCTCATCTGCCTCTGGCCTGGGTAGGCCTATATCACGGTCTGGTCGAGAAGATGCCGGCGCAAGAAAGAGTGGGTGTATAAATATGTTGCTCCCCAAATCTGGCGATACAGATCTGGTTTTAACGGTATTGTTGTCTGAAGCTGCTTGTGCCTGGGCTCGTGTCCTCATCCGACGCGGTGCCGCAATGCTGTCTTGATCTTCCACCAGCTCGCCATCAACCATATCAAATGCCTCTATAGGTTCGTCCTCATCCATGGCGTCTTCAGCAGAAACTGCACTGGGCATTCCACTCTGGCGATTTTGTTTGGGATGCATCGCTTCTTCCGTCGCAGGCGCATTCGGCCCTTGGGAGGCATTCTTCGTTGTGTCATTTATCAGTACCGAAAGATCCATGGTAGCGTCCTCGTTCACGGCTTTCGTGATGATCGGTACTTCTTCAGCAAGACCTGGCTCATCAAGGGCCTGCCTTTGGTCAGTATCCTCCGAGGCGAGTGTTCCAGTCGAGACTTGGTCCCCCTCCACCCTTGCGACAGCCTTCCCTAGCATATTCCCATGACTTCGGTCCCGTTCGTCCATAAACAGAGCAAAGTCATCGTCGGTTTCAACACTTGCACATGGATACCAGGTATTGTCGCCGCTTAGCCTGGTTAATAGATGTTTGATCCTCCATAACGATGTCTTTTCTTTTTGGACCATCTCGCCAGCTTGCCGAGTCAAATCGGTTAATGTTTTCGAACTGAAAGGTTTCGATAATGTAGGATGGTTAGGGAGGTCGGAAGCTGCCGTTAATGGCACCAGAAGGTCTGCAACAATTGTTTTAGCTAGGCAAAAGCAAAATCAAGTATGCGCGGCAGATAATCATACGTTCGATCTTCACATCTGAGTAGGGGTCCAATTCCGCAGCAGCTGCAATTGCATACCGCACCCTATTGTCATCGTCGTCGCTGTCCACTTCGTACCCATCTTCGTCGACGAGAGGAGGATTGCGACTTATGACATCCCTCTGGTACCCAGCATGTTCGATTGTCTACTACCGAATTAGCATACATGTCGCAGGAATCTATGGTATCTTGAAGCGCACCCTCTTGTAGACTTGAGGACCACTCGGGGGCGCCAATTGACCTTCGTGGATGAACCTCGCTTTCTTTCTTAATTTGTTGCCTCGGTTTGTAAGGTGCTCGATTGAACTGTCGGAATCCGAATCTGCGAAATGAGTTGTGAGCCTTAACATTGTGAAGAGCTGAAGTGACATGAATCCTACCATAAGCTTTCCTCTTGACAGCCTTCTTCATACCAGCAATGGTCTCAGCGAATATCGCAGCTTGAGTCGCCATGGCAGCCGACACAAAGGGTTTCTATCAGTGGTTCTTATTGCTGGCTCAAATCGAAGGAGACAATTGTGCCCGAATTCGCGCTCTTCATGCAAACTGCCGCGAGGGGTTCGAGAGCTCCTAGAAGGGCGCAACAAGTGTACCTCAGAAGGAAGGTACCCCAATTTCTAGAAGATGGAGCAGGGGAATAATTCGATGTTGTTCTCGGGTCGCAGTTTCGGAAGCTTTATGGTTGTGGAGTGGAAGGAGTGTAGAATGGTGCATGGTGTAAATGGACTGGGGGGGGGGAATGGAACGGGCGACAAGGCTGGCGGCGCTGCGTCTAAGTCTGGTTTTGGTGGAGTCAAGTGGAACAAGGCCGCCGCCTGGGCAGGGCGCAGGATACTGTAGTACAGACTCCCGACCACCAACAATCTACATCACTTCCGAGTCTAATGAACAACTTATTCACTGGGTACTCCGAAAACTGCGGTTATTGAACATTGCGTTGACTTCGGATGTCTGAACTGGAACACAGGAAATCTCGATCAATCGATTGAAACTGTATGAGGGAGAGCCTATCGAAGGGGAAAACAACTACCAGTCACCCAAGCGCAGACTGAAGCTTCAACTCTTGCTTATGGAGGATGCAATAGGGGTACGCCATGGACGGTTACGCCCCAGCCTACGTGGCTCATAATATCCCCTTACTAGTCGTGTCCGGCTTGGGACAAGGCATTGGAAATGATCTCAAGATTAACAATGCGACTCGAATAGCTTCTGAAGTCCCGACGTTGGAGTCTGATGATGCGCTGACCTTGTTAAGGATCTTCAAGAACGGAGATGCTTCTGATTTGGCTTGGAATGCTCGGGAGCATAGCGGGAGGAACAAGTTTAGAGTGAAGACTGTGGGAAGGGTAGTCAAGCCCAAACTGTGTATCTATGTATAGCCACTGAATCTTGATAGGAATACTCTTTACCACCACGCAGCGCTCAATTACCTGCTGAAACACCTGCCGATTCAATACCGAAAATTGTTCTCCATTCTGTGTTGTCTCCTCTTAGCCCGGGCTCGAGTCTGTTTCCAGATGGCTTGTTAGACCCTTCCTGGATTGAGAAGCACCAGGACAATGTACCCAGCGCATTCATCTCGTTCTACACATTTACCTCGGACCCAAACAAGTCTACGTTGTATGACAATCAACTGAAAACGGATATACATCGTACCAAAAGTACGTTGAGCCAGTCTGGGTATAAGACTCGTTTGATAGTCGCCCTACTCAGCGAGAAATCGATCGTTCAATCTCCAGATGTTGAAGACCGCCTTGCCAATATTCGGAAAGCCACCAGTTTAGACTCCAAAACTTCTTTCTTCTTCCTACCCCCTCAAAGTTCTGCCGTCGAGCTTCAAGCATTCGTGGAAACTATCGTCACCACCATATATCCCATCTGTATCGAGTATTACCGAGATCTTAGCAAGCACTCTAGAAGGAAACGTAATCGAGGAGTAGTTCCTCCGCCGACAGCTCCTCCAACTTCAGGCACTTCTCAAGCCCTTTCCAGCCAAGGGTGGAATGTCAGATATGATTTTAAGTTGGGTGTCTTTGCTGAATTCCGGCAGGAGATGGATTCTGCAGTTCGTTCGTATGAGAGCGGTTATGAAGGTTTACTTGGACCCGATGTTATCGAAGCAATAGCGAGCTGGAGTCCTAGATGGAATGAGGCGCGGCTGTTGGCTGATATATTTGCATTCCGTATTATACGATGCCTACTATGGAATGGGAATACAACAGCAGCAGTTCGGCGATGGCAATCCCACCGTGAAAGAATAAGAAATTTCGTCGATCGCAGAGGTAAGGGATCGGCAACATATGGATGGGAAGCATGGGAAGCTCGATGGGCTACGGTGATGGCTGAAATGATCAAGAGGACTTCTCTTCCTGAATTTGCAGCAAAGGCAACATTCATGCAAGCAGAAAAAACTACTGCAATTGGTGAGCGTATTCAACCTTTGGAGTATCTCCACCATCCTGGATACTGGTTTCGCACAGCTGCAACACATCTAATCGCACGGCGTACTTTGGCTCTAGCGATACCGGACGAGGATCGATCTCCTCCAGGCTCCTCTCCAGCATCTCTCATTGCCAGTAAGGCCTACACATATGATACATATCTTTGTCCAGAACCACATGAAGAGTTTCCGCTTCCTAGATACTCCGGCGTTGATCACTCTGCTCTTATTATCGACATGCTATCCAAAGCCATGTTCGAGTTTCAGAAGAGAGGCCAGTCCCGCCTCAATCAAGAGCTTCAACTTTTGTCGGCGAAGGAGAGCATGAGAAAGGAAGCCTGGGAAGATGCGGTGCACATTTTACGTCCTCTCTGGCAGAAGATGTCTTTCAGGGCCGAAGGCTGGTGGGATGCGGTGGAGGAAGTAGGCTGGGCTTTGCGAAAAGCAGCTGCCTGTGCTGGTGATGGGGGATCGATCATCGCTGTGGACTGGGAATTGATGAACAGAAGTACACATAGGAATTTCAAGGAAAAAGTTCGGTGGCTAACACATAATAGGCTTTACTCATCATCCCGGTTGGCCCTATGATCTGTCCAAATCCCTAGAGGGTCTAGAAACGGTCAAAACTAAGCCTGCCGTGGTTCTATACGACCACGAGATCCACTCCTTTGTCTCTGCAACATACACCTTTGAGCACTCAGATGGAAAAGTGGGAGAACCATGCTTCTCTCAGCTTGCGGTAACATCACATGCTGTACAATTAGCTGCTGCTGTCACTATCTCTAAAATGAAGATCGCCTTCGAGGGTTCCATGAAGCCAGTAGTAATATCACACCAAGAAGGCGACGACACTGCAAAGTCCAGTCAGATCTCGCTTAGAACAGTTTTGTTGACAGAATCTGCTCGCGAAAATCAGCCAAGTCTAGTGGGAAACGCCAGCCTCATTTTCCAACCTGGGGAGACAAGGATATTTGAATTCAGTAGCATTTTGAGGGAAGCTGGAGATGCGACAGCCATATCTGCTACCTTTTTCATAGCTAATGACCTCTTCGATCTCGAATATGTCAATAGTTTTTCGCAGACAACCGCGCCAGATGTCTGGTGGGGTGAGAAGTCGATTAAGAAGAGGATTGTTCGTGCAAACGCTGCATCAGTTCTCGTTATGCCGAAACCGCCCAAAATCCAGCTTCAGCTAGTTGAGTTCAAGGACCAATATTACATGAACGAGCAAATCGTGCTGCAAGTTGAAGTCACGAATGGGGAAGAAGTAGAGTCTGTTGTGAACCTCGAAGTAAGCCTGCTTGGAGAAAATGCCCCACCCATAGTGATGAAGCTAGGTGGGAACGAAATACCAGCAGTAGAAGACAGTGAGGCCCCTTCACTTGCCGGGTCCCCAATCGGCCGGATCGCAAGCTCAGCATCAACTTTGGTGGAGGTCATAATTCCTCCACTCGATGTACCGGCGGTTTACGAGCTGGCCATGAAGGCAGCGTACAATCTTGTTTCTGACATGGAGACGCCAGTATACCAGTCCATGTCAGTGCAACTAGAAATTATCAACCCATTCGAAGCCAACTACGATTTCTCTCCGAGGATACATCCTGATCCATGGCCAAGCATTTTCTCCCACGAGGAAGGAGAATCTCTGGATATTGAACAGGAGATAAAAGCTTACGGTTTGGCACAGAAATGGTGCTTGACAGCACGATATGCATCTTTTGCTGCGGACGAGTTGGTTGTCGGTGATGTCAATGTAGAAGTTATTGGTTCCAATGGAGGTATTAAGTGCTACACAGAAAAGCTGGCAAAGATCCCGAAAGTCGGCCTACGAGTCGCTCCCAAGAGCCTTGAAGAAGTATCGTTCGACACCTTTACCCAAAAGATTTCACTCGATGACCGTGGGACAGCAACGTTAGATGTTTCGCTAGCCATCAAATGGCGTCGTGATAAAGAAGGTTCCATGGTGAACACCACAGTTCTAGCCGTTCCTCGACTACTAGTTTCCAGCAGCGAGCCACGAGTTCTTGCTTCCGTTTCCTATTCAAGGAAATTACCATCCATGATTCATTTCGACGTCACGATTGAAAATCCTTCTAATCATTTCCTGACTTTTGGATTGACGATGGAACCGAGCGAGAAGTTTGCCTTTTCGGGCGTGAAGTCTTCGACTCTGCAGCTTGTACCTTTGTCAAGGAGGACAATGAGGTTTAGAATGCTGCCTACTGTAAGAGGAGAGTGGATTGGGCCTATTAATTGTGTCATTCGAGATAGATACTTTCAGAAGGTGCTTAAGATAGCTCCGACAGAGGGCATGAAGGTTGAGAAAGATGGATTATTGGTCTGGGTCCCTGCCGAGGACGACTTCTGATTGGAAGCAGCTCCGCAAGGTGCAGATCAGGAGGATGGTGATGATATGATAGACAGACAGAATGTCTAGAGATAAAGATCTAGAGAAATACCAAATCTGGAGTACTAGAGCCGTGTTTCTATAATTTTTACATCTTGCTTTTTGGTCGCTTCAATGGACCACCAATCCTCTTCTGCCATTCTTCCGACATCGTAGTCTTGGCTATTATGCCTTGCTTACTCCACTCCTCATACTTCTTACTCTCTTCTTCGAACCTCTTCAGCTCCTTCCCTATCCAGGCAGCAGATGAATCGGCACATTTATCGCTTGCCTCCATAGCTACCAAATGACCGATTCCTTCCAACACTATCTCTTCAACTCTTCCTTCCTTCGCTCCACCACTACCTCCGACGCCCGTACCCGTGACGCCTATTTTCCTTGCGCGAGCTTCAGGCTGAGACATAGGACTCTGACCACCAAAGATATACAGAGTGCTAGGTCTCAACTCGCCCAGTCTCAAAAGTGTACTTGGCGCTTCTGGCCTGTAAAACGGAAAATTTTCCAGACTATCAATCTGCAGATCAGGCACCAGATCCCTCCGCAAAATTTCCTTCCCATCCTCACTCATCGCCTCCCAACTTGGTCTCGCAAACGTAAAGCACTCCTGATGCTTCGTCGTCACCAGCGTCACCTTCCCCTTCTCATCAGGATACAACGCCGTAGGCGTCTCTCTGATCCCAAATTTACACCATCGATCCAGCACTCTCGGATCCCAAGATTGATAAAATTTCTGTTTGCGGAATGCTGCTTCGGCTTCAGCGCGCGAGGGCCATAGATCACGTCGGAAAGTTGAGGCTTGAGCGGGACCGGGGCCGGTGAGACCAACGGATTCGACCTCAATGACGGGATCAAGGAGGATGAGTGTGCTGAAGAGACGCGGGTGTATGAATGAGAGGTTGCAGAGTGTGTTGGCGCCGAAGGAGTGCCCGATGCCGATGATGGGGAGGGGCATTTGAGTGCGGAAGTGGTTGACCATATGGAGGAGGTCGCGGGGGTGATCGCCCCATGCAGCTGGGTTGTAATTCAGTAATGGTACCTAGATTGAATGAGTTGAGAATGCTTGGACTCACGATCGTTTCCTAGAACGCCTTCGTTCAGTACTCCACTTTGACCCTGTTGAGCAACATCTGCTATCCAGATACTTCGTATCCTGAACCCGTTACTTTTTGAACGCGCATGTAAGTCCTCCCAGAGAGGCTCATAGAGTTCCTGACCCAAATTAAAGATGGCTTTTGAGTTGGATCTGAGGACCAACCTTTGGAAATCCATTTGCATGAGCACCAATGATTGTCACATCACCCTTCTGAGGCTGTAGATTGTCCAGCGGCGTATATTGCTTGACTGATAAATGTAAAACATCTTCCTGAGATGTCGATGTAGCACGAGCGTATTCTCGTATGTGCTGGCACTCTATAACGTGCTCTTTAATCTGGAAGTTAGACGAGGGCATGATTGAGATAGGAAAAAGGGGACGTTAATATCAGCCTTGATCTAAAGTGCCGATTATCGCTTTTCAGGCGAAAACTGGTCAATATAGAAGGTGCTTTCTATAGACTTGTTCGGAAAATTGGAGGATAATAAATGGACGCTTCTACTGAGTGTTAGATATCAGTTGTTAAATATACTTTTAGTCGCAAAGCTTATCGGTTGTTGTTCTCGGTAAGCCGAGGCTTAGGATATCTAAGGCAAGACTTCCCCAAAAAAAAAGCTAGGAGAATGCTTTACAACGTTACTTATATTCTAAACTGCAAAATTTGAAGTACAGATAGTTAGCAAAATCGCAATGAAGTTAGAGCTTACGAAGCGTAGATGTATCGCACAAACCAGAGCGCAAAATACTGGCAGCCGATGCTAGTATAGGTTCACGTGCGAACGTAGAGAAAATCAATTTAGCCCCAGAACGCGACTTCCCTCGCGTATTGGTCCCCTGCCGCGTCGAGGCAACAGTACCCATATCAAAATCATATCTCAACAACCGCCACATTCGATCGCAACAACACATGCCATCAATCAAGAACAGTTGGCAAAATGGCTGATGCAAAAATCGACAAAATCTTTGAGAATTGTATCTTTGGGATTGTAGTAAACAAAACATTGTCTCGCGACCAAGCTCTCGAGGTAAGTTTTCGTCATGCTCTTACCTACCAATCGCGCTGATGACAACGTAGCTTAAGGAAGTCATCGAAAGCCACTCCGGCGAGGTCGCAGATCCCGACGAAACCTTTGATATTACATATGTCACTCACATCATCTCAGCAACCAGCGACTTTCCTCAATATGCCGACTCGCGACAATACATGCTCCCAGTCATTACACCCGCATGGGTCACCCAATCACTGCTGAAGGGCAAAGACGCACCTATGCGCGCATATACTCCAGATCCCAATCATATATTTGCCGGAGTGACCATTTCTTGCGCAGACATACCTAACGGTGACAAAGATGCTATAATCGGCGCGGTTCTGGCCATGGGCGGGATGGAGACCAACAACTTGACTAGGACGACCACCCACATATGCGCCTTGACTGTGGACCATCCGAAGTGTGTATCTGCAAAAGATAAGGGCCTGAAATGTGTGATCGTACTACCTCATTGGTTTGTACATATCCTGCGAAGATACCCCGCAAAGCTAACATTTTTCAGGTTCGATGACTGCTTGAAGCTTGGCAAGCGTATCGATGAGAAGCCGTATTTACTGCCTGATCCTGAAATCTTCTCATTGAAGCCAGAGGCCGATCTTGCTGTGCAATCATCTGCGAGTATTCATGGCGCAAGCTCCGCCCGACCTGAGTCTTTGGCGCTTGACACCGGCTCACCAGTCAGACCTCTCACAGTTTTCAAACACAAGAAGGTCATGATTTCGAAGGACCTTGAGCTTGGTAACCGAACACTTAAAGTTATCGAAGATCTCATCATGAAGGGCGGCGGAAACATGACAGCATCAGTACACAATGCCGACATGTATATTTGCCACTACCGTGAAGGACGAGAGTACATATTCGCGTCTCGTGCCCTTATTGATGTTGGTAACCTCTCCTGGTTGTATTTTCTTATTGCCAACAATGAATGGACCTCACCTCTTAGGAGACTGCTTCATTATCCGGTACCGAAGAACGGCATACCCGGATTTGAGAATCTGCGAATTACGCTCTCGAATTATGGTGGTGAAGCACGAACCTATTTAGAGAATCTTGTCACAGCTTGTGGAGCGGAATTCACCAAGAGCATGAAGCAGGACAACACACATCTTATTACAGCCCGGAATGGAAGTGAAAAGTGTGATGCGGCAAAAGAATGGAATATCGAGATGGTAAATCACCTGTGGATCGAGGAAAGCTATGCAAAGTGCGCCATGCAGAAGCTGACCACCGCAAAATACATGCACTTTCCTCCAAGGACAAACTTAGGGGAAATTATTGGCGAGACACGGTTCGAGGCAGCTATTCTGGAGGAGAAGTACTTTCCCAGAGATCCTACACCAAGCCCGGGAGATCCTCAGCCATCGATGCGTCGAGTGATGCATGAGAAAGACCGAAATTGCAGCCCAAGGAAATCCAATGGTGATACAACAATGGGAGGTCAAAGTGGCGATGATAGCCCTGTCAAGCCTGCTCGCAAAGGACCGGCGGCGAGAAGAGCTAAATCGTTAGGAGTAGCACCTCCAGCCACTCCAGCAGCAAAGCGAAGAGCTAGTGCAGGCAAGGAAAACGACACTCCGATATCCACGGGCAGCCGAAGCGCGAAAGATAAAGCCATGTCAAGATTAAACCAGATAGCCCCAGATATTGCCTTGTACGAGAAGGAGAAAAAGCGGAAGGGCTCTGTTTGGGGAGGAGAGCGAGCTGCCAACAACTATGAAAAACTAAAGTCAACGGAACGCAGCTCAAGTCCCTTGCAGAAGAAAGCTGAAGAAGAGTTCTCTGAAGACGACGCAGTTGAGGAGGAGACTCGTAATGCTAAACGTCAAAAAACAGGCCTCCCTCCAGCTAATATTCGTCTCCTCATCACGGGATATAAAGGCTGGGTTGGTAATATTACCAAAGAGGACAGTGACAAGGTAAGCATATCCAGATATCTTCAGTCGGACAATGCTGATACCTTGTAGAAAAAGTTGAGAGACCTTGGCGTTCTGGTTATTACTGATCCTCTCAAATGCACACATCTTGCTGCTCCAGCTGTTGTTAGGACCCAGAAATTCCTTTGCGCACTTGCCACTGGACCTGTAATCGTTGATTCGAGTTATATTGACCAATGTGTTCAAACTCGCAAGCTTCCAAAAGTCGAGGACTTTTTACTGAGAGACATGGAAAACGAGAAGAGATTCGGAGTTAAATTGAAGGATGTCATTGCCAGGGCTAAAGTCAACAAACGCGGCCTTTTACGCCGTGTTCCTATTTATTGCACCCCCAAGATCGACAACCCCACAATCTATCAGTCAATTGTGGAAGCAAATGGAGGCACTTTCGCTCCTTATCGTGGACGTCCTACGATTAAGAAAATTACTGCTGAGGAGGATGATGGACCTGCTGAGCCGGTGTACCTGCTATCAGGTGAGCATCCGGAGGAGAGAAAGCTGTGGCCCAAATTCGAGGAGATGGCGAGAGACGGAAACATGATCCCGAGAATCGTCCCTGTCGAGTGGCTCTTGGATGTCGCCATGGCTCAGCAGCATAAGTGGAGTGACAAGTTCTTAGTTTCAAGGAATTGATGATGAGTTCTGGACGATTTTGTGTACTTGGTACTGGTCTTCATGCAATTAGGGCTGATTCTTGTTCGATGTAATACCTTGCGTTTGGGATGAGCATGCGGCGTCTGTGTAGACATGAATTATGGAATACGTAATGGATGGATTATGCCTACCTTACCGAACCGCCCTGGAGGTGCAAATGGTTCGTTTTACCGACTTGCGAGCATGATTCTAGAAGAACTTAACACCTTGTTGATCTTCCTGTCCGAACACTTGCGCCTTTCCTCGCTTGACAAGGATACCCAATGCTTTCTGTAATAGATCCGGATCCATATGATGAAAATCTGCCGATGATATCAGCATAAGTGCATTCCCCGAGTTCGGGTATAAGGATATACCTTGAGACATAGTGGCTTCGCTCTCCGTCAATTCATACAGAGTCAATACCGTGTTCTTCTGTGCAGTCTCATCAACCTAGATCTTGAAATCAGCATTCATTATCCATTCACTATTGGATGACCCAGGGATTAAGACAATAATTCCGAACTCACCCACTCAGCAATCAACCCAGCCCACTCTTCCACATCCCTCCACCACACCCAAAACACACTTCCCTCTCCTACCCCCTTCCCCTTCCCTGCCTCAGAAATCCACTCTGCTCTCCCTTCCCTCTTCATAAACTCCACCACCTCTCTCGCATCCTCCCTACTCAATCGCTTCTTTATCGTTTTGTTGTAGAATAACTCTGACTCGAGAGCTTCCGAGAGAGAGAGTTTGAAGATTTTATAGAAGCGGCAGAAGGATAAGATTAATGAGGACCATTTCGTGAGTTGGGCGTGGTGCGTTGTGAGGTTCTTTTGCGCGGTGAAGAAAGGTGGGAAGTTGTAGTAGGAGGGGAAT
The DNA here is from genome assembly GCA_900074885.1 of Rhynchosporium graminicola. Lineage (NCBI taxonomy): Eukaryota > Fungi > Ascomycota > Leotiomycetes > Helotiales > Ploettnerulaceae > Rhynchosporium > Rhynchosporium graminicola. Next base: position 912,043 of record FJUW01000003.1, read on the forward strand.
GGGAACGTGGTTGTGCTGGGTGCTGGGATGGAGGTTGAGTCAGGGGTTGAGTAAGAGGGGGCTATTGAAGGAGTTAGGGTCGTGGATGAGGCAGCATATGAGGGGCCGTAGTTGGATGTCATCGCTGATGTATATATAGAATTGAAATCGAGTTTGGAGCCGGAGATATCAAATTATTGTTGTCGTTAAGTGCTTCGTGGTGGGGGGGTTAAACAGCATCATTATCAGCCTTGCATGTCGGCCGCACGAGGCTTGCATGACGCAAGGTTTAGACAGCGAATTCTCAAAAAAAAAGTTCTTGTTTGTGATGCGTGGGTCCAAGAAGGAGGTATATTTTGGATCGCTTTCGTAATGATCTGCGCCCTAATTCACTTTACTTGGGTTCTCAATCTCTTCGGGCGCGGTAATTGCATTTATTCTACAAGCGAGCCGGTATTGATAATTTCAGACAATGTTGACTTCCTAAAGCTTGGTATCGAGTAGGAAGATTCACAAATCAAATTATAACAGGTTGGTGGACAAGCCCAAAAGTCCTCCCCGTACGCCAGCCAACGCCTCGCCAAATGATCTCTTTTTAAACCACATTGCCTCAAGCCTCTATGCCTTATGCCTCTTTCTCTTTAACAAATCCCATATCAGCCGAGAGTCCATCCAAGAAGGAATCCGCTCGCTTCTTGGCCCTCTTATCGCCAATGATCTTCCTTCGCTCCTCAATCTCTCTTTTCCTTTTCTCTTTCTTCTGCTCTCTTTCTTTTCTGAGGTTCTCAGTCTGTTCCCGTTCCCTCCCTAGAGCCTCCATCTCTCTCATCCGAGTACCTTCATCCTTCGAGAAGCTGTAGAAGCCGACACCTTTACTCCTGATCTCCTTATCCGCTTCATAATGCGTAGCGTCAGGTGGCGTTAAACTTCTATCACGCTTCCTAGCAATATCTTCCATTTTCTTTTCGATTTCTTCGTCAGGATTGAATGCCATGGTCTGCACTGTATCTCCATAGATAATCTTTTCAGGCATTGCAGGTCGTGCACTCATCCGATCCAATTCTTCGGCACCCAGTATCTGACTCCTTTTCTTGCGTTCAATTCTCTCTGCTTCTGCTCGGGTTCCCCTCCTATGACGTCCATACTCGTCTTCGTAATCTACCATCTCGCCGTGTCCATCGTCGCTCTCGACTTCATCTGACGAGTCCAGATTTCCTTCCCTCTCATTGTCCGCCCATTTTCTGTCGAAGTCGATCAGACCATCTTCTCCATCCTTTGCCTCATATTCGCCTCGTTTCATCCTGGCATATATTTTGGCCTTCTCTTCCATTTTCCTCTTTGAGCGATGCAGTACATTGTCGTCGACGTCCCCAATGTCCTGCTTCCCAGTCCTCCCTCTGGATTCATCCTCTTCTAAATCCTTCGCTGCTCGTTTCTTGGCGTTCTTGTTGTGAGATGTGAAGATGTCGGATTTTGTCTTGGATGGTCGGGACCGACCAGCAGTTCGAGGCGGGGCCGTAGAGGAGATGATCGTGGACAAGCTAGATGCAAAAGCTAGACTATTGGATGAGGATAAGTCTTTCGGTTGCTTTTTAGGCGGACGGATGCCATAGAGATTCCCAGTTTCTGAAGCCATGTTATCGCGATGGGGAGAGAATGGCGTGGAGTTAGAGCTTCGTAAGGCTGAGACAGTGGATGATTGACAGGGATACGGCGCAAAACCAGACCCACTCCTTGTAATATCAGAAAAGTTCAGCCTTCCCAACTGCGACCCCTCCACCTGATAACACAGCTGCGCAGCACTGCTTGACTCCAACCACTCTCAGTATTTTTCTTAGATCAAACACGTCTCGTATCGTGTGCATAATGGCAGGAGCGCCAAACAAACGTCAGAAGAGGGAAGAATACAAAAGCGCCCAGAATGAAAGACCTTCGACGGAAGCTCCGAAGAAGAAATTCTACAGGCAAAGAGCGCACGCAAATCCCTTTTCCGATCATCAATTGACCTAGTATGTGATTCATCCTGATCATATGTGCACAAAAGCAACTCTGACAAATCTAGTCCAAGAAGTCCTGCCCACATGGATTGGTCGACTCACTATCCTGCTTTCGTCGCAGACCCAATGCCAAGTCAGAGCCTGGCCGAAGTACATATCGAGGATGAGACGAAATCTACAGTGAAGCCGCTGAAGAAGGATATTGAGGTAGCAGATATTGGGTGTGGATTTGGAGGTTTGACTGTTGCTTTGGCCCCAATAATGCCGGAAACTCTCATACTGGGTCAGTACGGCCTGCAAGCCCCTTGGATACACTCTCTGATCTTCCTCGCAGGCATGGAAATCCGAACACAAGTTACAGAATACGTCCAAGAAAGGATCAAGGCTCTGAGAGCGCAACATCCAAATGGAGGTCTCTACCAAAATGCGGCATGTGTCAGAGCCAATACGATGAAGTTCCTCCCAAACTTCTTCAGGAAGGACCAACTCTCCAAAATATTCCTCTGCTTCCCAGATCCACACTTTAAAGCTCGGAAACACAAAGCGCGTATCGTCTCCACAACGTTGAACTCCGAATACGCTTTTGTTGTTCGACCTGGGGGAGTAATTTACACGATCACCGACGTCGAGGATCTACACAACTGGATGGTACAACACTTCGAAGCCCATCTCTCGTTTGAACGCGTTTCAGAAGAGGAACAAGAAGCGGATCCGTGTGTGAAGATTATGAGAGTTGAGACGGAGGAGGGGAAGAAAGTAGAGCGGAACCAAGGGCAGAAATTTGTAGCTTGTTTCCGGCGCCTAGAGGATCCTCCTTGGTAGAAGCCGGCGCTGCATGTAGTACAATAATAAATATCGCAAGGTTACGTTGATCTTCAGAGTAAGGCATAGAGTAGTTGAATGTTATTAGTTGCATTGCAGTACTAATTACTGTAGAGAGTTGACTAAAGGTATTATCTAGGAATATCCGCACGGACCATGCACGTGACTACAGTCACCTGATCCACACCAAGACCCATATCCTCGCAACAATAAATGGTTATGCCGTTGACTATCACGGTATAGTCGTCTTGTTTATTCTAGCGCATGTGATTAAAAGGTGGGATTTACGCGAGATGAATGGCTGTGCAAGGGGGGTGCTTTACACCTTGCGGAGCTTCAAACTTGCGACCGCTCAGTCATGCTGCCCAGCGCATTCTCTCGTCAAAGCTTGTTATGGCCGTCAGTCGACGAGATGTGATACTAGCTGGTGTCGCAAGCTTTGTCGCATGGGGATATGCCGTTAATTGGGTTCCTACGTTACGCTGGGCCGGATACGCCTTTGTAGTTGGCCTCGTGCTCCCGGTGCTGGGCTTAATCGCATTACTGGTGCTCACATCAAGAGGGAGCAGATATGGACAGAGGAATTTTGTACGACGCCCGCCCGGGGTAGCGTTTCTGGCGACAACAAGATGGAAGAACGAGACATCCGCCCTGCGAGCACGACAAACTTACGAGAAGCAACCCCTCTACCCTGAATCTGCCACAGTGTCTGGCGCCCTGGATGGGATCTTGGAGTTGATAATAAGAGATTTCGTGAAGTCTTGGTACTCGAACATCAGCAAGAACCCAGCATTCACGAACGAGGTTGATAAGACAATCAGACTGGCTCTTGTCTGTCTACGAGAAGAGCTCTTGGCTGTTGATATTACAGAGGTGGTGACGACACGTTTTGTGCCAATTTTGACAGCACATTTCAGGGACTTTTGTGATGCAGAGAGGGCCATTAGAGGGAGGCACTTGAATCGAAGCGTAACGGAATCAGAGGAGCTGGATTTGGCTATTGCTGGAAAATACAAAGATGGGAAACTACACCCAGCAGCATCCTTGGCATATTCGGACACGAAGCTTGTACAGCAGGACTATCTGCGGAAGTTGACAAGAGCTTTGCTACCAAGGCTATTGCCAGAACCAGTCATTGGGAGTCGAGCTGTGGGAGGTCTCATCAATGAGCTGCTTGCATGTGCTGTGCTCTCCCCAGTCATGCAATTGCTTTCCGAGCCCGATACATGGAACCAGGTCATGGAAGGCTATGGACGGTCAATGTTGCAAGATAGATCGACAGTTCGAAAGCTTCGCGCAGCCCTTGATGAGCATGCATCTCCAGCGCCGAGGTCGAAACGGACAACACCTTTCCCACGTCTGTCTCCAGGAGACCATGAGCGAAAATTTGAGAAGTTCATACGTGCCATTCGAAAAATCAATAATCTCTCGGATGCTCGTCGTTTCCGAAGCGAGGTTTCAAGTCAATTGAAAAAAGATGCTTTGCAAGAAGGCATAGATCCCGTGTATCTTCGGCGCTTAGATATCGGAAAGAAAATTCTGGATCAGAAAGTCCATCAACTTGCTGCAGGAGGAGAGCGGCAGCAGATGCCTTCGGGATCAGTAAGGAATGGGACTAAAGTCTCCAAGCTCGAGAATGCTTCTCTTATTGACCTCTTACATGATCCATCTGGGTTGTCTTATTTCATGGAGTACATGGATAGGCAGAGACTCATGTCTATGGTTCAGTTTTGGATTGTCGTCGATGGATTTCGCAACCCGCTGGAAGATGACGTGGCCGCGGACGATGAGATACCGACAACAATTTCTCCGTGGACTGAAGCTGATCGAAACGACCTTGCCCAGATCAACGAGGCATATCTCTCGAAACCCGAATTGAAAGTACCGGAGACTTCGAAACTATTTGTACAAGAATTTTTGAAAGCCGGGAAAGCCGCAACCCCCCAGCAGTACTTTGTAGCCCGAAGAGCAATATTGCGAGCTCAAACCTCCGCTCTCGAGCTTATGCAGGACAAACACTTTAGGAATTTCAAGAAGTCTGACTTATTCTACAAGTGTCTCACATCGCAAGAGGCAATGAAGGACCATGGTCCTCCAGCATCTCCGGTTGCCCCTTCAAGAATCGAGTCATTACAAATGCCAAGTCTTCCAGCTCGATCGGCCTCAGCGCAAGTATTTCCAACCAAGCCTGCGACCATACACAGGGTATCTGCAAAGTTAGTACCAAAGCGAGCCAATCTGCGTCGACAAGCTGCTTCTTCTGTAGATGTACATGCTGCAAAGGATGTGAGCGATCCAATGCCTCTGTCTCGAGGGTCAATAGACGAGGGATCATCACCAGTATGTGATGATGAGGATTTTGATAGCGAGGCTATGGTCAACTCCGTCCACAGTCTCGACCAGGATGTCGAGAACAATGGCCCTGACAACAACGTTGTGCAAGCTATGGAGGCAGCACTGAACGACATTATGGAAGACAAGCCTGACGTTGATGATTTACGAAAGTCTCTCTTTGGAGATGACTACCCCTTGGATTCTCCAAATCCAAGCTTGATGTCTCCGGGACGTGCGTCGACGAGAAGTTCGATTGATCACATGAGGACGGACCTTTTCGGAGGAGACACAGGCAAGGCAGATTTGTTTGGAGATAAGCTTAATCATTCAGAGAAGGCTGAGAAGCCAAGTATTGCTTCGCTAGGTCTTGTGAACACGTCCTCTCGAATCGGTGTTTTTACTGATGATGATTTATTTGGAGATGAAGAGAAGTTCATGTCTGACGAGCATGAGGATCCAGAAGACGACAGAGACAAAGATGATGATGATGAGGTTCATGAAGCTGCGCCGGGAGATTTGGGTCTCGCTGAAGCTATCACTGCCCTTACCACAGATATCGACCGATTGATCGCCCAAGACAGAGTGGTGGACTCTCTTACAAGAAAAGCTGAGCTGACAAACAATACTGCCGAGCTACGAATCTTGAAAAAATCTAAGGCTAGCTTGCAGCGAGAGATTCGACGTAAAGAGCTTCAACGGCAGCAGTATGTCATCCAGGAAAGCGACAATAGTCTGTATGGTCGTTCCACCATTAAGATCAAGTCTATCATGGTGGGCAAAGAGGAAGACGGAAGGGAATACGCTGTGTATGTAGTTGAGGTCCAAAGAAAAGCTGGCGAGCAGATGCCAGCTGCTACGTGGACCATCACTCGACGTTATAGCGAGTTTCACGACCTCCATCAACGACTCAGGATGAAGTATCCGTCAGTTCGGAACCTTGACTTTCCTCGTCGGCGGATGGTCATGAAATTACAAAGCGACTTCCTGCACAAACGGCGGGTAGCTCTCGAGAAGTACTTGCACGAAATCCTTCTCTTGCCAGATGTCTGCCGCAGCCGGGATCTGCGTGCCTTCCTGTCTCAGAGCGCTATAGCACCAAGTGCTGATGGACCTTATGATGGCGAAGATAAGAAAGACATCATGACCCGATTTTACAACTCCGTCACGGACGGTATGGAAGATATACTAGGAAACATCCCTGTCCTCGACCAACTCTCAGTTGCGGGTCAAAACCTCCTCTCAGCTGCCACAAGCCAGCTGATCACAATGCCAGCAGCCATCAGCGAGGATCCGATAACAGTCGCAGAAGCCGAAGCTGAACTGAACGCCTTCGAAGATCGTGAGCTCGAACCCTTCGTTAAACCTATCTGTGACATTTTCCTCGAGGTGTTCGAACTCAACCGCGGCAATAACTGGCTTCGTGGCCGTGCTGTAGTTGTAGTTCTCCATCAACTTCTCGGCGGAACTATCGAGCGCAAGGTTCGCGAGAACCTCAAAGTTTTCGTCTCCGAGGAAGCGATTATTAGGTACATCACACTGCTCAAAGACTCCATGTGGCCAGGCGGCCAGCAGAAGAAAGACGGTAAACCTCGCACACCACTGGAGATATCGAAGAGTCGGACTGAAGCTAGTCTTATGCTCGCTACACTTGTGCCTGATCTAGCAGCCAGCGTGGTTGGGAGAGTCAATGCGCAGGCTGCGAGTAGGAGAATATTTGCTACGTTCAACAATCCGCGGCTGAAGTATGTTTTCCTGATCCCCGTTTGGGGCGAACTCAGTACTGGCATGAATGCTGACATTATGTAGTGCCCATCTCGCTTTCACGATGTTAGATGAGGTTATCGATGTACTATTTGGCGATGTAAGGACTTGATGGGTTATGCGTCGCGTATGAATTAGCATCGGCGTCGGCGCCGGCGTTTATGGAGGGACTGTGCTGGAGACATCTATGCATTTAAAGGAGTTATTGGGTCTAAGGAGCTTAAATTGGGTTTCAACCAGATAGCAGGAAAGAGTCCGAAGTTGCTCTTTCATTATTATGTAGATACAGAAGTCTCGGTACATACAATACAGCACATCGATATATCTAATGCCAGGCTTTGCAGCATCGAGCTATGTCATGTCATAAAACCACTTATCGGTGAAACCTTTCGAAAACGAAGCTCAATTAACCACAGCATCTAGAAAGCGATCATATATGAATCCGTACTGATATCCAGGAAACGAGAAGACCATCCCTTCCAAGGCCTACATGTGTCTGAGCAAGCATATCGGCGCTACCTCCGAAGCCAAATTCGTAATCAGTGTGTTATGCCTCGACACTTTACCAAATACAGTGCGTTAGTCAGACTAAGGGATGGTGTATCTCATGACGACCTCATCGTCAACAGAATTTGTAATCCATTTCTGGTGTCCATCACGTCACTGGAAACGAGGGTCGCCCAATTTGCGTCTGGTGAAGCTACTATTCAAGTCCTGAGGTAGCTTCATCACTTCTTGAACCAGGAGGATCCACTTCTTTAATCTAAATATTGACTTTGATATCTGTATCAGTATTGCTCTGTGACTTGATTAATCAGTAAAGCACATGTCTAGGAACGATTTATGACATGTGAGAATTTTGTTTAGCAAAGTCCTATATTATCACGTGGCTCTTGATTATCTTTGAACATAAGTCACGGATGAGTACTGGGATTTCAATTCTGTCAATCATTTTTGCATTTGTAGGATGAGGTCAATGCTCAATAACAGACGCCACATTGAATGAGTAGAGTGTGTGTCGGCAAACACGATACAGAAGAAATCCTCCTGGCAAAGCAAAATCGCGCAGAACAGTTGAACTCCCTTGCCGTTGAAAATACAAATGATGAGGCCCTCAAACCCAGATGTCGAAACATGCGTTTCCCAAGCACTCGATTTGGCAGGTCACTCACTCGTGTTCATGATCCATCGAACCATCGCTTTGAAGCTTTGGACAGAATGAGCAGAGTATAGTAGATCTAGCCTCGCAACCAAGCTCTAGTCTTCCTCATCGGCGACCTCGTCGTGTTTGCGCTTTCGAGCTGAGGCTGGATTGGTCGGAGCTCGCTTTGTGGGCGGGGGATTTCTCTTCTTTCCTGATTTGACGGGGGTTTCCTCAGAAGCTTCACGTTGAGCGACTGGAGCTTGCTTCGTAGCCAAGTTGCTTCCTGAACCACTGGAAGATCCTTTGGAAGCTTGAGGTTGCATGAATGGAGCTTGCTTCGGAGCCATGTTGCTTCCTGGACCACTGAGATATCCTTTGGAAGCTTGAGGCTGCATGACTGGAGCTTGCTTCGGAGCCATGTTGCTTCCTGAACCACTGACATGTCCTCTCAAAGCTTGAGCTTGCATGACTTGAGCTTGCTTCGGACCCATGCTGTAAGACTGCTGTGCTGAATTACCAACCTTCGAACCTTCGTTTTGGGAGACTCTAGCTTGCTCCGGGGCCATGTTGCTTCCTGAAACAATGGGATATCTTCTCAAAGCTGGAGCTTGCATGACTGGAGCTTGCATCGGACCCATGTTTCTTCTCTCCTGTCCCGAACCACCAAAGAGTCCCCTGGAGGCTTGCGCCTTGAAAGCCATGAGAGAAAGCGGCTGCGGACCATCCCAACTGTGACCAAAGTGATCGCACCAGTAGTTCCACAAGTTTGACTCCAGGTTCTCCATGAACGGCGAATAAGCTGTGGTGAGCTCCTTTCTGTACGCCTCCTTGACCCTAGCCTCGTGAACTATGAGAAGCTGCGCGAGAGACATTTCGTGACCTGTAACGTCGTCGGTGACCTTGGTACACCACGCAGTGTATGTGACACCTGGAGGTGGCAAATCATCTGGGACTTGGCCAGCTCGTTGCTCCAAGAACTTGTATTCAGCTTCGGTACGGACGTCCACGGCGATGAAGTCGTCACTCGTATAGTATGCAAGGAAATCAAGGACCAGAGGACCCTCTCTCCGCTTTGAAGCGTAGTATTGGGTCTCCTTTGCGTAGGCCTTGAGGAAGATACCACAAGCAATAGCACCGCCATCCTTAAATGCGCCTTCTTGTACAGAATCGGCCCAGAGCCAGAACCTGTTAGCTGTGTGATGGCATTTGAGAATACATCCGAATTTCAACTCTACTTTCTCGCGCCATCCGGTCGTCAAGTAAGTAAAATCCCTAGGGTGAAATGCGACATTATCAAAAGGAAGTTTCTTTTCTAGTAGCATTCTTGGTTGAGGAGCTTCAGCTGAAGAAGGATTATCAGGCGTCGCCTCTTTGCTGACAAGTAGCTTATCATCATTTCGACTCTTTATCTGCATAAAGAATATTTATTAGCAGCGGTATCTTTAAAGGATAAGAAAGATGTAAATTAAGTAATATACAAGAGGAAGTTTCAAGTATTTATCTAGCGTACTTACATCTTCAGCAGCAGGTAGCTCTTGGTCTTTCAATTGATCGTCCGTCATCTTGATGAGTTGTCTTGCGATTGCAAATTGAAGGTTGCGAGAGTTGAAAGCTGAGTATTTTCAGGCAGACGAGAAGTTTTTATCGTGTGTGCGAGTCTTGCCTTGGGTGGGGCTGAGGACGGGATTGCGCTAGAGGCTAAGCGAGATAGTAAACAAAGATGAACTCGACTTGAACACTCCGCTTCGACATCAGGCAGCCGTGCAGTTGCAGATATATGAGGTGAAATCAATTGTATTTACTCAGGCAGAGTGATTTTTGAAGCTAAGCGCGGAAATGCCGGCCGCTTTTGTATTTTCAAGTTTAGGCTGAGAGTTGAAGATAACAATCAAGCTTCAGAAGATGAGGGTTTTCGACTCAACTATATTGTATTAGCATCTTCAAGACTCGAAAGAGAAATTTAATAGGAAGGAGAAAAGAGCCTTGACTAACTTTTGCGTCTTGTTTTTTTTGTGACTCGAAAGACGTTAGTTGTTGAATGTGATTCGAGACGCGTTCATAAGTTGTAAATTCTCGAAATCACAACCCATAACACCCTACTTAGGTACATGACGTTGTCATCTGACAGAACTCTTTTTCCTCTTTAGCAGGTCTTTGAGGATTGAACCGGATCAGCGCTTGATTGTCTCAACAGCGTCGCAATAGTAGGCACCTTATTCCTTTCCAATTTTTAGCCTTTAAAAGGTGTAATACTTCAAGCTTGAAATGTCAGCATATCGTGAACTCTGCCTGCTCCTCGTCTTTAAGCTGCGCGTCTTGTGAGCCCTACATAGACAACTAAAAACAACAAAGACGAATTGGCAACATCCTACTTGAGTTCTCTCCTCAATCTTTTCAATTCAGCTGTACACGCTGAGTCCTACGAGATATCTATTTTTTCTGACTGAATTAGTCTCTTGGATACAACAGTGGGTGACTCGATATCTAAACCCATCATATAATTCATATTATACCAGAGCTCGGGGACCTGACTCCATGGCGATGCGTGTATTGCGAAGGTAAGGAAATAAATGTATGTCACCCCGACCCACTCAATATTCATTCAACCATCTAGAAACTCTAAATAGATATACAAAGCTTCTTGTGCTTGCATCTTTCAATCTAGCATCCGCCGTAGCATATCTCTGTTGCAGTACCTTCACGCAGCCTGATGTCAAGGATTGGAAGAAGTTGGATACGAGGCTTGGTTTCGTTCCCCTAACTAATGTACATTTGCTACCACTGAATAATCCTTCCATGAAACAAATCTTCTATTGTATCATATTCATGCTACGGAGTGAGTACTCATACGAAATTTCAAGGCTACAGCTTTAATTCTCCCCCTAAGGCGAAGAGTACTTATAGTCATACTGCTTCTTCGCCTCGTCACCCAACTTCTTCAACTTATCCTCCGCCTCCTTAAAGCCTTCCTCGCTCTTCAACCTTTCCACATAAGCCTCATTGACAATCTTGCTCTCACTCGGGACAGCAAGACCCTTCTTGACCGCCGGTCTATCATTGATACTCTTCCACCACCTCTCCACATTCGGGAAATTGCTAAGATCTACACCTGCGAAATACGAGACGTTGACCCAGCTGAAAGACGCAATATCGGCAATACTGTACTTTCCACGACCGGGTCCGACAAGGTAGTCGCGGTTGGAGAGTTGCGTGTCGAGAATGCCGTAGAGGCGCTCGGATTCGCCGACGTAGCGTTGCGTGGGGTAAGGAATGCGCTCTTTTGCGAGGCGGTAGAAATGATTGGCTTGGCCTTGCATCGGGCCCTAGAATCTGTCAATAAGAAGACGATGCATCATTTCTTCACTCTCCAACTGAAAAGAAGAAGGAGAAGAGCGTAGGAGATCACATACCAAACCACCATGCTGCCAAGCTACCCACTGCTCACACCGACTCAAATCATCGGCATCTTTAAAGCTAAACTTCTGCTCTGTATCATAATGTCTCGTCAAATACGTCAAAATCGCCGCTCCCTCAAAGACCGAGAAATCATTCCTATCATGATCGACAATAGCGGGAATACGTCCATTTGGAGAATGTTTCGTGAACCACGCTTCTTTCTGGATGTTCTCCATGATGTTGATGCTTTGGAACACGTATTGGGTTCCGTAGGTGGCTTTAAGTTCTTCGAGCAAGATGGAGGCTTTATGTCCGTTGGGAGTGCCGAAGGTGAGGAGTTCGATGCCAGATTTGGCGACGAGGCCGGTTGGGCGGGAGGAGGATGACATTGTTCGGAGAACTGGGGTGTTTATTTTGGATGTTTGGTAGATTCGCCGGAGGGGTGAGTTGAACATGAAGAGTGTGAAGATGATCAAGAGGAGGCGGAAGGTTAGGTGCATGAGCTTGTTATATATATATATATATATATACTGGACCTCTCAAGGTATTCTCTCTAGTGCTTTCGGACTTTATGTGGAAGTCGCATTGGCCAATTGAATTGCTTAACAATCAACGAGATGTCCAGTGTTCCAATTCCCACTGCTGTTTTGATCTTGAGTTGATCGATTACGAGCAGCCAAGCATGATTTGGAAGCTGCCAGCTGGAGGAAGCTATGGTGGGGCAGAATAGCGATGACGTCAGCCCCCACTACACTACGAGCATAATACCGGTATTACTTTTACTTTCGGGAATAGGGGAAGGACCAACGAGGTACGGATGCGAGGATGCGCTCCGCCAGAGATCTGCAGATGGGTAGAAAAGTGTTGGTGGAACTTTGGCTAATCATAAGCTTTGCAATCGAGGAGTGATTGAGCAACCAACATCACCGACTTCCTCTTCGGTAGTTTGGACAAATAATATTCTCATTTCTGAGGATGGCAAAGTCTTGCTTTCACATAGAGCTCGTTGAGAGAATAATCTGGGGAGAGGGATCCCTCCAAGCAACTATCTGGCCAAGTACTCCAATCGAATCTCTCTCGCCTTGCTTTTACCAAAAAAAAAAGATGCCGTAGCAAGAAAACAACCCTAAGCGAAGGACCATTGTCAAAGATATTACAAACATCTTGCAGTCCACGCTGGCTTTCTTCACTGTCACACTACTAGAACATGCAGGTAGTTGTCATCGAAGAGCACAAATTCCAGAACATGAAAAACATGCCTGGTTGTATCCGAAACTTCAAACCGGATCTTACAAACTTGTTTGAAGCGGAAATAGGAGCCCCTCTATTTGCAGAGTTATATATATACATATAAAGTGAGTGATTGAGGCATCCGGATCATACCAGCTATATTCAAACTTCCTCCAATCCCTTTCCCAACCCAGGCTACGCACCAGCAGCAGCAACGATCTTCTTCCCCTTAGTATTCTTCCACTCCACTCCACACGCACAAATCGTCGCGATTCCCCCCACCACAATCGGAAACACATACGCCTGCTGCAACCCCGCCATGTACGCCTTCAGAACCGCCGGCAACTCGTTCGGTGCGATGAATTTCTTGAGGGAAGTCGCTCCAATATGGATGACGGTTTGGGCGTCGACGTCAGGTGCGTATTTGGGCAGGTTGCTGGAGAGACCGTTGGAGAAGACGTTTTGGGCTATGGAGATGGCGATGGCGCCCCCCAGGGAGTTGAAAAATATTGCGATGGCGTTGCCCGTCGGCATGTCTGCTGGGGAGAGGACGACTTGGACGGCCACGAACGGGACTGTTACAATGGGTTAACTGATGCTTGGGCAATATGAGAGTTTCTTTGGGCTTACTTTGGACGCCACAACCGGCACCCAATCCAGAGAGGAATTCTAGGATAGTGTTAGCTAAGCTGTTTGATATAGTCGAAAGATTAAAGTGCAACTCACGATACCCAACCCATTCTCCAGCAGAGGATTTCACCGTCAAGGTATAGATCATCCCAGCTCCGACGGCGAAGATAGCACTTCCGAATATCATAAAAGGCTTGTACCACCCCAGAGCCGTGATAGCAGCCCCTATGATGATAGAAGACACGATGATTGATCCCAAGTACGGGATTGTACGAATTCCAGACTCTTCAGCTGTCGTGCCTTTTACTGCTTGGAAGTAGAATGGTACATAGAAGATATGTGTCTGGGTCATTTAGCTGCATTTCATTCCAAATTTTGACGACTTTGATAGAACTTACATAGAGACCCATGGACAAGAAACACGAGTACATGCTAGAGAAAAAGACAGTTTTCTGAAGGAAAATCCTTGGTGGAATCGTAGCTCGATCTCCACGTCGAAATTGTAGAGCGATGAAGACGGTGAGCAGAAGTCCAAATCCTAGTATACAGCCCCAGACTTTCGAGTTACTCCACGCGTATTGTGTGCCTCCCCATTGTAATGCTAGGAGAAGACAGACGATAGCGCAGATCAAGAAGAGAGCACCGAGGAGATCGATCTCTAGGATTTTTTGCTTGGTAGTCATTCCGGAGTCTTTCCGAACAGGAGGCTTGAAAAAGAACCACACTACTGCAATTGATATTACTCCGAATGGTATATTGATCTGATTTCCTTCGTCAATCACATGCAGACAAAGTCAGCGATTCGCAAGATTAAAAACTCACCCAAAAACACCATCTCCAAGACACCTTGTCAGTCTGTATGCAGTGAGGGTTAGTCTTACTAAATAGTATGTCGGAAGGAGGACGGATAGTATGTCGGAAGGAGGACGGACTATGTATATCTCAAGAGACTCTTGAAACATTGAAAATGAGAACATGAACTTCACATACCAATACCCCTCCAAGTAGAGGTCCCACCACACTCGAAATGCCAAACATACTGCTTAGGGCCGCAATGAAGATCGCTCGCCTTTTGAGGGGTACACTGAATCCTATGATTGTCATGCTCCCAGAAAATAAACCACTTGCTCCGGTTCCAGCTACGGCTCGTCCCACAATTAGCATGGAGGAATTCTTTGCAGCGGCGCAGATAACGGAGCCGATCTCGAAGACGATAATGGCGGCGATATATGTGTATTTTACATTGAAGTAGGTGTAAACTCTGCCAAACGAAGGTTGGAGCGCAGTGGTCGTCAAAAGGTAGGAGGAGCCGTACCTGGATCGGTTAGTTGATGACCCTATATAAGGAGAAGTGTTGACAGGAGTATGAACTGTGACTTGTCTACTCAGAGGCTGGGCAAGTTGTGTCTGGCGAAGCGAGGGTCTGTATTCCCTTAACAAAGTGATCAAACAATAGTGTGACTTCAAAGTATTACTGTACGAAATCTCCTGTCATTCGGAGCCCAAGTCGCGAAATGAATACAGGATATCGCGAAAATTATACTTTAAAGTCGCATGATTGTTTGATAACTATGCTTAGTTGATGAGCTTGCTGAGCACGAGAGGAAATTGCCTGGCCGAGCTCACACCTCGCAAGGATAAAGTCGTGCCGAAAGTAAGAGGGAGGTTGTAAAAATAGGAATGCTGAGCTTACCATCCAACATCGTTGAGAGAATCAAATACGGAAGTGATCTTTGGTATCGCTGTTGCGATGATGGTATTATCTGTCTGGAGTTAGAAGGGTTTAATCTGATAATCATATTTCCCATTAGTGTCCACAGGTCACACCTAAAATCCTGCATTGAATCACAGGAGTTTCTCACGCTCTCCAATACACCTCGGTACACATTTAAATCCATAACCGAGAAATCCAGAAGGAAAAAAGACACATTATGACTTACCCAAAGCAACGGTGAAAGTGACCAAACAAAGTCCCAATGTCAAAAAACCCAACTGTAACTTTCCCAGGTAAACAACAGCATCCTCCTCCTCCTCCTCCTCCTCTCCATTGGCATTTTCCTTACTCTTATCCACCTCGGCACCTACAACCACCTCCTTCTCATTTTCAGTAACATGCGTCTCTTTCTCAACAAACCCTGATTGCTCCACGGTATCCGTGTGAGACTCGCTTGGCTGATCATGTTTCTCAAAAGCACTTGAACTCTCTTTCGTTCCCTCTGAATTCTTCCCTACCGACCCAACAGTTCCTAACACAGGCGCAGCAATAGGAACCTGGGTCTTACTTATACGTGCTTGTTCATGTGTTGTCGTCGAAATATGCTCTTTCAGGCTATGGTCTTCGCTCGGCGTACCAGGTGAAGCGTCGGCACTTGCCATGTCCTGGGGCGCAGTAAGCGCTGTGATTGGACCTCAGGAGGCGAAATAAGCTTTTGGGGCCCTCTTTTTAAATGCGAATACGCGAGATGCGGGGATGAGTACTGAAGGTGTTGGCTTGATAGTATTGTACTTGTGTCTCAGGACAAAGAATTGAGACGGAATGTTTGAGAAGAAAGATTGCAAGACCTTTCGAAAATTATAGGTGAAGTAAAAGTAGGTTGCTGGACACATGTTTCCGAGCCATATGTTTAATTCCCTTCCTGGCCCACGAACGGCGGAAATGCGAACTCTGTTGATGGTTTGACCAATCGTGCAGGCATATTGAATCCGAATACGCTGAAGAGGGTCGGGAATAGCAGCTGTCGCAAGATATTATCCAATACCATAGGTAGGTACTCGGGAAGTTCATCTCGGTACCTTTACGAGTCTTCGTAAGTTTGGAATTTCCTGTGTTTGTAAGGATCTAGCCGAATTATCTGTACTTACATTGATATGCTGGCACTTGGGGATGGAAATTGTAGAGAGTTGGTACATAGGGTAGACAGCTCTATGGAGTAAGTACGGGGTAATGAACCGATGCACTTCCTACTATACTCTTGGACGCTCGAAAGCACGCGAGTATTATGATATTGCTGTAAGTTATACTCATGCGAGTCATGATAGTGACGAGTACGGCTGTCACGATGTGTGTTCATGGCTTATCTCCAGAGTTGAGTCCTTTCTGAGAGTACTTTAGTAGTTCACTTCTCTAGGATATAGAAGATAAGTTGAATGGATGACTTCAACATGTCGTTGGGCTTGGTCCTTAAAATTAGATGCCATTCCGATCGCAATGTACTCCAAAGCCTAGCTGACTGCCTACAAGTGCTCAGATACTCAAGATCTATGACATGGCAAAGTATTCTTATGTCTATGGCTGTGGCTCAGGAACCGTAAGATCTTATACTTTGAAAAGGTAGCTCTTATGGATCGTACATTTAAGCTTGAAGGGTCTGTAATAGAGACTTGGGGCGAAAAGAAAACAGAAGTCTGTGGGTTCCGACCGTCTACAAGGTATCCCCCATCGTAAAGTCAAAGTGCCACTAATAGAGAGTGGAAATGCAGAAAGCTAACACACTGCAAAGCCACAGAAGCCAATTTAAATGCTGTTCGACTTGATTCGACTCAAGCCCATGAGCACCTGCCTGCCGCTCATCTCACAACCCGGATCTTATCGCGTGTCATGGAGTCCTGAAAATGGTATGTTGCTTTGGTCGAGGCAGAATACAAAGCAAGACCTCAGCTACCCCATCCTGGTCGTACATCACGCTGTTTCATCCCTTGCACCGAATCTGCTATTGCGCCGCCCATAATGTTGTAAATCCCAATCTAGTTGCTTCATCGCTTTTCTCTATACGACCCGTTTGACCTATGCAGGCATTCAGTTTACCAACTCATCACGCCATAGCGCTCGGAACTGTTCTTGCCTACCTCAAAGAAACGCTTCAACCACCAGACTTGGAAGATACCCTCGGCGACCAAGACAGCCATCTGGAATATACTCCACCACTTGACTCTGCCGTTCGTGCTTTCTGCGGTGTTGCGGTGGTTTCGTTCGCGGAGAACGATGTAGGATTGTTCATCCTTAACTTGGGCGAGGAGTTCGGAGAGGTGACGGACTTATTACTGTTAGCAGAGGTTCAACGGCTAGAAGGTTGCAGGCTTACCTTCGGCCTCTAATGGGTCTGAGGGGGCTTCTGCTTCTGGAACGTATACTATTCCGTGAACGTTGAAAGAGACATCTTTGCTTGTCGCAGCCCAGTGCTCATTGCTGAAGCAATAGATATACTTGCCGTCATGCGCGGCATCAAAGGAATGATCTCCGTTTGACACGGATCTTAGATGGACCTCGTAGCCTCCTGATGGATTTTGGATCTACTGAATCAATAATTGTACGAAGATTGAGGAACAAAGACCGTACCCAGAAATCAATGTGCAGGTTTCCTGCACTGCCGAACTCTTTATCACCGACTTGGTATGTGACTGTCATCTTATCGTCCTTGTGTAGCATCTCGTGGAAACACTCTCTGCCGTAAGCTTTGAGCTGGATATTGTGCGCAATAGCAGTGCCTAGGAGACTGATCGCCGCCAGGAGTATGGAAGGGGTTGAGAATCGCATAATGAATGTGTTGGTTAGTTTCGCGATAGGGAGGAGTTGTGCTTTTGTAGGAGATCTAGGAGTCGCGCTCAAGGGAAACGTGGTATTACGTCGCGGCTGTTTTGTGCTCGCAGACGTAGAAAAAGGCAAACGACTGCAGCCCTCGAGTCCGACTTTCTGACTAGATTGAGACTCGAGTAAGAACCTAGATTGCAACAGGTGGTGAAGGCAGAGAAGAATAAATGTGAACGAAGTGCCAGATTACCAGATGCCAATTCAATGGCAACCAATCCAGGGGTGTTATCAGTCGTCCAACTTGATTAGCGTTGTCCTTGTCTTGCCCCACTACAAAGGCGGTTAGCTCCTAACTCTTCAGAAGCGCCGAAGCGCCTTCACACTTTGCGTGTCCTCTCCCTAACGACACAGACCGCACCTCCTGCTCCGTTCCCACCCTCGCCTCGACCGATAATCTACATTTCGCTAATACACCTCCCTCACATCTCCATCTCCATCTACATCTACCTCCACCTGGTCAACCACGACCACACGGCACTGTAAGCAGCCTCCCTCTCTGTCCTGTCCTCTTGTTTCATTCGATGCTTCCTGTGATGCCGGGGATCTCGAATGCGTAGCTCGCGCATGTGCCGGCCAACAGTCAGCGTCACGATTGATACCGCTTACTCTTCCCAAGCCTATCCACCGCAGCCTATCTCATCACAAGATTTCACTGCAACGAATTTGTGGCGGCGTGCATTACATGTGTTCTTTTAAACAATTCACCATTATATAGTCATTGTATTGTCTATTATATCTTTATCGCAAGTCGCTAACATTTCTTCCCACCAACAGAATCGAGTCTACGCAAGAGCGAACCCGAAACAACCCATCACAACCCATACAAACCGCAATCATGGGTCTTACATTCTCGAAGTTGTTCGATAAGCTCTGGGGAAAGAAGGAGATGAGAATCCTGATGGTTGGTTTGGATGCTGCCGGAAAGACCACAATTCTGTACAAGCTCAAGCTTGGTGAGATCGTCACAACCATCCCCACGATTGGTATGTTATCTTCCAAAAACCCTAAAGCAATCACATTCGAGACCCTGTAGCGTTGACATATACTAGGCTTCAACGTCGAGACTGTCGAGTACAAGAATATTCAATTCACAGTATGGGATGTCGGTGGACAAGATAAGATCCGACCTTTGTGGAGACATTACTTCCAGAACACCCAGGGTATCATCTTCGTCGTTGATTCCAACGATCGTGATCGTGTTGTTGAGGCTCGGGAGGAGCTGCAGCGTATGTTGAACGAGGATGAGCTTAGAGATGCCATTCTTTTGGTCTTCGCCAACAAGCAGGATTTGCCAGTATGTCTTGGACTCGAAATCTGCAAGGACACAACTAATTCAGGAAACAGAATGCCATGAATGCCGCCGAGATCACAGACAAGTTGGGCCTCCACAGCTTGAGACAGCGTGCCTGGGTATGCTGAACGTCTATCCTAGATGTGTCAATCGCTAACTTTCTCAGTACATTCAATCCACCTGTGCTACTTCCGGAGATGGTCTTTACGAGGGTTTGGAGTGGCTCGCGCAGTCTCTCCGAAAGGCTGGTCACCAGTAAATTGGGCGTCATCTCTTCTATCGGTTCGATTGTACTTTACGAGCTCCCAAAAACAATCGAAATACGTCCATACACCTTCTCATCTCTCCGTCACTGGTACTATCAATCTGGAATGATGATCATTCCAGTCTCTTCACTTCCACTCTTCATGAGAGGCGCAAGGGTGGTCATTGTACGATGAATCAAGCTACTGTGCTTTTTCCCAGGCTCCTGCATAGCTTCGGAGGAAATCGCAGGGCTCTGGTCCTCCAATTTTGATTTTTTCTGCGTCGCGCGGTGTCCTTTTGGCTTTCGACCTTTTCCTTATCGTCTACCAGGGTGCAAATCTTTGTGTGTTTCGGCAGCATGGTATAAAAGCTTTGCGGTAGATGGAGGGTCCTATGGTAGTCTAGCCCGGAAATTGATCCCACAATTAGAAAATACAAATCTCCGTCTGGCCTGAATTGCTAATCTTTATGTGCAAACTTTATGTAGAAGGAGTGAGAGCTGTCTGTTCCGCTCCCTCCTTCGAACACGCAGTACGTCAAGTGTCATCGATGAGAGGGGAGAGTCAGTGCTTCACGAGTCATGGTTGGTGTCTGGTGGTCAAGCGAGAATTTGAGCTTCATGCTTGGCCCATCATGTGCAAAGGCCAGCTTTACAGATCAAAAATTGTCTGCAATTAAGTCAGCGACATATCGAAGCTCCTAGGTTTGTGAGGACCTCCTATGCTATCCGTTACCCTTCGTTGTCATTGCCCTTCTTCCCTTCCCACTTTTGCCTTCCACTTTACTGCTGTGTATACCTGCCATGTTCACTCTATCATCTACTTGTAAAAAGAGATCGGTATCGGCAATCGCGATGTAAAGTCCCAAATATATATATGGCTCTCTGTAAATGCGTCCATTCCTCACGAGCTATGCATCATTCCGCATGTGTTGATATATGTTCTTCGGAAGAAATAAATCATTATGAGAAGAGGGTGTTGCTGCTGGAAACTGTTGTATCTGATAGGACGCTGAGTCTCGTTAGCTCTACTTTATGTTCGCTTGGCACGTCCTGCTACAGTTGTATTTTATGAAAACTCTAGCTTAGGATTGGACAACACATAACAAATAGCTTCTAAATTTCTGGAGGGTTGGAATGTTGTACTTCCTCTTGACTTTTACGATCGGCATTGTGATCGACACCGAATTCAGGCAAGAAAGTATATACTATCTTCATCTGCTCAGGGCAGCTATTGAGCTCCAAGATTGAAGACGAAATGCGGGCTTGGTTCTAACCTGGCTCAAACTCATCTATCTATTCATATTCGGCCTGTGTTATATCGTTATAACCAGTAGTCTGCCAGTGGATGTCTTGTCAATCAGCTATGACGAAAGGATAGAGGATAGCATGATGTATTCATGAGATGACTTCACTTCTCCGTGCTTCACCGATGATTTTTAAGTACAACGTTATTATTCAACTACGCATCTGCCAACGACAAATTACTAGCAGTAGCGCCCTAGATCATCGATGTTCCTGCACGTCCATCTCTTCTTACCTGTAAATACTTCCTTCCCTTCCAAGCTCCCCTCCTAAATCCAACACAACCCATTTCTCGAAAGCACTGTAATTAATTAAAACGACTCACCCTTCAAGATGCATCTCTCAACTCTCACAACCCAATTGGTACTCATCACACTCACCCTCGTCTTCCTCTTCTCTGATACAGTCTTCGCCTCTACCTCTCTACCAGAAGACCTCGAGCGTCTTAGAGGACACATCCTTTCGCCAGGATGTGAAAATGCGCCTCATCGTATCACAGGAACCATTGGCGGCACTTCTATTAATTACACCGGTACCATTGAGCAGGTCATAGCTAAGATCAAGATTGAGAATCCCGGAATTGATATTGTTGCTCTGATCGCTGCTGATTCTGCGCTCTTGAAATCAAGGTCACTTGCTCGGTCCAAGGACTTAAATGTGCTCGGGTTAATTGCTCTCGCGCAGTCGCTATCAGTGTTTGCAACGTGGTAAGTCTCTTTCTGGTGCTGGTCTGAAGTGGTGTCTGAGGTTGGTGCTGACGTTTGAATTTAAGACATCGGATGAAAAAGGACTGTCGTGTGAATGTTGTAAGTCGCTTCGAATGTTCGATATTTGGAAACAGTTTGGATGTCGTACTGAGTATGGTGGGTTAATTGTGTAGTGGCTTCTTATGCCCAGGATATCATGGATAGATGCACAATGCACATAATTAGACAGGATGATGTGTGCGGAGGACAGTATTGGGACACTGATAGTTACAATGTCAACATCCTTCACACCGAATGTTAATTTGGCTGGCTGATGAGGCAATGGAGCTGGGTGGAAGGTGGAAGTTGGAGCTTGATTCCTTAACACGTTGGGAATTTTGGGATCCGAATGAGAACGTCGTGGATTTGGACCTCGCCTATCTTGAATCTCACAAGGCGGTTTTGATCGCGCATTCTCCTCTCCCCTTTGCAACCTGCGGGTATTTTAGCTTCTAGTATATGAAACCCATAATCTCAAATTAAACTCTACGAGCAAGGCTCCTTCTGTAGATTTACTAGTTACTCCAGTTCTGGCTTACCTGATTTTAACGTCAACAGTATGAACAGCCCTAGGTATCGACTAGAAGCTTAAGTCTTAATACCGATTTTTGTTGACAAAATGAAGTTGATACCGTTCGGCTAGCGAAAGAGAACTTCGCTTGCTGCAGGGTTTACTCAGATGGACTTCATTATAAGAATGCAGGTCTAGAGTCGACGAAAGTATCGAAGATTTAAGAATAACTGATCCTCTTGAAGAATGAACTATGGAGATAAGAACGTTTAATTCTGCTCCTCTTGGAATTGTTGTGCACCGTTGAGCGAGATAGATATGGTATAGGGCGTATCTGGCCAGGCCAGGTTCAGCGTGAAGGCATCAAATTATCACCACCGGGCAATTACATGCTTTTCTATTGCATCTCTATTCTCCATTGAGACCACGCTTATCACGAACAATTCACGAGTTGCTCTCCGGGAAAATCCAAAGATCCGAGCTTGACTTTCTTTCGCATACGGACTCGCCAAACTCGAAAGGTTAAATAGCATGACGCCTCGACCTCATCCTCTTGGCCCTGCACTCTGCTTACCGGCGTGCATCCAGCCCTTGTAATCACACCAAAGGCGAGCCAGCCCTAGGAGTAAGACAGCCTCAATTCGTTGGGGAAAGGAACGAATTGGAGGGATTTGCTATTCATCCGAACACCGATTTCAGTGCGGAAATCTAACTGGATTACGTCCTAACTCCGTCGACTAACGTTGACATGACAGCATCTAGAATAGACGTGTTCAGCGTCAACCTCCCGTCCAGTGATTATCGGCGCAGGATTCTCTCAGTAGAGTAAGGGACATAACCTGCAGTGGTCCTCTCAATATTTCACATCTTTTGCGATTCCAATGCGCGCCTTCTTCCGCTCATTCATACGGCACCGTCCCCTCCAAGCATCTACCGGCGCGCGACCCCAGCCCCAGAAAGTGCAAGTGACGAGAGCAGCAATGTCTGGTGGCACAACTGCAGCGGCAGCAGTGCTATATGCGTGCTCTATGAGCAGTCCTAAAGCTCTAGGAGCTGTTCCCGAGGACAATGCAGCAAAGGCACACCATGCGAAAGATGGGAAGGGATTTGTAAACCCGTGGCCGAGCTGGGTGGATTTCAATCCGCTGGTTATTGGTGGGCAGATGATTTGGTGAGTTTATGTCTACTTTGCCTATCTATTTTAGTCAGACGTTTCGATTTGCAATCGAGCAGAATATCTTCCGCGGCAATCAAGGAAACTTTAGCTAATACATGTAATGATCCACAGGCGCAGAGTAACAGGCAAATGGACCTGGCCTGACACCACTCCTCCAACCGTAACCGTAGTCCAACCCACCTTCCTGCCCTCACGCACTTCCTCCACTTCTCTTCGAGCAACATGGCTCGGCCACGCATGCTACTACGTCGAATTCCCCAGCGGGCTGCGCGTGCTCTTCGATCCCGTCTTTGAAGACCGCTGCAGTCCGTTCTCATTCATGGGTCCGAAACGATATACCGAACCACCATGCCGGATCAACGACTTACCAGTCGTAGATATTGTCGTTATATCTCACAGCCATTACGACCACCTCTCTCATCCTACAGTTGTGAAACTACACGAGGCGCATCCGAAAGCACATTTCCTTGTAGGACTTGGGTTGAAGAAATGGTTCCATGAGTGCGGGATTGAGAATGTAGAGGAGATGGATTGGTGGGAAGATATTGATATCACACTCTCCGCCACAGCAGGCGAGAAGCGAATCTCCTCCGCCTCAGGATCCACATCCCCAGAGCACAAAAAGAAAGACGAAGATATCACAGCGCGCATCTCCTGCCTCCCATGCCAACACACTTCCGCCCGCACTGCCTTCGACAAAGGCCAAACACTATGGTGTTCCTGGGCCGTTAGCTCAGGCGGCAAATCCGTCTGGTTCGGCGGTGACACCGGCTACCGCCATGTCCCCGAACTGGAGAAAGGCGTCGATGATTACGGACCAGACTACGCAGACCTACCACATTGTCCAGCCTTCGCACAGATCGGCTCTTTGCGTGGCCCATTCGATCTAGGTCTCATTCCAATCGGCGCTTATGATCCGCGGTTCATCATGAGTTCGATGCATGCGAATCCATTTGATAGCGTGAATATCTTTCTGGATACGAAGTGTAAGAGGGCAATGGGTATACATTGGGGTACGTGGGTCTTGACGAGTGAGGATGTGCTGGAACCGCCGATCTTGTTGAGGCAGGCGATGAAGTGGAAGGGGCTGCCTGAGACGGGCGTTTTTGACGTTTGTAATATTGGGGAGAGTAGGGAGTTTTGAATGAATCATAGGGAGTTTGAAAAGAGCATTGGAATCAGGTGGCGAAGATCTTGGGATAACACATGACGCTCGGTGTTCAGGCATTGGGAAACATTAATATCAATTCATATACTGCATTACGCAAAAACTAATGCCTAGTTGCCCTATGCCTTTGGAGTACATCCTGGGGTTCGATCACGATCTGACCTCATCACCATATTGTACACCCATCGTGTCACCTTGAACTTCCACCGAAAACCATTTACTTTCGTTTACTTTTGAATGAAAAAACAGACCAATGTTAGTGTGAGGAAAATCGTTGGAACATCGCAGTCGTTCTTGATACGACTGAACATTTGAAAATGAGCTAGGCCGACATTCTTTGATGCAAAACGAACCATGCGCTCCTAGGATTTTCAATCTACACAGTGTCAGTAACGAGTGAATAATGTCTACGGAAAGACATACTAGTAACGAGGGCGCGGTCGTTCATAATCATAAGGGGCTTCTCTCGGAGGATAATCTCTTGGAGGGGGGTAGTCTCTTGGAGGGGGTCGGCCACCAGCGTATGGGTCAGGTGGGTAGTCGCGACGGTAAGGATCCTCGAATGGCCGACGAACGGGTGGGTATTCATCAACAGGTCCCCGGACTCTTGGGGGCGATCGGTATCCACGACGATCGTCGTCATAGTATGCACGGCGGGGGCTTCTATCACGATAACCACCTTCACGTCGAGGGCTGTATCCACGGGGTGGTCCACGACGGTCGTCATAATCACCAGGATGGCGGCGGGGGATCGGAGAACGGGATCGGGCTCGAAAGTCACGGGGCGTATCCGGTTGAGTCTGGCATATATTAGACCAAACCATGGAACGATTGCGGTAGGGGAACATACATCAGCGATACAGGTGACACGGACGCCCTTGAATTCGCGGCCATCAAGCTTCTCTACTGCAGTTTTGAGATCCGCAGCAGTCTCAAACTCAACAAAGCTTCTATAAAGAGTATTAGTCCACATTCAATACGAATAGAGGAGTAATATACCCTTTGCCGTCCCGGTCACGACCAGTCTCCGAGTAGACAACATCGAGGCTAGATTGACGCGCAAAGTCTTTCAGGTCCTATATCCAGATCCACGTAAGTCGCTGTCCAGGTAGGTTGGTGTACAAACGCCAAGAAGGAGTAATGTTGCCTTCCAATCAGTCCCGAGAAAGATACATGGTCCATCGGATGAGCTTCGTCCTGCGCAAGTGATCGCCATCCAGAAATATGATGGGCAGCAAGTTACAATAGCAGAAAGAAGTCGAGACAGGATGAAAAAGGCCAGAAGGGAGAGAGAGAAGTCCACCAAGGTCAAGGCTGCTCAAGCAAATGCACTGGCACGCTGCATTTTTAGATCACCATGCAGGGCGTGATGCTGGCCAGGACTGATATTGACTCCGCTGCTGGAGATGTGTTTGTACAACAGGGCGTCCAATGGTATATCAAGTTGCGCAGAGTCCAAGTAGCATAATTCTCTGAGATCCAAGAGTCCGGATGAAGGAACGGGGGAAACAGACCTGCCAGCTGGTCTCACCTGGAAGTCCAGAAATTTGCATGCGATGAGGAGTACGTCTTGGACGCGGAGCAATGCGCTCGGTATTTGCGAAGGTCTCACGGGTGCGTGTACCGCGGGCAAATTGAACAGTTAAGCGCTCGCCCATGAAATCCGAGCCATGGAAGGCTATGTAAGGAGTAAGTTATGTGATTGACATTGTAGTGGTGGATGCGGCCTACCGGGAACGACATCGCGGGCATCCATTGGATCCTTATATTCAATGAATCCGAATCCATTCATGAGCTTGATCTCGGTGATCTCTCCGGTGCCATGAGTGTTGAAGTGCGCCTCGACATCAGCCTTAGTAGCTGTGATTGAGTTAGCAAGGGTCGGAGCGGCGCATACGGCTGAAAGTAACGGATTCGCTGTCGCATCGATGTTACTGACCATTGCGAGGAAGGTTGCCCAGGTAGAGCCTGGTGGAAGATACCTCAGTCATTGTGAGTGAGACTGTTTATCGCGATAGCTGGGTTGCAGCGAAAAACTTAGGTGGCGAGGATTGAGCAAAAGCGCGACGGGATGGAGCTAGATAACTAGTGTTGGTCAACGCTAGCAGATAGCGTCAAGTCGCGTTGCGTTGCGCACTGTAAGGGCGGCAGACTTAATTGCTGCGATGTGATGGGATGGGATGGGATGGGATGGGTTGCGCAACACGGCGAGCGGGCTGTGGGAGGTGAAACGAGGATGGCAACATGACATGGGATAGGATGGGATGGGATATGATCATCACATGATCTTTAAGCTAATCCTCTTCGAGTTGCTCTCAGCTGGGCGGCTTGGGTTGGGCCGAAGCAAGTAGCATCATTCTGTATCCGTTGGATCTGGATATTGGGGTAAAGCAGTAATGTGGCTACGTGTGAACTGTCATGTTGATGATATCCAAACAAGTAAATTTCAAAGCCAAGGCGGATCATAATCTAGCATTCATTTCATGGTCATTAACTACCCAACCCTAACGCCGAATTGTCTACTGACAACCAGACTCCCCTATCCTCCGTCTTCCACAAGAGCTTTAGAACGAACGCCCATTTTCACAATAACAAAAAAATCTAGGTCTGAGACAACAGATTCCCCAACGCAACGCAAACAACCGGACTTAAAATTAATTCACCTCAACATCCTGGGTATCTTCTCGTCCTTCATCTTCGCCTCCCAATTCATGCTCGACCTCATCGACGACAAATCCTTCGTAATCCTCCAAATTCTTCTGAATGTGAACCTTGAATTTGATAATGTCATTAAGCATCTTCTCAATCTCTGTGTGCAGCTCTTCACGCAGAGCATTGGCCTTGAGAGTGAGTTGCTCATACCTGACACATGTTAGCTCGATTTTTTTTCGTATGAATAGTTACTCACTCGATGTTGGTGTTCATCTCGCGTTGCTCCATTAGCTGCACAGATTCAGTGAGGCCTGCTCGCATCTTTGCTAGCTCCTTCTCCATTTTCTCTATCTGAGTATCAGAGGCGATCTTCTGAGTGGTGGTGACCTGTATCAAATTAGACTAGGACCTCATAGAAAGCGATCTGTATCCTACCTCTTTCGTCTTCTCATATTCCTCTTCTGCAGCTCTGACACGATGCTCAAGAGCTTCAACTTCGCCCCGCTTATCTTCGATAGCTTCCTTGATGCCATCAAGCAGATCGTGGTGCTTCATCATCTCGTCCATTGCAACGGTTCTCCTCTCAGAAATCTCCTTGCGCAGACTCAAGAAGCTTGCTTTGACTTGGCCACGGAGATCCAGGTTGAGGATATGTGCTGGCTGATATCCAGTGACAGGGTCTGCCAGCAGTCTATCACTGTCGGTGTTGCCGTTACCAGAAGCTCCCATTTGGGAAGAAGAAAAGTTCGGTCCATCGTTTGCAGTGACTTGGAGTTCATAATTCTTTCCCTTTGCGTTTGCAGCGGTGGCTGGGATAAGGCCAATTTGATATCCAAGGCTGTTGTACTTATCAACCATACGTTCTAGGTCTTCTAGTTTCCGGCTCGCCTCGCCCTCCTTTTCAGAAACCTTCTTTTTTGCTTCCTCCAATCGCTGTGACGTTGAGTCGATGCCTTTCTGGAGGCGTTCTCTCTCTACAGTCATGCGATCGATATCAGCCATACTGATTCCTTGACCATCCACGGCCTTTTGAAGATTCGCCCGTTCCTCGTCGGCTTCCTCGAGCTCTACCATAACTTTGTCTAATTCTCCTTGGAGAAAATCAATTCGAGACTCGTACTTTTCAGACTTCTGGTTCATACGACTATCAAACTCCTCGAACTTCACCTTATCTTCTTCCATGATCTTGAAATTCCTGTCCAGAGTAGCAACATCAGATCCCGACTTCTCCAGTTGCTCGATTTCTTTTTGCAGGCGTTCGTGCTCGCCTTCCAGGATATGCAGTTCGTCCAGATATTTCGAGTTTGAACGATCAAACTCACGTGCCATAGCCTCGACGTGTGGAGCAAGAACTCTGTCTTGATCTTCATCCCCAGCATCCTCGTCCATAGAGAGCCAGTCCCGGTATGCGCCACTCAAAAAGCCAAAGATAATTCTATCTCCGCTAACGTCCACTCCAGTCTCGGCACAAGCCTCGTCATAGTGATTTGCTGCATAGCCATCTAACATTTGAGAAAGCTGCATCATCCAGTGCAAGAGGCCGAGGAAGATATGCCACGAGTTTGCTGATCCACATGCTGTAAGAGAACTTTTCGTGATCATCTTGTGGTAAGGATATCTCAGCTGTATCAAAATGGGAAGGACCTCTTGATCCATACTTTTCTGAAAGCGATAGCTAGGGTCGATGCGGTGATAAAGCCATTGGAACATGAAGTTGAAGTCTTTCTGGGTCGGTGATTTGATAATGTTCTGGGTGAGAGGGTGCTTCATTTCCATCTCGAAATTGTTTGCAGCCATATAGTCTAAGAGCTCCTGCCCAATCTTGGCCTGGTAAGTGCGATCTCGCAGAGGACGGGGATCCTTCGGTACACCAGCTGGTGCTGGTGCTTGCTGAAAGAAGCTCTGATGCCCCATAGGTCCATTGGTGGAACTCCTTGACCTGTACACACTGCTCCTTCGTTCTGCGCTCTCTGCAGAAGACATTCCTGTGGTTCCAGGCGCAAGGCTTTTCCTCCCACTGTTATTCTGGAACGATGTGCGCTTTACGGACGACATTCCCATGTCTGCTAAGTTTGTTCCTGATGATGATCGCTGAAACTGGGGCTGATTTGGTCGAGGTGGTGCAAGAGAGGCGCGAGATCCAGAAATTGATCGTACATGGCTGACAGTGAACGGCGCATTCATGTTGGACCCGGACATGGAGTTGGAGCGCTTCATGGCGGAAGCAGGTTGTGGAATGCTAGAATTGTAATTTATGCCGCCGAGAGTCTGTAGGGACATCAGTACTGTCAATTAATGCGCAATTATGTAGAAGATAGATAATTGTATCGCGAGGTTTATGGCGCAACATACCTCGCGTGGTCGCCGCACGGAGAAAAGACCCGTGTCTTGCGACATGTTGACTTTTAATATTTGCCAGACGAATTTGGTGATCGAATGCGCAGTTCACAACAATATGACGATGCTGTGAGCGAGTTGTGGGGACGATGCGCGCGATAGAGGCTGTGGTTGTATGTTTGTTGATGCGACTGAAATAAGATTGTTTACAACAAGCTGCGATGAGACTAGCGTGGCTCTGACGCCAAGCCTCGATGACAAGCCCGAAGCCTCGGCTCGGCCACTGCCTTTACCAGATTCACGTTCGTCCTCATGCTCCCCGGATTTATTCAGCGATCATTGCATGACGGCGTTGAATATCTCAACTACAAGGTGATTTGGCGTTGAAGTCAGCGAATTTAATATGGCAATACGTGAAGACATCGTGGCATCTGCAGTCAGTAATAACATGATTCACGCCTCATACACTTGCTAATCATTTTACAGGTGACATGTGAGAGAATATGTTCGCAACCACCCTTCCCATATACTGACTGACTGCTTCAGTTCTGCAAGATCCCAGTGTCGCAGGCTCTCCGATAGAGAACCGTATTGCGTTTTTGCAATCGAAGAACTTGACTCAGGAAGAGATTGACAATGCTCTCGCGAGGGCAGGAGGGGAGACCGCGCCTGGAAACTATTCCAACTATGCTCCTCAACAGCAACAAGTAATGCGCCAACCACAATCGGGATATGGCGGATACCAACAACACCCATGGCAGCAGCCACCTCCGGAGATACCAAAGAGAGATTGGAGAGATTGGTTCATAATGGGGACTGTGATGGGAGGGGTGGGATACGGACTATATTTCGTGGCGAAGGTAATTCGCCCTTGTCAAGACCCCTATAGAATCGCATTTATTCACCCTTACTACAGCGTTACGTATATCCGATGATTGCGCCGCCGACTGCACCACAACTAGAGCAAGACAAGCAGGCTATTGATGAATCTTTCGAGAAGGCGTTCTCACTTCTAGACCAACTGGCGAAGGACACCGAAACCCTCAAGTCTTCCGAGCAAGCACGAACCGAACGGATAGATGCAGCTTTGAAAGAGGTAGAGACGGTCATCAGCGAGTTGAAGACCGCAAGCAAACGACGGGAGGAAGACACAAGGAGAATAGGTGATGAGGTTCGGGGGTTGAAGGATTTGATACCTAGAGCAATGGAGGGGCAGAAAGAAACCACCGATAATAGATTGAAGGAGCTCAACACTGAGTTGAAGAGTCTCAAGACTCTGATGGGTCAGCGAATGAACCCCACGCCTTCAACACCAAATACGGGTAATTCCTATGGCCGAGCTTCGGGCATGGCATCATCAAATACACCCTCAAATGCACCAGCGCAACCAACATCCTCCACCAATGGATCGTCAACGGGTGAAGTTGTTAGCCCGAAGCCAGCTTCAGTGAGCAATGGAACTGGTTCTGAAATTGTGGCGTCTATGCAAAGCTCTGCTCAAGGTCGAAGCAGTCCTTTTAATACGGGTGCACCGGCCGGAAAGGCAGCTATCCCAGCGTGGCAGATGGCAGCTGCCAATAAGAGCAACAGCTCATCCAATACAACCGGTACCGGTAGCGGGACACAAGAAGCTACCGGATCTGCATAGTCATGTGTTGTTGGTAATTGATGGGACTGGAGATTGCAGATGAAGGCGTCCAAGGGAACTTGAAATCTATGGTAAGCAAATATAGTAAATGTGTTATTTTCCAGAGGCATAAATGGCATGAATGGCGTCCTTGTCACAAGTGATACAAAGCATACCTTATACTTAGTACGAGCACATGTATGTTCCAATCCAAGACAGGCAATTGAACCGGGGCTAGAAACAGCCGTGCGCTGCCGAATGTCAGCCTTGCTGCAAGGTTTCTTAGTCTCGCAACAGAAAATGCTTGAAACTCAAAACAACGACATCGTTGGGGGACGAAACACAGCTTCGAGAAGTCTCAACCAGGTTATGGCACCCAAACGCGACGGAGACGATTAATTTTTATGTGACTTACGGAACTTCTCAATCACATGAGCAAGGAGAAGCCACCCGATCCAGTGCTTAACAGCCACGAGGCCAGGATGAATACCTCGGCATGTTGACAGACCGCGCAGGTACACCAGTTTGGAACTGGTTTGTATGTGTTGACACGCCCTTCTTTTTTCTTTTCTTTCTTTGACTATTCTTTTTCTTCTTTATGTTCATAGTTATCTTCACTCAAGTCGACTCCATTTCTCCATTATTCGGCATCTCTCTTGGATCTTCATCCAAGTGCCAACAAACTCAACATGGATACATCACCAATTCCCATGCTCAAAGCATTTCTTCCTAAAGTCCCCCTCATGGGAAAAACAGCCGTATTTCACACCTTGGGCTTTTCCCAACATTCGAAATACTGGGACCTCCGTACCGAACTCACAATCAATGTCCTCCGTTCCTTTATCACAGACTCGCCGCCACGGCCTCTCTCCCAGCTACAACGCATGTCCATCAAAGGACCTGAAATCAAAGGCCGAATATGGATCAGTAAAGTGACAATGCCGAAGCCGAAGGAGGACGATGTGAGAACGAAGCTGTTCAAAGCTATTGAGGGGTTGAGAGAGGACGGAAGTGGGATGAGAGGGTTTAAGGAGCCGGATCTGATGAGCGTGGAGGCTGAGTGGACAGGGTATAGAGCTGGTGCTACGAAGGACAGTAATGAATTGAAGATTAGTGAGGAGGAGAAGTATAGGGAGATAATGAAGGAGGTTGAATCGTCCACTACGGTATTATACTTTCATGGGGGTGCATATTATCTGAGTAAGTGAAGACTACTTCCTCCCTTTCTCCTCGCCGTATTATATCGAACTACACGCTTGGCTTGCCGAAATTCTGTTTTGTACAAAACCACAACACTTATAGGTACTAATTATCCCTTAGTGGATCCCGCAACCCATCGCCCTACGACCAAAAAGCTCGCCAAAATCACGAAAGGCCGCTGTCTCTCCATCCGCTACCGTCTCGCGCCTCAACACCCTTTCCCGACCGCCCTCCTCGATGCACTCGTCTCCTACCTCACCCTCCTCTACCCACCACCCTCCTCCTTCCACACTCCAGTACTCCCCCAACACATCGTATTCGCCGGCGACTCCGCAGGCGGCAACCTGTCCCTCGCTCTCCTCCAAACCATCCTCGAACTAAACCGTCAAAACCTAAAAATCACGTGGAACGGCTCAGAGAGAGAGATTCCTGTTCCGGCGGGTGTAGCGACCTGTTCGCCCTGGGCTGACATAACGCATTCCTCGCCCTCGTGTGAAACGAACCAGAAATTTGATTACCTGCCCTCACTTGCCGAAGCCAACAACTCTTCTCGCTACCCGCCTGATAATATCTGGCCCGCCTCTCCACCGCGCAAGAATCTCTACGCGGAAGACTCCGTGCTTACACATCCTCTCGTGTCTCCCCTCTCTGCGAAAAGCTGGAAGGGGAGCTGTCCGTTGTACATCGAGACAGGACAAGAGTTATTGACCGATGAAGCGAGACAAGTTGCGTGCAAAGCAGCGAAGCAAGGTGTGAAAGTCGTGTATGAGGAATATGAGACAATGCCGCATTGTTTCGCGATGGTGTTGGAGACGTTGCCCGCTAGTAGGATGTTTTTCGAGAGCTGGGCCACGTTTATCAAAATGGCGGTTGAGAGGCAGAGTGAGATTGTGACGAAGGGCCGGACGGTGAAGCCGAAGAGTTTGGAGACGCTGAACGTGGATGTCGAGAAGCTGAGTGGGAGGAGTGATGAGGAGGTTTTGAGGTGTATGAGGGAGCGGGTGAGGGTTATGAGCGGCGAGGTTCCGGATCCAATCGCGAAGTTGTAGATTGACATGTGCGTGAGGAAGTAGTTCAGATGCTGGTTTCCAGGGTCCCCTAAGATTCGACAGAGGATCGGCACAGCGATGGAAGAGTACAAGGTATAACAGATAGAACTCGTACATCTCTTTAGCACTACATCATATAGTAGATAATAATCTATCGCAGGAGAGGTAATCTCTAGCTCCGGCTCGCTAAGCAAACTCACAGAAGAGATACCTAGTACCCCAGGCGAATCCAATTCGCGACGGGCGACGTCCAGGAGTTGGCACGTGACTGAACTTCGATGTCAATATGCTCACTCCTCGACCACTCATTAAACATTGAATAGAAGGCCGCTTGATAGAAAGAGCTGATATCAATTACTTGTTTTCATGTGTATAATTATCTTTGGACCTGGAGGAATTTCATATATACTGTCAAAGTTGGCGCCTTTTTGATGCACCTAGTCCTCGCTTGATTTCGCACTTCACGAATTTGAACCGCTTCGATCGACACGGGTCGGATTCATGACAGGTGGGAATTACCAGCTCTACTTGCCCCTCATATTGAAACCTGGCTCAAAAGAGACTGAGGCTACCTCGGCCTCTTCTCTTAGCTCTAAGATTTATTGATGTTCTTAAGCCTTTCATGTCTAAATCAAGTTCACGGTATTTTGAAGTTCCCCTGGTTCGCTTCTCTTCGCTTCGGGCTTCATGGATGATGGATTTGGACCTGCGTCGCATTTACGAAAACATCAGTCACGATGCATATGAACCATTGTAGTGTGCTACAAAATCATGACGGAGAGGCTTCTATTAATCTCATTTCTATATGCAGTTTAACTGTATCATGCGTAACGCCGCTATCTCAGACGTTCCAATCGCTGTCATGACAATCGAACCTATTAAAATCCCCATGTTTCTGGCCGACTACTGTTCTCGTCAGGTCGCCAATAGTCTATCGAGCGGAATTAACCTCTTGAAGGAGACAACCTCTAAAATGCAAAAGCATGCAGAACCATGTGCCATCAAGCAAGCAGGAAAGAAGATGACTGCTTTTTCATGCCTTGATCTTGTATTCACGGCGGAACAGATCGTCCACTTTCTCGAGGTAGTAGACGCCTGAGGTGATGGTATCGGCGTTACCGGTAGGTGTGTAATTCTTCTGTAAGTGGGCCTTCTTTCGGAGATCGCACATCTGGAAAAGTTTGGTTAGTGACATGTGACTCGGTAAAATGAAGGGATCTTTCTAGTTCTTACCGAATCGTAAACTTCTGGTGCTACAACATTTCTGGCCTCAAGTCTCTCATTGAGGTTCAAGGTCTTGGCAATAGTCTCAGTTGATCCAACAATCTTGAGGGAGAACAAACTCGAGGCCAAGCCACTTCCGTAACTGAAGACACCAACTCGCTTGCCTTGAAGAGTAGCGCTGTCAATGTTACTCAATAGACTGACAAGACCGGAGTAAACACTGGCGGAGTACATATTTCCGCACATCGTTGGGGCAACGGTACTGGGTGCAACACGCTCATTGAATCGCTTCTTGGTCAAGCCCATAAAGGTCTTCTCGAGGACTTTGTCGGCTAGAGACTTGGTGTAGTCCATGTCGCGGAGCTCGGCTGGGACATCGGCGAATGTTGAGGAGGTGGGGTTGGTCAGGAAGTCGTTATAGAGGAGACGAGCGTAGGACTTAGCGACAAGTTTGCAATTTGGTGAGTGGAAAGCCATGTAGTCGAATCTGTCTAAGGGTGTCTTGGAGTCGGTTGCTTCTCCATTGGTGTGGCCGTTCGTCTGACCATTTACCTGAGACTTGAGAGTTGCTTCTCTCTTATTGTATGCCTTGTAGCACTCATCCACGGCCTCGGTGTAGCATCTGTTGGAGAAGTGACCGTCAACCACTGGGTACTCGCTGGTGAAATCTGGCTTGTAGAAATCGTAGGCGTGTTGCATGTAACTTCCTCGGAGACCCGGCTCTACGACGACTGGCGCATCAGGTCCGATTAACATGGCAACTGCTCCAGCACCTCCAGTGGGGCGCGCAGCACCCTTGGCATACAAGGCAATATCACCGGCGACCACGATAGCATCACGTCCATCCCAGCCTGAAGACTCGACCCAGTTGACGGCATTGAATACAGCGTTTGTTCCTCCGTAGCATGCATTGACTGTGTCTACTCCTTCGATATTCGTATTGTCTCCGAACAATTGCATAAGAACGGACTTGACAGACTTCGATTTGTCCAAGAGGGTTTCCGTACCTACTTCCAAACGACCAACAGAGTTGGTGTCAATCTTGTATTTGCTGAGGAGGTTGGAAACGGCGGTAAGGGCAAAGGAATAGATGTCTTGCAGAAATTAGTTGACCATTCCGCGAATGGGTGCCAGAGTCCTACCTTCTCTATCATCACAGAAGCTCATCTTGGTCTGGCCGAGACCAATTGTGTATTTCCCAGTGCTAACGCCATCGAACTTCTCAAGCTCAACTTGAGAAACACACTACTCAGGATCCGCAGTTAGCATGTGCGCAAGATCCTAGCATACAAGAGGCGTAAGATCTGGAGGTTCCGGCTTACCTGGTTGGGGAAATAAATCTCAATGGCCTTGATGCCAATGTTCTGAGGGCGGGCGGACATCTTTGAGGCGGTGAAGCGGGGTTGCTTGTAGATTCGGCTTTGCAAAATTCGAAATAAATGTGCGTTATTGGTATGTACCAGATTGAGCTGAGAATATGTGCAAAATGATCTGGTCTGTATTCGGCGTCAGTATGGAAGAGGAGGGATATCAGTTATCGGGAGGAAGCGGCAGATAGGAGATCTCGCGCGTCAACAAAAAGGATAGGGAATTAATCGTGGAGATTACAATAGCTCCCGCCACTAAGACAAAGCCCAACAAAAAGCTCGCAGGCGAGAAGTCATAGGCAAGGTACGTACCAGATGTAAATTATGTATGTGTGCTTTTGGCTTGAGTATATCTTCGAGAACGGAAAGTATGAAAGATGGAAGAAAATAATAAATGATGTGTCGAGGAGAAATGGGGATGTGGAGGCTTTTATTTTATTCGCTGTCGCCGGCACAAGATGCACGACAAAGAAAGTCAGGGGTGATGGATCTTCTTCGCACCTGTTTGCGAGCTTGCTACAGTATGCAGGGGATGGGATGCAACTGCTACAGTACCTCACCTTATCTTACCCAACGCACCCAATCTTGCCGCTATGCTCGCCTTATTTGGCTGGACTACTACAGCCTACCTACCTATTGCAGCCCAGATTGAGGACCAGTGGTGTTTCGAGGATGTTTACAATGGTTCTCGAACAAATGTTTTAAGATATTCAGACCGTTTGGAGGGCGGCGCTCTTGAGCATTCCCGTCAGATTCACATAGAAGTGTTGTCGTTTCACTATAATACAGGTAACACAGACCTTGGGGGAACATCAGTTCAAACAAAACTCCTCGGACCATGAGCAACACAAGAATAGCCACCACCACAGTGAAGGAGCCAACTGACTATACTGAACTGGTGCACCCGAAACTCTTGAATCACCACCTACGCACCGATACATGCACATCATTAGGACGCACCGAAGATCATTCGGACCCCTAAAGCAACTCGCGTCCAATGTCTACTTGTACTTACTTGGTAGGTAGTTGTAGAAGAGTCTGTCTGCACTACCAAGCCACACTCCCTGCAGGCTGCCGCCGACCTCGGAAAATATAAGTAAGACAGGTCTGGCGCGGGAACACATCCAGGAACTAGACAGCAGACATTCAGCCAGTGCTCGGATGCCTCATTAAATATTAAGCGAGGCCTCGCAGGCTGTCAGGTAGACAGACTGCTGCTACGTCTATCTCAGTACGAGTTTTCAAAAGCTAAGAGGGTGAAGGAAGAAGTCCGAAAAGGCTCGATTCGAAATGATGCTCGACTCGTTCTTTGAAGCTTGTGAGAAATCTTTTCTTTAGACCGCGGCAGCATGCAGCAAGAGTGACTCGATCCGACTGTCAAAGGAGCGAAGTCCCCCACCAGCTCACAACGGCGATTCAGTCGGATGCTCGTCGGCGAAGGATCTGATTAGATTAGATCGGATAGAACATGACACGTGCCGACGAAGAACCCCAAACCACCGAGGTTTTCTCGTGGTTCGCGATGCGAGAAATCAAAGACACGGAGTAAGTCCGGACTTTGCTTGCCAATGGCTTCTTCCAGCCTCTTCCAGCCACGACTCAGGATCAACTTGAATCCGAGTTCTTTATTTATGAGAAGCTTGCCGACCCACCAGATTCCCCTCGGCAGTCTTGCATGGAAATCTTTCGGTCGCATTGATTTTGCGACCCATTTGTCGATCGGGCTCTAGGGTTTTGGATCTCGTTGTGCCGACTCGCGAAGCGACGAGGAGCAAATCTGCAAACCTCCGGAATAACAATGTTCTCCCATTCAAGGAGTTGGAGCTAACGCATCAGCCGAATCGACCTCCATCGGAGAATTAGTAACATGTCGGAGCTTCTGGTGTACCGAATTGCTGGGAGAATAAGTCGGAAATATATTTAAGAGAAAAAAATAATATGTATATATATATATACATATATGTAACTCAAGACAACCGAGTAGCATAAGGGATGAGAAGAACAATGATCAAACTGGTTCAACGCTTCTTACTCTTAGCTGGAAACCACAGAATCATCACAACTCTCCTAATAGCAGCCTTTTCTCAGGGAACAGTCCAAGTTGCGAAATTGAACTGCCGCCGAATACTACCAGCTTCGTCAAGCATTAGCCACCTATCTCTGACAACGATAGGTACCTGAAGATTCACTTCACAGCTTGGATATTACGATCACATGACAAGTATATTATCATCAATTATCAACATAGCTCATGTCGGAATAGACACACGATATCACTTGCCATCGAGCCGACCGGAGTTCTCTCAATATTTCCAGGTCGTACACCCAGCTTTCGGTTTTCGTAGACGGCCGGATCAAGACACATACTTCAATGTGGCCGAATTCTTCCCACGCCTCGACTTTTCTAGAATACTATTGTACGTGCCTCGGCCGATATGCTTCTTGCTGCTTTACAAAACACGATCCACGCGTCGCGAAGTAGGACACTAACTCAAAGCCAGAATATAAGGCTATTCGCACTATCGTATCGAGGCATGCTGCTCGTAAGCAGGATAATAGTTAAACAAAGGCTAGATTTCTCTGTTAGAAAGCGTACTGTGTTCCTTGACATAACTTAGTCTACCTCCTGCTTTGGATAGTAAGTTTACCCCTCTTTCCATACTCGAAAACACCTCTTACTCTTAAAAACTGTCCTCCTACCTCCCTTGAATATACGTATCTCGTAGACCAAGTGTGTCTCATTTCCTCCCTCGAGATGCTCCTATTCAATAATAAAGATATCTGCTTCCTTCTAGTATCCAACGTCCGCCAAGCAAGCTGGAGTTCTGTATCTACACACGGAGGTTAAAGCTAGTGGCGTCAAGGCACGCAGAATAGTGTTTTAGGACATTCGAAGCATGGAAAACATTCGGCTTCTGAAGTATCAGCACTGATCCATTAGAGACAGCCAAACCTTCCGCTGAAGCACGACTGAATGTTTTACGAGAAAAGTCTCAAAGCAGTGCCTATTATCTGTGTTTCGAATCCATGCAGAGATGGTCAACTACAGCCAGCCACCATAGCTAGGAATCCCATCAGTTCCCTGAGTGATGTCGGATGCGGCGGGTGGAAAATATGTAAATGATAGACGAAGCCCGTCATCGCCGGAGCTTTGGACTGCATGATGCGAAAGCGGAAAGGCTGTCTTTAAATCCCATGAACAGATGTGTAACAAGGCTAGCCAGCGGTAGATTGATTCAAGTAAATGATCCTCAATGACATTAACTTCGGGACAAATCAAATTAGACGTTGAAATCGAGCCAGGTCCTTGGAGCTGACACTTCGCGCGGCTGACGGAATAGTAGTAAGAAGTTGGTAAGCAGTGTCTCTAAGCATGGACTTCATCATTTCTGCTACTCGGTTTTCCGTGGGTCTGAGCCTGTCCATAGTGGATTTCTAGGGGAACTATAGTTAGAATCGACCCTTGATATAAACCCTATTAGGTCTAGACCCACAGAGAAACCGAGTAGGGGCTGATTTACCCTTTAACACCTGTAAGGGAAGGGAAATAAGCGGCACTTGAATCTTATATCCTTCTTTTTCCACCTACAATTGATTGGACTTCGGACCTTTTCGTTAATCATCTTGATTTAGATCTGAGCAGATTTCTTTGCTGCCCCCTGTGGCCAAGAAACAGACATCTCCAAAGTCCTGCCCTTTGTCCTACTAACATTACACTCATCTATCACAAGTATACTACTTACCAAGATAAAGTTGTGGCATAGGACATAAGACGGATCAGACTTCCTGATAAAAGCCCTATCCGGCGTTCCCGTAGTGTAGGGTGGATTGTACCCGTATCGTACTTCCGCACCTTGTCTCGCCGAAAGCTAAAACATCGAAGAAGGCATTGATCCTCGAACGACTTTGACTTCCTATACTCTAAGTACTCGGTTTCCCCGTGAGTCTGAACCTGTCCATAGTAGGTTTACGGGGGATATCTGGTCATAATCGACCCTTGATGTAAGCTCTGTCAAGTCAAACTCACGGAGAAAGCGAGTATTGGAAGTGGCGCCAAGCCAAAGTGTCATTTGATTGGGCTGCCGCTCCGCTCCGCTGCTCTTCGGGACTTCCAAGAACAATCCTATCCTAAAACACCAAGCCACGATCGCTTGAACGACGACAACCGAATCTCAAATCCCTACTCCTACGCCTGTCACGACCCTATCGCCCAGCCCTTGAATGTATCACGATACTGATGAGTAGCACCTGAAGTCTCAGACCCTCGCTCGCTGGTGGATTGGGTGTAATAGTGAAAGAAAACCGCGAAGCTTCGGCTTGCGGGTGCGGAAAATGGCTGGTCCCGAGCGTCGGTCGATGGGAACTGACAGGAGGGAATTAACGCGCTACTCACATCCCCCGCAACTGCGAGCGATACAACTCGACACTGATGATGATGAGGACGATGACGACTTGGCGGCAATGGGAATATCGGACGGCTATCGTCCAGGCGCAATGACTGGCCATAATCAGGTATCTTCTGATGCTTCACAACATATCATGACCGGACGGAGGACTCCCCCGCCCCGACCTTCGAGTACGACAAAACCCCAGGCACTCGATACATTTGCTTTGCGGCACGATGGGGGGATGGACGGGAGGAGGAGTTCAACAGCTGCGTCAAGTTACAGTGGGATTGCGCCGACCAGATCATCGAGTATCTCTACAGACCCGCCTTATAATAGACCAGAAAGTCCATATCGTGGTCCCTCTGGTCCTACGCATCCATATCAAATGTATCCACAAGAATCGCGCATGGCTAGGACAGCAAGTATAGCGACGACTTCGACAATACCTGTGCCAGATAGGCCATATAAT
The DNA here is from genome assembly GCA_900074885.1 of Rhynchosporium graminicola. Classification (NCBI taxonomy): domain Eukaryota; kingdom Fungi; phylum Ascomycota; class Leotiomycetes; order Helotiales; family Ploettnerulaceae; genus Rhynchosporium; species Rhynchosporium graminicola. The sequence goes on from FJUW01000003.1 coordinate 952,679, forward strand.
GGCCCTGGTGGCCCAACACACCCTTATGGAATGTATCCACAAAATACTGTACCTGAAGCAGAGAATCCTGGCGATCCGAATCCTTTAGCACCCGTTGCAGTAGGATTTCCTGGATTATGCAGTGATTATCAGCGTCGACTCGGACCGGATGGCGAAGAGATTGCCGATATCATAGGACCAGATGGGCATACTGAGCAACTCCCTCCATATTCAAAATACCCAGACGAAGCCCTTGCTAGGAAAACTCGCCCCACTATTGCAATGTCTCCTCCTGGAGCAGGAGGAATGGGTTTGGCCACCCGAAATCCAGAATTTTCTTCGACAGAAGGCCTCGATTCTCCCTCTCGGCAGTATACGCGGAGCATCAATTCCGCAACTAGCGAGCATCAAGTAAATATGGGCGCTATTCCGATGTCAGAGAAACCGGAATTGAAGAAATGGCAAAAGGCAGCACGGAGAAAGCTATGTGGCATCGTTCCTGTATGGGTTGCGATTCTCGTTACTCTGGTATTCATAATGTTCGTCGTAATTCTAGCCACTGTGCTTGCAGTTCTGAAACCTGGACAAACAAGTGGCAGGGGCCGAGATGGCACACCGTAAGTACCATCCGTTCGTCTTCTCGAGGCATGCTAATTTGAGTAGACCAAGCATTGTTGTGACAACTACAACAAGCACATTTGATGCCACACCACTTTCTGCCTCCCCTACCGGCACACCAGATCTACCCACGGGTACCTTCGCCTTACCAATCTCAACTCCCTCGGCCATTCAAAACAGCTGCCTTTCCAACACCCAACAGAGCGCTGCATGGAGCTGTTCTATACCTATCATACCCTATACCATTACAGTGAACCCAGTAGAATTTGCAGGAAGTGAACTTTCGAATAATGAAGTTAGCTTGAGCATAGGCAACAACACACTTGGCAACTATTATGCATTTGGCACACAGCCACCCGTTTTGAAGGAAGACCAGACCCTGAACTTGGTAATGGATAATCAAGAGCCCGAAAAAGGCCCTGCCTGGTTTTTCGAAATGACTTACAATAAACTTGTAATCTTGCCAGAAGGGGCGATCACGGCACCTACTGCAAACGTCAAAAGAGGAAAGGACGAAAAAGGAGATAGCCAGAAAGGATCTGGTAAGAAAGACGGTGATCGTCTCGTGAGCGATTTCGCGCGTAAGGGTATCGCTCAACCCGGCGACTCGCCATGGTTCTGCTATTGGAATGGGACTCTCCTTGAGGCCTTCATCTATGTAAGTCAAGCCTCTTTTGTTGCTTATTCAGCAGCCATCGAATTTATCCTATGTCGATAATATCGTCTTGGCCACTCGCTAATGCCTAGAAAGGTCAACTTGACTAGTAATGCAGGTCGTGCAACTGCTTCCTCTCCAGCTTCAGTCACAGCTACGGCCACCACCACGTATCCTGGGTCGACGCCGTCTGCCACCTCAGCACAACCAGCAGTGTACTCTGACTCGTCGTCCTCTGGTTACAATCAGGAATTACAGTTTCCTGTTCCATATCCGAAAGTTGTAAAGATTGAAGAGCGTCGAATTCCAGGTCCTCAAGAAATTTCACCATACTGTGTTCAACACGTCATCGACGATTGGGGTGCCGCAAATGTTGCCAGAAATAGCAGCGGTCTTCCCATCATCGTCTATCTTAACGAGACAGATTCATTGCTGACATCAGACATGGAGTCCAAACCTGCGTATGGCAGCGAGCGCGACGACAACGACCTAGACACGCGAGATCTCGATGATGAGGTAGGGTGTAGCTGTGTATGGTTATTGACTTGAGCTCTTCTTATCTCTCTTGTTATCTTGCATGGCGTTTGGGTTGAAGGAAGAAAGGGAGAACTTACGGTTTTATCAAGGTGTCGGCTTCAGCCATTTTGTATAGGCGTTTTGGTACTGGCGATAACCAGCCGTTGTTTGTATGCTTGGTATATTGATATCTTTGGGTGGGTGGTCCTGGATAGCATTGCGCTGGTGGATCGCGGATTATAGCAAGGGGCATATCATAAGCACCATATAGGTGTGCTATGATGTGTATGAAGGTATCGGGGATGTATATTTAGTGGAGTGTGTCGACGAAATCAATAAATGGAATGACATATATAGTGAACTATGTGGACTTTTAGCACACGATCAAAACTTTGGACACGATGCGAATCGTGAATCCGAATGCATCAGGGAGCCTTGTATCATGGTGAAACGATATGATTCGGAAGGTAGATAATCTTACAAGAGCTCGAGAGGATTGCTCGCTTAGCAGACAGCTTGGTGTAAATAACAAAGTAACAAAATAACAAGACAACAGACAGAATTTTTCAACAGAGACGGATTCAAAAATTTGTAAGTGAAGCAAACATACGGTAAACCTTTCCATAACACCTAAATGCCCATGAAAGCTCGACCCCCGACCACATGTTGGTGCTCCGCAGCTCCGTGAACAAGGAGTATCACAAGTCAATGAAGTCAATGAAGTCAAAGCGCTGCCCAACTCAATTCCCACGTCTCATCCCTTTTAAAATCCAAACACAAACACACACACCTCTACACGCCGCTCTTTTCCTCCACATACTCTGTTTTCTTTTTCCCAACTCCAGCACAAGCACAAGCACATACTTTTCTCCTCCCACCACCAGGAAACGTGTTCCCAGACATCAGAACCTCTACTCTAGTGCTGAGATTCCTGACCCTGTCAGTAAATTGGCCTGGCATAGTCCTTGACATCCCATCGCGTGGTATCTTTCTCGAGCACCACTGTGCAGTAATGACTAATAGCTGAAATTCTCTGGCCCAGGCCCGTGATTGACTGCCAGCGTCGGGGATCTGCTTAGGAAGGCAGGCGTTTAAAGCGAAGAACCGCACTGATTATCTGGACTGGACTGGACTGTGATAGTCGCCTCATCAGCTGCGTTTTCCTCTCTCTCATCTCACGAAGCCCAATTCTCCCATTCTGATTCCTCATAGTCCCTTCCCCTCTTCATTGACCTCGACCTTTCGTGTCACACGGGCCTCCACCCCCCCCNNNNCCCCCCCATCGCTCTGTCTCCATCATCATACACCCCTATCTATTTTTTCCTCTCCCAAGCGATCAGTCTCCAAGCTTTCAGAACCCTCCCTCACCTATACCGATCCCGGACGCGAGATACCACGTCACTTGCACCATGGGAAGGATTGGATAGCGGGTGCGTCGTCGGGTTCGACTATTATAGGAGACAGGGTATTTTAGGAGTCCCCTTGTTGATGGTTTTGAGAATGCGAGAGCCCAGGACGGTGGGGATCTATGCTGAGGATGTTCTGGTGGTGAGGAGGAAAGGGGTTTTGGTTCTTGATGTGCTGGGCGTATGTGGGAGACGCCGTAGCTGTGTAGGATGTTGGAAACATGCTCATTTTGCTTGGCTTTGTAGTTTATGAGCTGAAGATGCTGGGAGGGAGGAATTGGAGTTGGGTTTTGTGGTGCTGCTGGATTATTGATATACCTTGTTAGGAAGTGTGGAATGAAGGTGGCTTTAAGCACAGAAATATTGTGAGGAGGGTGGACTAAAGTTGTGGAAGAGCTGTTTGCGACACTTTGGGACAAATTTGATTCAAGGTATACAGATAGGTCAAAATCCATGTGTATTTTTTTTGGATGTTCTGTGTTCACTTCATGGCTTCATTATGTTAAATAACATAGGAAGGCCCTTTGATATCATCAGATGGACTAGTCTAGAGATACCCATAACGCTTCTGTGTCCTACCCCATACTTCATATATCTCTACTAAATCGGCGGTCCCCTGTACGCCATGGCGGTTAGCAAATAATACTATTTGTTCAAAGATATCTTGGGAAGAGAATACGGGCTGCTCAGGAAAATTTGTTGGCGTTGAAAGTAACGTATCGATAAAAGTCTTGAGACATTGAGAAGAGGAGAGTGGAATAGGCTTCCCCAATACGTACCAAACCTTGAAAGGATGCGCTTCAGTATTGAACACCCACTCATTCTTCCCACCGTGCTCCACCTGCCACACATCATCCTACAGCAATCATCAAGTCAATAGATACCCTCACACAAAATCCTCAAGAGGGGAAAGGAAAACATACCGGCGAATGAATCAGATAAGCATATTTCAAAACCTCAGCAAAGAAAAAGCTGTCCTGGAAATCACCAAACCCACCCCCCCTCGGCTGATTCACATCATTCAACTCCGCGAATCCACTACCGACCTTACAGTTATCCCTGATAGCCACAAAAGCATTCCACGCCCAATCACGATAGATCTGATCGCCCGTCGCGCGATATGCGTAGTAGAAGCTCTCGATAACTTCGGGACGGAGACTGTAGAAGCTGTTGGTGATGAAGAAGCCGGCTTTGTCGTAGAAAGAGGTTTGGTTGGCTGGTGGAGGGCGGTTGCGAGGATCGTCCGAGGAAGTGCTGTTTTCGACCCAGCGGAAGACTTCGGGGCCGATTCCTGTCAGGGTGCTAACGTATGTGTCGTGGCAGCCATTGACGAGTGCAAGGCCGAAATCGATGTATTTCTGCTCTTTGAGGACGAGACCGCCGAGGATGAAGGATCCGCCGTGGAAGCAGGAAACTTGGTTGAAAAAGTCAGATGGGTTTTGTCAAGGATCAATATTTGAACTCACGATGCTGGGACACAAAGATCCGCTTCTGACCGTCGAAGTAAGCGAGGAATGTCAGGTCTGGTCTGGATGAGGGATGACTGGCCAGATGGGCAATCGTGGAATCCGCAGCGAGGATCCAGCGATCCTTGTAGTGCCCGTATCTAGTCGAGTCATACACATACATCTTCAAAAGATACTCATAAAAGCTATCAGCACCACCAACCCAGCCACCTTTGGCGTCTTGGAAGAGCCCAGTATTGATGTCGATATTCGTGCCGATGAGTCCAGGCCAGGGCTCTGAAGATGCTGGCTTGGGAGCGAGGAGATAGGATTCTCCTTTCTCTGCTAGTTGGCCGTATGTCTTGTTACCGCTAAGATCTGATAGATGGACCCATTCAAGAACGAGAGTGCCAATCGTAGCGATCCCATTCGTAGTTGAATTATCTGTGCCCTGTGGGTTGAGGAAGAGATTGTTGCTAGGAATCCCGGTGGGCGTATTGAAAGCAAATGCAAGGTTACTTGCAAGTCTTTCTGCCTGCGTAAGTAGGAGATCGACAGCAGTGGCATTAGAGGCCAAATCACATAATGGGCCTTTCAGAAAGTCGTAGCCTAGGTCAATCAGTATCGGGTCCGTCTAGGTAGCGGCCAGACTTACCAGACAGCATTCCTCCCAAGTACCGGATCGTTGTTTCGAAAAGAGAAACTTGGTCGGCCGTCTCGTCGAAGTTGATCGTTGGAATAAACTCCAAGATCGTGTCTACGATTTCGGGGATTTGCATGACGAGAGCAGTGCTAAAAGCATCAACCGCACTCGCACCCCATCCGTTCCTTCAAGCTGTCAGCTAGGGTGGAAATCTCATGATCGCTTCATATCACACACAAAGAGTTACTGAAGTTGTTCGAGACTGGATTCAGCTCATCATTAGGAAATGCATATTTCTCGTAGCCATCCCACGCAAACTGGAATGAGGCCTTGACAGCATCAGCTCTCTCTCGATTGAGGGTATGATTGTCCGGCCGACTTTGTCGTGTCATGGGATCTTCATGGGGAGCTGCTTTGGAAGATCCAGTGAAGAGAGCGATCACAGGAACGACAACTCGAGAGAAATGCATAGCGAAGACAGTTCTCGTTCTTGATAGTTCTACACCAGGAGGGAGAGGGAACCCTCCTCAACTCGAGGAGGAGGATTTCGGACTTTATAGACACAAAATCAGCTACTCCCCACTAATGATCATTTTGCGCCTGGGTTGGTTCCTAGTTCCCCGGAACAAGCGGTCTACTTTGCGCCATCAGCATCGTGAAGTTAAGACTTTCTCAAAGTATTCGGTCCGCGCGATAATCAAACACACAAGCATCTTTCATGTGAATCCCACTGCTCCAACCTCCACACAGAACAATTATTGGCTGCTTCCAAAGAGCGGAGTGATCATGGCAGTCATCCGCGTGGGTGTCGAGGGTGTCGCGGGTGTCGAGGGTGTCTTACTGCCGCCTTACTTACCTACTCAAGTGGTCGTGTCGGTCTGTGACCCGGTCTAGTGTGCGGGGGTGGCATGCATCATAAAGTTCCTAGTGGGTGTCGATATATGTATGTAGCTTGGTGATCAGCCACGAACTTCCCCATGTCTATCTACTATTGTACAAGTTGTGTCCTACTGTGGAGGTTGACGTGCACGTGAAACCCATGCCTGTTGACTCTTGGTAAGTAACGAAACGTTGCACAGCAGTCTCGGTACACCACATATGACCACTCAGTATTGCCAAAACAGGAAGCTCTTGGGAAGAAGGCTCGCAAGACTTAACAAGAAGGAGAGGACGTGAAAGAGATGATCTCGATATTCCTCTGCTCACCGTGTACTTGAAGTATTCGCATTGAAGAGCATGACGTGATCAGTAACTCTAATATCCGAATTTATCCACTCGTCTCCCATGAGGGTGTACTTCTAGAAACCTTCTTCCACTGATAATAGGTAAGTTTGCACTCTTTCCATCTAGACCAGGGGGACCATGGCCAAAGCCTGGTGGGTACCCATCTTGTTTTCAATTAAACCAGAACTCTGATGGACTACTCAGACATAGACCTAGGCGCACTTATTGCACCACCAGCCATCGAAGTAGGAAGGGGGAGGAGGAGGACTCCGGATATTGCAAGCATATGGTCTTCTCGTGTCTTTCATATCATCGGTGCACAGGCTAAATACGCTCGTACAGAGCTTATGAGCCAACAGATATATGGTCTGCAGACTATCCTCGTGTTCCACAATCCTGTCAGAAGCAAACACGGCGAGCGTCTCTTGATCTCCCAGCAGAATTTTGACAGAATCGGATTCGCATTCAGCGATAATCGTCATGTAACCTGGCCCTGCATGATCATCAAAGGACATATATGTGTCTTTCGCATAGAGATCTATCAGATGCAGGCATGCTTCTGTATCTCTATGTTTCTGGGACGTGTGCTTCCTAATCCCCAATTTCTGTGTTGCATTCGCATACTTGAAGGTAGATCGGGGTTGAGTCTGTATGTGATGCATTTGTATTATCGACAGGCAATTCACACATCTTACCACGATGTCCGTGAGTACTATGGCGTAAAAAGTCCAGAGAATCTTGACAGAATCTTAAAGATCTTGTCGAATCGTATATACTTGACACGACTTTGTTCTGCCCTACTAACGCTTTGAGGTAGTCATTTTAGCGACTGTTAGATAAATAATCGCGAGCTCACAGATAACAGGCTGAAAGTCACCTGTGGTCTTATTGATGGTAAATCTTGAGGTTTATCGAGACTTAGAATTCAGTATAGCTCCTGCTTCATCTGCATGGATACCTCGCGGGCTTCGTTTCGATTCAGACTTTCTACCAACGATCTATAAACATTAGCAGTCATCCATTTCGCAATGGATCTTGTCTAGAGTTCGTACCTCGAAAGCAGCCAAAAGCATAAATATTCGAATATCGCATCCAAATCAGATAGAGGTGTTCTGTAACGCCAGTGGGGGTTCAATCCCTCAACTTCGCTGGATATTTCTTGCATGCAGCTATTGTATATGCCAGATCTTGTCGGCGCATTTGGAATACTCACATACCCAGACGAAAACACTGCAATACCTAATTTTGAATATGTACAGAGTAAAGACCACATGGAAGAGCATCGATTGTCTCCTACATACCCATTTAGAAGATCCGAACCAGCTGATATACAATAAGTGAAACAAGAACCGTACTACTTCATCTCGCAGCAGGCTCTTGAGGAAAGGAGATATGCCAATTGTAATCGTGGAAGTTCTAGAGACAGTAGCTGATCCCAAAAGATGATCCGGACTCATCCCCAGAACTCGTGCCAGATCAAGACAGGCGACTATGCTCACTTCGCCAACTCGAGGGCGTATCGATTCCGCTTACGAAGCTATATCCAATGCTCTTCCCTAGTGAAAATTAGCATTCATCAAAAGAATTTTTGAGGTGCACGACTTCGTGATTTCAAGGCTGGCTCTTTTCTTCACTCTCCGTTGAAGCAATTTGAGAACTTAATACTCTTTTGCCTGGTAATGTCATCAGTCACTTACATGACTTTGATATCTGCTTTTAGGCAGTGCCCTATAATCTTTTCGCGACATTGATATATTGCATTGTCACCTTTTAGTTGTACTTTTTGGAGGGTGTAACATCGACACCTGAGAGCGTAGCGGCGCCGAGGGATTCAATTTCGCTATAATCGAGGTAGATAAAGATCCGCACTGATCGCCTATGACTAAGATGTGTGTTATCCATCGTGCAGATAGCTAGAAGAGTTTGAAGAGGCGTGATTGCTTGGGTATGATATGGTAGACGATTCGACCTTTTTAAAGTAAGGAACATCAATTACGAGAATACCGAAGGAGGGTGTGCTACGGTTTACGAGCAGGATATAACATACAGCAGCCATGCAAACTAGAGCTAATACTATCCAAAGCAGCGGAATGGTGTATTTTATCTGCTCAGTCAAATCCTGGACAGGGTAACAACCTCGATATATAGCTATGGCTTCCACTGTCCAATAATTCAGTCTCGTCGATCTCAGCGTGTTTGAACCTGCTGTGCTGGAGAGAAAATTGGATGTCTCTGCATGATGTGAGGAGTTTACATTTACTTCCAACAGGCACAACCATAATCGTCCATACCCAATTTTTATACCGCATGAACTGAACAAGAAAGAGTGCCTGCGAAAGCCAAAGCATAGAATATCGCGAAGAGACAGGCTGCTGATAGAGATGGATCACATTAATGGAGAATAACATATTTTCGCAGGCGTGCTTCATCCATGCTGAGGGATTGAGGACTCTCGGAAGTTGAGGTTTATGTGAAGAGAAAGTGGTAGGAATAACGTTCGAGAAGAGAACTAGTGATATGTATAACGAGAAGAGAAGAATACTCAGCTCTGGTACTCAGAATCATGTCAAACACACGAAGATGGTCGATGTGCGTTATTTGGCGGCACTGCAGCGTAGTGGGCCTAAAGATACCTTATGACGATAGAAAGAGAGCTTTCCGTGTCGAGGCTACTGGGTCGATAGATATGATTTGACTGCCTCATAAGGAAAGCTTTACTGAATGCATCGTCATAATGGGAGAAACAGCTGCAGATATTCAGGCTTGGAAGATCCACTTGTCGACCATTTCGCGATACCATATCGTGGTCAAGTTTCGAGTAACATTACCACCAGTCTTGAATGTTTAGCCACTGAGTGCAAATTAAACCGAGTTTGAGCTATTGCGTTTATTTGTTTATTTTCAATATGGATATATACAGAGTTCGTTTTCCACTCGGCCTCAATCATGTCATAAAGTACTTTGGACCCTCCCCGCCCTGAGGAGTAGCCCAGTTGATATCTGGGAACACGTCAGTAATGGACCACACCATCAGAAGAATACCATACCTTGAGCCGGAACCTTAATGTCACAAGTCTTGCAATGGATGCAACTACAAGCGTGAGTTGGAGATCTGAAATGGAAGAATATGATACGTACTTCTGAGCGTTGATCTGAAATCTAACGCCAATCTCCTTCGACTCATCTTCCACGTACTCGTACACACCCGCAGGACAAAAGCGGTTCTCAACACCCTTGTATTTGGGCCATTGCGAAGCGGCATGCTTATCCCAATCTTTGACCTGCAGATGCACAGGCTGATCTTCCTCGTGGTTTGTTCCAGTTCGACTCACGCTCGTTAAAATATCAAAGCTGATGACGCCATCTGGCTTCTCATATTCAATCTTCTTGCATTGATCGGCGGTTTTTGTAGCGGAGGCATCGGTTCCCTTATGGCTAAGCGTCCAGGGGACTCTGCCCTTCAATATGAATGCTTCTAGACCAGAATACATGACTCCACCGTAAAGCTTCAGAGGAGTATGGAAAGATGGTCTCATGTTTCGGACTTCCTTCAATTCTTTCCAGATGAAGGACTTCCTCAAAGACTCTTCGTAGTCATACAGGAAGATTGTCCCACTGTCCGTGCTGGAAAGTGCATTCCATGTTGCCTCAGCTGCAAGCATACCGGACTTCATAGCCGTGTGAGTGCCCTTGATCTTGGGAACATTAAGAAAACCTGCAGTGTCTCCTATCAAAGCACCACCTGGAAAGGCAACTTTTGGTATCGATTGGAATCCTCCTTCGTTAAGAGCTCGTGCTCCGTACGAGATACATTTGCCACCTTCCAAAACTGACTTGTACAGTGGGTGGTGCTTCATTTTCTGGAACTCTTGGTATGGTGATAGCCAGGGATTGGGATAATCCAATCCAACAACCAAGCCAATACTAACAAGATTGTCTCCAAAGTGATACATCCAACCACCACCGTATGTGTCTGCAGGTAAAGGATATCCCATGGAATGTACGATTTCGCCCTTCTTGAATTTCTCCGGCTGCACCTCCCAGACTTCTTTCAGTCCAAGACCGTATGTTTGTGGTTGGCTCTCGCTCCTCAGATCGAATTTCTTTATGACCTGTTTCGTGAGACTGCCATGGCAGCCTTCTCCAAAAAGTGTAGTTCTGGCGTGAAATTCCATGCCTCTTTCGAAGTTGTCCTTGGGCTTACCTGCCCTTGATATTCCCAAGTCATTCGTTGCAACGCCTTTGACTGACCCATCTGACTGATACAAGATCTCGGAAGCAGCGAAACCAGGATATACCTCAACTCCGACTTCCTCAGCCCTCTCTCCTAGCCATTTTGTGAATTGGTTCAAGCTAACGATGTAATTGCCGTGATTATTCATTTGCGGAGGAGCAGGGATCGGGATTGAGCTCCCTTTGGTGAGGAAGCGCATCTTATCGTTGGTCGCGGGTGTGACATCTTGGAATCGATTTTCGTTGTCTTCTGCCAGCCAGTCTGGGATCAATTCGTTGATTGCTGTTGGCTCGATGACAGCCCCAGAAAGAATATGTGCCCCAATCTCCCCTGCCTTTTCCAACAATACGACCCTGAATTCTTCATTGCCTGCTTCGATTGCCAGTTGCTTCAGTCTGATAGCCGCACTTAATCCAGCAGGACCTGTATATATTAGAGTAGCCCTTGCCACATCCTGTTTACAAGCTTACCTCCACCAACTATACATACATCGACCTCGTCACTTTCGCGCTCAATGGATTTGGGATCAAAGTCTTCATTGACAGTTGCGAAGCGGCGGGGTATTGAGACTGAGAAGGCTCTCGATTGTGCTAAGCATCGAGTGAGGTTTGATATTGTACGAGGGCGAATGAAGCTCGTTTGCAAGCTTCGAGGTAATTGTGTTGTTGCCCTGAAGGGGCTTCTCCTCAGCAGATTGCGCTGCAGACTTGCAGTGACGGATCTGGAGGAAGCCATATTGAGATGTCACCGCATCGCCGTAATGGCTTTTGCCTTCTACAATACCACACTCGAGTCACTTACATGATGACTCAAAGCCGAGCGCAAAGCGGCAGAGGCAGCCTCGGCGCACTGAGGACCAATCACGACCTGAACGATTCTAAGCCGGGCCGGCCGCTGGGTTCTTTGTTGCTTGAACCGAGCTTGAACCGAGCTTGACCCGAGCTTGACCCGAGCTTGACCTTTGACAAAGGTACTCAGGTATCAAGAAAGATGGACGATCTCATATACTGTACGGAATCAGGAATACACTCTACATTTTATGTTTATACATCAAGAACCATATTTCCCAATTATCAGCTCATAGATTCTACGGTATTTCTTCCTGAGTATAGGCTACACACATATGATATGAGTTGCAAGCCCAGAGGTTTCCTTCTCCTGTTTCAAGATTTCAACGGACTGCTCCAGACACGACGATCTTTCCGGGTAGACGAAGAGTTGTATTGTATGCATGTCAAGATTCTACGTGGTATTGTCGATCCTTTGATGCAATATCAACTCGCAACTCGACTTGGTAACTGACTCATCCCTTCGAGCCACCAACCGGTGAGGCAGCGAGTCATCACCAAAAGTTTGGACGGGTTTCCATCTAAACTTCGGCACTTTGCTACGATTTCATTTCAGTTCCTTTGCCTTGTCTTTCTTTAAAACCATTGTCTCAAGAGCTGTCAAGTTTCGCCAAGTATCGAGTCCTGGGAGATCAATCATACCCGAAACAGAGCAAGATAGCAATCAGTCGAACAAGCTTTCGTGATTTCCCAGTTCTTCTTATCTGGGCGAATAGATCACAGATCAGAGAGAAAAGAGTCTGCCTGTGTCTGCATCTCTCCAATCATATTGAGATTGGCGGGCGGTACGGGGATGCATATCATGCTGTATCATGTTTGAAGTGTGGACTTTGGTGTTTGAGCCTCTGTTTGGTCGTGGGGCCCCTGTCAGTTCCTCACCCACGTCCAACGTCAGTCATGGCACATCATATCGAATTCGCTCAGTTCATCGTTTCAGATATTACGCAAACCTCGAATCTCAACTCCTTTTTGGGGGAACCTCCTTCCTCAATGGAGCGTCATCGTGGGCCAAGAGAGTCGCTTCGACGAAACTGTCCATCTTCAAGTCGCCATGCCGCCACACAGACCTATCTATCTATTTATGGCAGATCCGAACAGTCTCCTTGATCGCTCATGCTACCCTCTCCTCTCTAATTTGCCTTGCTTGCGCACTGTTAACGACTTTGACAGCTGTCACCCGAGAAAGTAACTTCCAATCCGAGATGTAGATCAGACGAGTGTGGACTAGACCACAGTCGAGATTACGAAAATGCTCGTTTCATCACTTTGTACACAAGAGGCCCAGAGTCTCCGTGTTCAGAATGATCTCATATCTAGCTATAAGGGACAAAGATCTCGCAAGACGAATCATTCCTTCTCACCTTCTTCTCCCTTCCCAAACGTGCAGGCCATTTGTATATTCACAGAGGTTAGTCATATAGACTCGAGATCTAACTGCAATACTGACAGATTCTAGCTGTGCTCCCTATTAGATTTTAACACTTGATATTACTTTTATACCAGCTTGAAGCTATCTTTCTCCAATTGTCGCTATGAAGAACTTCGGCTCCATCCTCACATTTGTTGCGGTCTCGGCATCCCTCGTTTCCCCTCGTGTACTTCCTGATAGCAACAAACAAGTTGAGGCGCGAGATTTATACAACTATGGTGGTTTTGGTAAGTCATCTGCAAGGTCCCATTATGATTCAATCCACTAACGCTCTACAGCGAAAGAGATCATCGCAGCCCGCTCTCCCGAAAAAGCAGGCGAGGCCGCAGTAGGCAAGGCAAAAGTAGACGGGGCAAAGGGTATGCTGTACTCTTCTCTTATTAACCACCATTCTGACAAGCTTATTAGGAAATGTAACAGAACCAGCAGATCCTGCATCGTCAAGCGGCGGAACAAAGAAGCAGCCTGGTGGTGACAAGAAAGCCCCGCCGCCTCCTCCTGCAGCAGATGTACCGGCTGGCGAGCAAGGCGACGTTGCACCATCACCTGAACTCGTCCCAGTAACAGAGGCGCCGCCAGCAAAAAACAGTACGGGTCCTGAAGCTGGAGCTGGAGCCGTCCGCGCTGGAAAGAACGCAACTGAAGGGGCTCCTACGAAGAAAGGGAAGGGCACAGGAGCTGCGAAGCTCGGTGCTGGAGCCAAGAATGCGACTGAGGGAGCCGCTGGCAAGAAAGCGAAGGACGCAGGAGCCGTAAAGCTCGGTGCTGGGGTCAAGAACGTCACTGAAGGTGCGGCTACGAAGAAAGGAAAGGGTGCAGGAGCTGCAAAACTTGAAGCTGGAGCCAAGAATGCGACTGAAGGAGCAGCTACAAAGAAAGGGAAAGGTGCGGGAGCTGCGAAGCTCGGTGCTGGAGCCAAGAATGCGACTGAAGGAGCCGTTGGCAAGAAAGCGAAGGACGCAGGAGCCGCAAAGCTCGGTGCTGGAGCTAAGAATGCGACTGAAGAAGTGGCCACCAAAAAAGATAAGGAGGCTGCTAAGAAAGAGAAGGATGCCGGACCTGCAAAGTTCAATGCTGGAGCCAAAAATGCGACTCAAGCAGCATCTAGCAAAGGAAAGGTACGTGCCCCCACATCCCACAACGTGTGCTAAGCTGCATTTCTGACTTTCCATAGACCGCTGGTGCTGATGCAGCAAAAGATGCAGCGAATGGAAATGCGGACGGCGACGTGACAGTTCAAAAAGCCGCAACACCCCAGGAGCAATTCGCCAATATTGTGAAGGGTCTTACTGGCCTTGATGTGGCTGACCTTGGCAATTTTGATCTTTCTGCCATCGGCCTTCGAGATATACCTGCCGGAAATGCAAAACGACAGATAGCAGACGTAGACGCAGAGGATGAAGAGGACTGCGAGGACTGAAGTCTTGCTTCTTTCTATTGTCTACATGTTAAGTGGATATTTGAATACCGGGAAATCTATCTCGGTTGTCCACAGATGTTGAGTTCTGAGATGTTGTTGAGGACAGGTGCTGTTTGACACAGGCTGTCATTATTTCTATCATACCTTTTGGATAGACTACTTGTTTTATAGATCGTGATGATACACAAAGAACTTTATGACCCGAATCAATTTATTTTGACAGCAGATGAGAAATTCATCTTTCAGAATATGGTCCTATTTATGTCTACTTGGCCACGGGCTTGTCCCAGCGCTGCCACACGACAACTCTATCTGCACACTTCTTCCTCGAGTTATAGAATATGCGTATCACCAGGTGAATCACTAAGAAATGATCTTCGCTTATCTATCGGGCGACAGCTCTCAACATTGCAGCATCTTAATCGCATGCAGACTTGGAGGTAAACATTTCATGACATCTTGGAGTTTTCATACAGGTACGCCTTCTACTATCAGCAATGTTCTCTTTCCGTTCGCTCCCTGGCTTTGAAGCAAGTAATTCTTATATATATATTCCCGATCTCAAGATCGAATCTTGCAGTCCGACGTAAATATCGCATCAGTTACTTTCCAGCAAATAGCCTATCTCTCAGAGTCTCAGATAGAGGCTCGTAAACACTACCCTGGAAGGAGTTTCGGTGAAGTAAGTTAGGTTTCTTCTGCTCATTTTGATCCTGCCCACCAACTACAAGATACTATGCAGTGTCTTTACTATCCCAATTCTGGACCAGGAGTAATTCTCGTTGGCGGTGCTCTATACTGTAGCATCGACACTCACAGTCGATCCGTATCTACAATATCCTCCATCTTCTCTCTCTTTACCACCAACTCCACCTCCATCATTTATCCATCCATCCAGAACTCTCCTCCCTTCCCTGTCCCCAAGCCCAACCCTCGCTTAACACCTACTCATCCCAATCCCCCCAAAAAAAACCCTCCCTCATAAGAGCCATGATCAAAAGACCCCGCCACCTCTCCCACTGTACTTCAATCCAGTTTTGCATTCCTACGCCTCTATCCCTCCATCTCCAAAAACCTATACGTTCTCTCTCAGTTCATGGGATGGACATCGCGCTAAAGATAGCTGCGTCAATAATCGTCGTGCTGTGGTCTGTGGAATATAGATGAAGAGATCTTACATGCGTCCGGGTCTGAGTCCGAGTCTACGGTTAAGTCTGAGTCTGAGTCTGAGTCTGGGGAAAGTAGAACCGGCTAGACGATGAGGGAGGGAAGGAAGGAAGGGGAAGTGAGGATTCATTGAATGGGTATCTGGCCGCTTTTCCTGGGGCAAGGAGCTCGAGCTCCTTGCATGATTCGAATTGGGTTGGGGCTTCATGGGATTTACGAGAGGTTAATCAAGGGAGGAGGGGAAGGCAAGGGAAGGGAAGGGAAGAGAAGAGAAGGACGGGGCTGAGATAGGTTAGAGAGGAAGGTTGATATCAGTCAGTGACTCGGTGTGCGGATAGATCTGTTTTTGATATTGGTAGGTATGTATGCCTTTTCCCTCCCTCCCCCCACTCCACCCTTCTCGCGTGAGGGAATGTACGAGTTGTAGGGGAGGAGATGAAGTGAGGGTTCTGACTTCTAACTACTGTAAACCAAATTGATAGACTAGTAGGCAGTATCTACAAGCATATACAACTATTGCGAGCGCGTTCTAAATCCAATGATTCTACAGTACAAATAAGCTCCCCCAACGGGAAGCAGACAGACAGACAGACATAAGCAGCCCTACCGTACACCAAAATAGGAAAAAAAAAAAAAAAACAAGCTACGAGCGAGACTCCGCGCACCCTCATCCATATAGCACACCAGATAATCAGCTACTCTGCGAATACCTCTTACCCTCTCTACCATCTTTGCCGTACTTCCTAATGGACATATACAAACAAGCTAGATTAAGTGCGTACATTACCTACTTTCTTACTTATTTACTTACTTACTCGTGCTCCTGCTTGATGATGCTCGATGATGCTAGAGATGGGCTTTTTTCCGAGTCCCGACTGCCGATGCATTGTGATGTCAGTAATGTGAGTGTGTGGATGTCTGGATCTCGGATCTTGAGAGTTCTTTGGCGAGAGGTGGAGGGGAGTGGAGGGGAGTGGAGGGGGAAGGAGGGGGAAGGAGGGGACATTGTATGTGGGGGAGGTAGGAGAGAGAGAAGGGAGGTAGATAGGTGGATTGGTAGAGTGAGATCTTCTTGCTTCACTTGATGTGGTCATCACGATTGTGGTTGTAGAGAAGGGATGAGTGGGGAAGGCAGGTAGGTGATGCACGAATGAATTCACGCATCTCGTGAGTCATGAGCATGAGGATGTGGAATGCAGGCTTTTGCTCATTGAGCAATGGGAATTTTTTTTTTTTTTTTTTTGGGAGTACGAAGAAGTATGCGATGCGTGGTGTGGGTGGGACGTGGTGTAAATTTGAAGGCCTGTTGATACTTTTTTCTGATCTTCTATGTGTGGTTTGACAGGTAGATGGCTGTGGGGTTTTAGATGTAGAGAGAGCTGATGGGTTCTTCTGTAGACTATGGGGAAAAGCTGGGGGGGGGGTTGGCTGGTGCTATTTTAGGAGCATGAGGTAGTGGTATGCATGTATGGGTGCTATTTTCACATATCATTATGTGTTCAGGTAGCAGCAGAGTGATGGCATCGTAACATGTTCGTCGCAGATACGTACGCTGGCCGTCCTACTACTAATGTAGGTAATGATTGGACAAGCAGTACTGAAAATTTCGGTAAAGACTAAAAACGAGCAGACGAAAGACCTATGCTTCTTGAGAATATCAGGCGAAGTACAGTAAACACAACCCCCCTCAACGCAAGCGAGGATAGGAAGCGAGCGACCAAGAAACATTTCTTTCCTCTTTACCGCTGTTTCCCCTTCATGTACCTTTCCCATGCCAGTGTTATAAAATATGCAACATTGAAGCAGAAGCGTCATATGCATGTATGTTTGCGTATACTTGTAGATTATGCAGGTGGATAGCATTGTAAGGTTCTTACTCGACGTACGTGCATTTCCTTCCTGCTTGGTACGGGGTCTTCGAGATCGCACTCGTACATTTCCATGGGTTTTGCAGGGCGGGGAGGAGGCCGGAGTATTCTGCCGGGTACGGTCGAGGGGGTGAGAGGCGAGGAGCAAGTAATGCATAGGTAAATGGGAGTGAGGGCATGTTATGATCAATCGGTTATTTTCTTATTCCTTTGTTCTTTTTTGCTGTTTTGTTGTGATAACAACGTGGCACTGTATTCAGGGGTAGACTTTCTGTAGGATTGTTCTTTTGTCTGTTGTGCATGACGCATCTTGATCTTGCTTGGCTCTCTAGCTAGATCTTTAAGTAGCGTATGCAGCCGTTGTGGCTAGGCTTCAAGGCAAGGCTCGATGATGGCTGACTGACTAGTTATCGTTTTAGGAGGTGTGGTGTCTAGGTAGGATGGAAGTTTGTTTTCTTGCGGGAAGTACGGAGTGATGGTTGCGACATCTCGGACGCACGGAAGGGGAAACTGAAGGAAGGGCATTGGTGAAGAGTAAGTAGATTGTCATCTTTCGCTCGAGCACTTGCTTTTAAGGAGGAATAAGTAATGAGAGGCTGTATTCCGAAAGTGAAGAGGAGGATTCGTAAGACGTACCTCATGCTGATGCTGAATACTGTTGCTACCTATCTATTCAGTTCAATATCAAACTCTAAAATGTACGAAAGTACGGCGGGGTACTGGGCTTGGACCTGTCGTGGATCGAAGCTGTGCTCTTGTATTGAATAGCACGAGTCAGAGTCACGAACCTCCCGTCTGAGCGTCGGAATTGACTTTCAGGTGATGAACATCTCAATGGGTCGTTTGGATTTGGTGGTGTACGGGTGGAAGCGGACGGATGCAGATGCAGATGCAGATGCAGATGCAAGACGAGGCAGAGAATACAAGGCAAGATAAAGCGTATTTCAAACCCATCGAGATCGGGTTTCTTACAGCCTGGCGCGCGCTTTTCGCATTACTCCGTAATCGCGCGTTGATTGACAGGAGAAGCTTCATGGCGTCAAAGCGCATCTGTACTCACTCCTTTAATAAGGGGAGCCAGTAAAACAATTTACCATCATGTTACGTGATATCTTCCATCTGGCGGCGATTGAGGCCCCCCGTACAGTACTACCTAATCGCCGGGTATCTCCCTCGCACGGAGATATGCAGCCCTCTCGGTCCAAGATGTCGTGTTCAGCAAGCAGCTGCTTCAACCATGGAACATCAACACCCAGCCACGGGGAGGGAACCTTCGACAATAGTTCCGTAAAAGCCCCCTTTTATGCAAACATGGCACTAGTCCTACAGTATCTATCTACCTACGGCAAGGCGGCAGGAGAGAAGGGAAAAAGAAAAAAGAAAATGAGAAGGGAAAAAATTCAATGTGATACTCGTACTTGTTAATCCGTGTTGCAGGGATTTCGAACAGGGTCGTGCAAGCTTTACCCCAGCTCCCACAGTAGCTTTTTATATGTGGATGAGAAGCACATGGGAGTGGATGAGCTAGCCCTCCCTAGTTCGGGACTAGTGAGTCTGGTAGTATGATGAGACCTGTGGGTCCGGATGTCATGTTTCGGGATCGTTGGGAATTTGGAGATTTGAAGTGTGTGAAGCTGGGAGATGGATTGATATTAGTCTTTCATTTGGCTTGCAGTGAGGAAAAGAAAAGGGCTATAGCTAAATCCCTGTACGGGAATAGCTAAATCCCTATATACTAACTAGGCGAGCTGAAAATAATAGGTGTATTTATCACTACTAAAAATTAGGTACATAACTATATATAGTGTATCGCTAGCTCTCCCTTATTATATAAAATCATCAAAATTATCTTTACCCTCTGTATCCTGGGTATATACCTCTATCCCTCTAATTATATCCCTCTGAATCGATATTTCACTAGCTATAGTAGTATCTATAGTACTATCTGAATAATAGATTAATAATATACTATATATATACCCTCTCTCCCTCTGTGTACCGGGTTTATAGCTATCTTAATACTTACCCTTAAGCCTCTATATAGCTATTACAGTCGATAAGACGCAATTTTATATAGTAGAAGTGTGACTACAGCTCACCTGAATATCACATGAGAAGAAGGATAGATAACAGGGCCCAAGTTCATAGGTATCCCGGCAGAACTAGTATCCGACTCGGTATAGTATCGGACTAGTACCGGTATATATATATAAGGTACCTTATACTCTATCTCTTTTCTTCTTCCTTCCTTATCTTTTTGTTTCCTTTATAGTAGACTATATAAGATCGCTCTTAGCTTCCTTACTCGTTTATTCTTACTTATATACCGCCTTAAGTCTTATATCGTTATATTAAACAAAAAGATTAAGATAGCAAGAGATAGCTTACTATAATATCTTATTACTAAGTTAGTTATTCGATAAATACTAAAATATAGCTAAGATACTAGAGATCTCTCGGATAACTATAAATTAGGGTTTAATTTAGCTTATCGTAAATAGTATAATAGAGGAGGTCTTCGCTAACGCTCCTTTAATAACTCCCTTAGTATAAAGGAATTATAGATAGATTTTAAAGAAAGTATAATAAATACCCCGGAACTTTAACCTCTATATATTACCGCCGAAATAGCCCTAATATACTCCTTTTTTAAGCTACTATTATAGCTCTTAACTAATAAACTAGAGACCCCTCTAGTTCTAGGGGAACTTAACGTGATCCCTCTTACTTTACCTCTGAACTTAATCTATTATATCTTTCTTTACTTTAAACGTCTCTTACCCTAGAGAACGTTAATACCTTATTAAAGAAGTACTAACTAAGAGGGAAAAGAAAATAAAAGCGAAATTTACTAAGAGTATAATCGCTAAGTACTCTTACTACTATAGGTAACTCGAACCTGATCTATTCTCTCTTATAACGATTAGTAGACTAGGAGGAAAAGAATAACTCTTTAGAAGATACTATAGATAGACTGATCTCCGTATAAGATAAGTTCCTTATAGGGGTCCCTCGCCTATCTTCGACTCTTCTACTAGAACTAATATTATAATCTCCGCGTATAGCGGAGTTTAATAACCTAATAAACTTTATTCTAATATATAGTACCGAGAGAAAAGATACTATTCCTAATAAACTATCTCTCTCTCCCGGCGCTGAATCGGTAGAGTTACGCCCTAGGAAGTCTTATCTTACTAAGAAGATCCTACCTCTAGATAATAGATTAGACCTTACTTTCCTCTAATAGAGAGTATTAATATAAGACTAGCTAGCTATAAACGCTAACTATTACCCTACGGACTTCTCCTGGCGCGTTCTCGTATAGAGGCTAGTTACTAGATTAGCTAAGGAGTATCTTATACTTTAGTACCTTACTAATAAGTTTAAAACTAGTAATAAAATAATCTTCTTATTAGAGGAGAACTTTCTTACTAGTTTAGAGGAAGATAACTACTATAACGCTTTCTACTACTTAGAAATATAATAACTTAGCTATATACGCGAGACTTTCGCCGAGTTTCGTAGTCGATTTTAAAGCGCTACTATCTAAAGTAAAGTTAAAAAGAAGGAGTAATTCTTTTATATATAAGATAAGATTATACTATTCTTACGCGCTTTAACTCTTATTATTAAACTAACGTAGAATAAGGACTACGCTTCTATAGTTAGATCCTTACTTTCTTTTAATACTAAGTATTACTATAACTTAGAATATACTTATCCCGAGAAAGCTACTACTCAAGTATAGTACCGTAAGCCTACTATTACTACTGTAACTACTACTAGTTCTACCTCTTACTTGTGACGCTTGCTCTAGAAAGGTCTCAAAACTACCTGAGTAATAAGACCTTATATTACTATGAATATAAAGTAGTAAGAATCACTTGAGAATCTATAACTAAGGAGTGAAGAAGTAGAGAGAGAATAGAAATATATATATAAAAAGGGGCCTCTAAACTCTACTCGTGTAATCTCGCTTAGTAGTAAGTGTTTCCACTAATAGGGAGAGACCTCTAAACCTAACTAGTTATTATACTACTCCCCCCTCCGAAAAAAGCTCGCCCTCGAGCGTTAGTCTATCTCCTTATTACTATTAAGGTAGTCGTAATTATTAATTCTATCGTAGAAAGCTTTTAGCTAATTAGGTAGT